>VDFB02193867.1:726032983-726253462 GCA_007258455.2 Sequoia sempervirens | reverse complement strand
GTTTGTGGAAGTGTGTTGTGGAATGTTTATATGTATTTGGGTTTGAGTTAAGGTGTGTTGTGGTTCATCCTCATTCATTTACACCATGAGAATGCTTAGTATCGACCTAATTTTATTTTCATGGTTCAAGTGCATAGTTGACCTTGGAGATTGCTTTTGAGGTTGAAGATGGTATAAATAAGTGTTGAGTTGATGGAAAGTTATGTTGTGGTGAGTGTGATGTGAATTGCAGAGATGTGAAGTGAAAATTTGTGAAGTGCAGTGCGAACTTCAATGAGTGAGACTACTTGAAATAGTGAGCATAAGGTTTCTATAATATTTAAAAGGATGTGAATGTGTTGGTGGTGTTTTGATGGACTTATTTGTTGCGTTTAGATGGATTTCCCATTATAGCAATCTTATTTCTTCTTTTATATAATTTGGTAGTGAGTTGTTCTTTTCTGTTGGGAAAGTGAGCCCTTTGATAGTGAGCCTATTTTATGCATCGTTGCAATTAATTTATATTGTGAGTTAATCCTCACTGTGGTTTTTCCCTTCTTGAGTTTTCCATGTAAATATGGTGTTCTATTGTGCATGGTGTTGATTTGTTTCAGTTTTAGTTATTTAATTCCATTCTAAATCATTATAATAGATTAAAGGCTAATGAAGTTGAAGTGGATTTGAATAGCAATGAGGGTTTTGATGTTTTAATATACAACTGACTCGCCCCTCCTCTCAGTTGTCTTGTGCATTCAACAATTGGTATTAAAGAAAGGTTCCTTAGAAGAAAGATTAATCGTTTGAGGTGGATTTGGGATGGCACACAAGGAGGCTTCTATGTTTGATGGAATTGATTATTCATTTTGGAAGACAAGGATGGAAGGGTTACTAGTATCTCTAGATTTTGGAGTCTTGAAATCTGTTGAGATTGGATATACAATGCCTACAAATGGTTCGAGTATTGATGATGAGATCAAGGCATATGAGAACAATGGAAAAGCAAGGTATGCTCTTTTGAATGGTATTTCTAATTTAGAACTTGTGAAAGTTATGATTCTTAAAACTGTTTGTGAAATATGGAAAAAGCTAGAAAGTATATATTAAGGAGATGACAAGGTCAAGCAAGAAAAAATGCAAAATATGAAGATCAAGTTTGAAAACTTGAAAATGATAGAAGATGAAGATATTACAAGATACATGCATAGAGTGGACAAAGTTTTCAATTCCATCAGAGGCCTTGGAGGAAATCTTGAAGATGATGAGGTGGTAAAGAAGGTATTGTGAACTCTTACTAAAGCCTACAATCATAAGGTTTCTGCTATTGAGGAAATTCAAAATTTGAGTACTTATTCTAGAGATTAGTTGTTTGGTGCATTAACCACTTTTGAATTCAAAGAGTTTCATCTAAGTGATGTGAAAAAGGAGATCGCTTTTGAAGCTAGCAAAGTAGAAAAGAACGAGGGATCATATTAAGATGATGTTGATGATGTAGAAGAAAATTTTGTAAAAAGGTTGAAAAAGGGCATTGGAAAGTTAGACCTAAGGAGAATAAAGGTACAACAATTAAAAAATTCATTATGTTAGAGAAGATGCCAATATATTTGATGATGAATCTGATTATTTAGATGATGAAGATGATGAATGCTTGTTCATGGTTCTAAATGTTGGAACTAGTTATGCTAACTTTGAAAAATTTGTAAAGAAAAGTGCTCTGAAAGCAAGTCATAACATTGGAGGAGCAATAGTGTATGTTTTTCATGCTAGAGAAGAGAAACAATTGTATTATTGATAGTGGATGCTCAAATCACATGACAGGTGATAAGAGTAAGTTTATTAAGTTTGAGAAATTCGAAGGAGTCTTAGTTTGGTGATGATAAAATTTTGAGTGTGAGACAAATGTGTAGCAAAGGATATAATCTTGTATTTTAGAACAATGGTTGTGAGATTAGAAAAAGCTTTAGAATTGTGGTTGCAATAGGAAGAAGGACAGATGGAAATGTTTATTAGCTCAAGGGTACAAATGGTCAATGCTTTCTTACTCAAATTATTGAAATCTTTCTATGACGTAAAAGGATGTGTCACATCAATTTGGATATCCTAGTGAAGTTCAGTTCAATTCATGTTGTGTGATATCTGCCAAAGATTTCATATCTTATCAATGTTGTCTGCAAGGAATGCCAAATTGGAAAACAAACTAGAAAGAGTTTCAATGTCAAAGAACAATCTACTACTAGTCCTTTGGAGTTGGTACATACAAATCTTTGTGGACCTACCTGAATCAGAAGTTTTCAAGGTGACAAGTATTTCATGCTATTAATTGATGATTATTCTAAAATGACTTCGGTTACTTTTCTCAAAGAAAAATTGAAATCTCTAGATAAGTTTAAAATATTCAAAGCTATGGTTGAGAATGAAATGGATATGAAAATCAAATGTTTAAGTTCTAACATAGGTGGAGAGTTCACCTCTAATGAGTTTAACACTTTTTGTGAAGTTCATGGAATAAAAAGACATTTGTCAATTTCTAGGAATCCTCAACAAAATGGAGTGGTTGAAAGGAAGAATAGGACTATTCAAGAAGTAGTAGGGACAATGATGAAAGAAGCAAACCTATTGGAAGTAGACTAGAGAGAAGCAATTCATACTACAATGTATATTCTTAATATAGCACAAGGAAGGACAAATACTTCAAAGAATCCCTATGAATTATGGTATGGAAGAACTCCTATGAAATATTTCAAAGTGTTTGGAAGAAAATGCTATATCAAAAGAGATGAAGAAAACTTAAAGGAAAGTTTGATACAAGATCTGATGAATGAATCTTCCTTAGATATTCTACAAAAACAAGGCCTACCGATACTACAATAAGAGGCTGATAAAGATTGTTGAAAGTGAAAGTGTCAAGGATCCCTAAGACCCCTAAGTATGTGAAAAAGAATAATTTAGAAGATCAAATCATTGGTGACAAGATTAGAGGTGTGTTGACAAGATCAAAGGCTACTATGATAGAATAATAAGTAAACTTATGTTTACTTTCCAAAGTTGAACCTAAAATAGTGATTGAATCATGTCAAGATGAACATTGGATCAAGGCTATGGAGGAAGAATTGATGCAGATTGAGAAGAATCATACTTGGGAACTTGTCCCAAGACCAACAAACAAGAATGTGATTGGAACTAAGTGGGTGTTCCAAAACAAAGTGAATGAGAATGGACAAGTGATGAGAAACAAGAAAAGACTTATGTGTAAAGGTTGCTCACAAGTAGAAGGAATAGATTTTGAGGAGACATTTGCTTTGGTAGCAAGAATGGAAGCTATTAGGATGATTTTGGATTTTGTAGCACAGAAGGATTTGAAATTTTATCAGGTGGATGTGAAGTCTGCATTTTTGAATGGTGAGTTGGAAGAAGAGGTTTATATTGAACAAGCAAAAGTTTTTCAATTATCAGATAATATTGATATGGTTTGTAGATTAAAGAAGGAAATTTATGGACAAACAAGATCCTAGAGCGTAGTATGTAAGGTTGGATAGGTACTTATTACAACAAAGTTTCAATAAAAGTACCACAAATAGCAATCTTTACTTTAAGATTGAAAAATATCAAATTTTGATTGTAGTTGTGTATGTTGATGACATAATTTTTGGGGTAAATGGAGTTATGTGAAAAAGATTTGCAGAAGAGATGCAAAAAGAGTTTGAGATGTCTATATTTGGGGAGATGAATTTTTTCCTTGGTTTTCAAATCAATCATACAAAAAAAGGTATATTCATTTCACAATTAAAGTATGTAAGGGAAATGTTGAAGAAGTTTGTAATGGAAGATTCTAAACCAGTATGTACCCCTATGGTTATTGGTTGCAAGTTGAGTAAGAATGATGAATCTTCTAAGATTAATTAGAGAAAGTACATATCAATGATTGGGGGACTATTATATTTAAAGGCTACTAAACCAGATATCATGCATGTAGTTTTTCTTACTGCTAGAATTGAAGAAGATACCAAAGAGTCACTTGTTGTAGCAGTAAAGAGAATATGCAAATACTTGAAGGGAACATCAGAACATGTCTTATGGTATCCAAAGGAAACTAATTTTTCTATGAGTTCTTACACAGATACAAAATGGGCAAGTTGTGTGGATGACCAGAAGAGTACAAGTGGTGGTGCTTTCTTTCTTGGAATTAGGTTGTTGTGTTAGCTAACTAAGAAGTAGGATTCAATGTCATTATCTACTACAGACGTAGAATACATTGTTGCAACATCATGCTACACAGAGGTGTTATGGATGAAACAAAATTTGAAGGATATCAAAGTGACATATGATGAACCTATTTATATCTTATGTGATAATAAAAGTGCTAAAAATATATCAAAGAATCTAGTAATGCATTCAATGAAAAAACATATTTCAATCTGATATCACTTTTTGAGGGAGAATGTTGTAGAGAATGAGGTGAAGTTGGAGTATGTGCCTACTAAGGATCAAGTTCTAGACATTTTAATGAAGGCTATTTTTAAGGATACTTTTTGAGTATCTCTAATAGAAGTTGGGGGTTATTTCCCCTCCTTTGAACTAGATGGATAAGGTTATGCATTAGTCTAGTGGATTTCAACTAGATGGATAAGGTTATGCATTAGTCTAGTGGATTTCAAGATTCATTCTTTATTTTGGATTGACGTTGGAGGCTACCTCTTAGGGGGAGTAGGTAGTGGCATTGTTGGTTGTTGTTGTCAGGGGGAGTAGGTGTTGTTCTATGTTGGTGTTGTCTTTTGTCAACTGTGTCAAAGGATATGTGCAGTGGTTGCTGGTTGGTACAGTTTGTTGTGTGCTCCTAAGGGGGAGTATGTAGAGTATTAAAAATGAAAATATGTTGCAAAAAAAAGGTGAGAATATACAAGTATGATTGATGTCAAAGGGGGAAAGAGATGCAAATGTGTTACCTTTTTCCACTGATGTCAAAGGGGGAGAGAGCCATGTGAAAAATAAGAGATTAATCAAAAAAAGGGGGAGATAGAGCTATGTGAAAGAGAGAGAGAGAGAGAGATAGAGAGAGAGAATAGGAAGAAAAATTGTTGGTATGAAGTAGTGTGTTGGTAATCAAAGTGGTTGTGTTTGTTATTGGTGGTTTTTCACATCATGTGTTTCCATTAATGATAAAGGGGGAGATTGTTGCAAGTATGAGTAGTTGGTGTTGTTAGTGATGTCAACAGACTTATGTTTGTGTTATCATTAATGTAAATTAGTTCTATTGGTGATTAATTGAGAAGTTATGATGATGCTTTGATTAGTTTCATAATGTTATCATTAGTAAGTGTTACTAGTGTCATCCTCTAGTGTTGCTTTGATAAGCATGTGTATGGTTGAGTTGCCAAGTTGTAGTTGGGTTGGTAATAATGAGGAAGTGTTAAAGATGATGAGAATATGTATTTGTTGGTTAGTTTCCAAGTACTTTTGAAATAATTTGAATAAAATAGGAAACAATGTGTTGTAGAGGTGTTTTGATATACATCTAGTGGTGTTCTATTTTTGCTTCACATTTCTTTTGTATTGAATATTTTCTTGTACAATTAAGTTATGTTGATCAGAGGTGTTCATAGGTGTTATATCTAGAATTTTTTCATCTATATGGTTGTGTGGAGAAATTTTATTTCACGAGTGTGTGAACTGTTCAATACAGTGGTGTTTGGGAAAAATGGTTTTGCTCTGCATTTTTTCGTAGTCTGGTTTTTGGTCTTACATTCTGGAAGTACGCTTATATTACTAGTATCTATCTCTAGTATGAGTTGTTTGTGTTTTGGTTCTCTGCAAGGTTGGATTCAGGTGTTGTAGTGTGTAGAAGGTTATCCAGTTGCACAAGATGAGCATGTTCTTCAAGCGAAAGTTTTTGCAAAGTAATTTGTTGGATTTTAGGGTGTTTTTGGATATTATAGAGTGTGTTAAAGTGTTGTGTGTGGTTTGTAAGTAATCATTGGATCAAAGAAAGAAATTACTTAATTTTTTAATGGTGTTAACATAGGTTCAAATGAACTTGGGTGTTTACACTAATTATGAATATGCTTTGGTGTTTATGGAAGCGTGGCGTAGTATGTTTATATGTATTTGGGTTTGATTTAAGGTGTGTTGTGGTCTATCCTCATTCCTTTCCACCATAGGAATGCTTAGTGACAAACTAATTTAAATTTGCATGGTTGAGGTGCATAGCTAACCTTGAAGATTGCTTTCGAGGTTGAAGATGGTATAAATAAGTGTTGAGTTGATGGAGACTTATGGTGTGGTGAGTGTGATTCAAATTGTAGAGTTGTGAAGTGAAAATTTTTGAATTGTAGTTTTAGATTCAATGAGTTAGACTACTGGAAGCAGTGAGAAAAAGGTTTCTACAATCTTTAGAAAGGATGGGAATGTGTTGGTGATGTTGTGGTAGACTTCTTTGTTGCATTTAGATGGATTTCTCATTGTAACAATATTCTTTCTTCTTTTCTAAAATTTGGTGGTGAGCCCTTCTTTTATTTTGGATAGTGATCCCTTCGGTAGAGAGTGTATTGTATTTGGTGTTGCAATTACTTTATATTGTGAGCTAATCATCACCGTGGTTTATCCCTTCTTGGGTTTTCCATGTAAATTTGGTGTTCTATTGTGCATAGTATTTTCTTTAATGCTAAATCATTCTAATAGATTAAAGGCTAATGAAGTTGATGAGGATCTAAATATTAACAATGGTTTTGATGTTTTAATGTACAATTGATTCACTTCCCTCTTAGTTGTCTTGTGCAATCAACAAGATTTTTCTCAGCCAAGAGTTCCAACTATTGTAGGTGTGCCACACAATATTCTTCATCATCAATTAGGTGTTGTAATGATATTCTCACTTATGGGAGTTCGACCTCAATTGGAAAAATAATCTTGGCACCATAGATAAAGGAGTACAGTGTTTTCCCTAGAGGTGCGAGGATGCTAGTGTTGTAATCCCACAAGGTAGAATTGAATTGAAGGTGCCCATCTCAATCAGCTTTATTGACCATCTTCTTAAGTATTTTCAAGATTGTTTTATTAGTGGCCTCAACCCGACCATTTCCTTATGGATAGTATGGAGTGGAAAAATGGTGTTGGATGCATAATTATTGGTATAGATTGTCAACCTCTTTATTTGGAAATTGTTTTCCATTATTTGTGACAATGGAGGATGGTATACCGAAACAACAAATGATGTAATGAAGGATAAATTTGGAAAAAAAATTTCTGGTGATGCATGTCAATAGAATGTCTTCAACCCACTTAGTGAGATACTTAGTGGTGGTGATAATGAATTTACAGCCATTGGATGAGGGTGGGTGGATTTTTCCAACGAGGTCTAGTCCCCATTGTGAGAAAGGCTATGTAGTAAAAAATAGTTGTAACTTTTGAGATGCTGTGTGAATCAAATCACCATGTGGCTAACATGGTTGAAAAACCTTAAGCACATTGCGTGCATCCTATTTCATTGTTGGCCAGTAATATCTAGTATGTAGAAACTTTTTAACAAGAGAAGGTCCACTAGAATGGACCTCGTAGATACCTTGATGTACTTCATAAAGAGTAGTTTGAGCCTTATCTACATCTAGACATCTCAAGAAGGTCCCATCGAAGGAACAAAGGTATAAAGTGTCACCAACTAGGGTAAAGCAGGCAGTTTTGTAGATGAATGATTATCGTTGGAATGTGGATAGGTTGGGTGGGAGGGTTTTATCATGGAAGTAGTTGTATATGTCATGGTACCATAGGGAATTAGGACCCACTATGACACATAACATTTCTGATTTAGGATCATAAGTAGGAATGAATAATGGTTCAATCAAAAAAATGTATTATTGACTATTTTTGGGAAATCTCCACTACAGAACCAATTGTTGCCATAACATTTGTTGCTTTATTGTTCAAACAAGGAATCTGATAAAACTAGATCTGGTTGAAGTACTATTTGAAGTTTTCCACCATTCTCTTATAGGGTAATAATATGTCATCCTTTGTTTGATACTCATCATTTACTTTCTTGATAACTAGCTAGGAGTCACCATATACTTGTAGTTTTATTATCTTCCATTGGTTGGTAAGTATAATACCTGTAATTAGTGCCTCATACTCTATTATATTGTTGGTACAAGGAAATGCAATGCGGTATGACTTAGGAATACAATCACCTTGAGGAGTGACAAATAGGATCCCAACCCCTGAACCAACTATGTAAATGATCAATCAAATTACAAGTTCTGCCATGTTCATTTTTTTGTAGCTAAAATGCCTTCATTTGGAAATTTTGCAACCAATGGGTGATTATCTAGTAGGGGTTCCTTTTCAAGTTGATCGACAACTACTTGTCCTTTGATAGCTTTTCTATCTACATACTCTGTCAAATTCACTGAGAATCATGATCCATTTTTCCATTCATCCAATAAAGGTAGCCTTTGAGAGAAAATAATTTAATGGATCGACTTTGGAGATGAGTTGCATCTTATGATTAAGCATGTAATGTCACAATTTCTTAGTACAAAAAACTATGACAAGACATGCTCACTCAATTGGGGAGTAGTCAACTCACATCCAGCCAATGTTTGAGATATGTAGTGTATAGCTTGTTCTTTTCCTTTATCATCATGTTGTGCCAATAGTGCCCCCAGTGCCATATTGGTAGTTGATATGTATAATATGATTGGTTTGTTTGGACTTGGTGGCATGAGGATAGGAGGCAAGGAAAGATATACTTTAAGCTATTGAAATTCCTGTTGACAATTAGTATCCCATTTGAATGTAACATTCTTGCAGACAAGATGTGAGAATGGTTGACACTTATTTTCTAGTTGTGTGATGAATCTTTTGATAGCATGGAGTTTTTCTTGCAAAATTTGGAGCTATTTGATGCTCTTAGGAGGAATTTCCATTATTCCTTTAACTTTGGCGGGATCAACTTCCATGCCTCTGCAGGAAACAATGAAGCCCAAGATTTTTTGTTGATGTGACTCTAAACACCCATTTCTTTGGATTGAGGCATACTTGGTATTTTTCCAATTGATCAAATATTTTCTCTAATACCTCTATATGGCCATCTCTTGTCTTTGATTTACCAATTGTAAGGAAGATAAGGTAGGAGAACAACTTCCTACACTAATCTTGAGAGGAGAATAATGCAAAACTTTACAAATCTTTACAATTATAGAAACTTAAATAGAAATAAACATAAATATAATGCATAGCACAACAAAGTGATTTATGTGGGGAAAACACTTTCAAGAGAAAAATCCCACACTCCAAAAGCCACCCAATATATTATCCAAAATCACAAAGATTACAATATACTTGAAGAGCAAGCTTCTCATAGGAGTATCACCAATTAGAAATCTAGAGGAAACACGACCACTATCAGACTCTCATAATACATCATAATATATTGTTGTAATACAACACCCTCATAAAATAGGGTTGTCTTCTAGGGCAAGTCAAGACAAAAAAATTATCAACCATCAGATTTCAGACCTAATGTTGAATGGTACTAATTTCTAATAATAAAAAATATATAAAATGTGTCTTTTGGGGGCATTGTCCTTGAACCCTCATTGGGGCATGTGGCTCCCATAACCCCCTCTAAGGGGGAATCCCCCTAGATCCCCATAGGGGGTACTACCCCTGCACCCCCTGCACTGATGTATCAACAATACCTTACGTAATTGCAAGGTTGACACATTTTCCCAACACCAAAAAGGTCATCCAAAAAATGTTCCATGATGTCATGTAACATATCATGAAAAATGACTATCATAGCTCTTTGGTATGTAGCTCCTATGTTCTTGAGTCCAAAAGGCGTTACCTAAAAGAAAAATGTTCCCCATGGAGTAATAAAAGGTGTTTTATTTTGGTCTTTGTTTGCTATTTTGATCTAATTATACCCAAAACATCATCCATGAGGGATAACATTTTGTGTTTATGAGGTCTACAATGATATATATGTTTGGCAATGGGAATTCATCCTCTAGAAATTGTTAAGATCTCAAAAATTGATGTAGATTTGTATGCCCCCAATGGGTTTAGAAACTAGTAAAATGTTGGAAACCCACTCAAGATAATAAATGGGTTTAATAAAACTGACTTCCACAAGTTTTTGCAACTCTGCTTTTACCAAAAGGGCTATTTGTGGGTGCATCTTTTTGAGCTTCTTCTTTATTGGTTTTCCATCTAGATATACTACTAGGTGATGCACTACAAGAGATGGGTTTAAGATTTGCATGTCTACATATGTCCAAGAAAAATTGATAGACCATCTTTTGAGAAATTATGATAGTTTCTTAATAATCTCATCCTCTAATGCTACAACTATATAGGTGGTGTTTTGTTATTTAGTTCCCAAATTGATGTTAGTAGTATCTTCTATTAACACTATGGATGTTTCTTGATGATGAGGAATCAAATCAAGTGACTCATCTTTAGGTGCCTTGAGGACGTTTTCACCAGAAGATGTCTTTTATTTTTACTTTTTTTGATCCAAAACTGCCTCATCGAGGTTTTCACTTAGGGATCATTCTTTTTTATTTTTACCTTTTCTATTTTGGTGACTGGTCGCGCCCATAAAAGGATATGAAAATCACAGTAAAACCTATCCTAGGAATTGGACATTCTAGCAGGTGACCAATATCTCTTTATGGACATTCATTTACTTGTCAAACTAGGGAACGTATACTTTGAATGGTGCGGCACAATATATGCACTAAGAACTAGTTTCGGTCACAACTCAACAGAAATAAATACTTGGAAATAATTCTATCTACGCTACAGGAAGGTAATGCAAAGTTCTTTTAACTCAACCATGATTTAACCAAAACAAAAATCATAATAGCTACGACTGAGAATCAAACTATGAACTGGCCTTATGCTGCAGGAATAGGCACAAGGATGGATTCCCGATGCTACAGGAGCAATACAAGACTGAGTTTGTATGAAAAATTTAAAAGATGAAATCTAACTGATGATCAACAGAAAAAGAACAGCTAACTAACTAGCTATAGATACTTACTAAGTGGGCCTCCTTAGCAAGCATCTACTAATTACGCAAAGTGTTGAACTCAGAACTTCATCAAACTTTATTCATAAACTCAGAATGGTATACATCGCTTTGTTGATATGAAAACTAGCAACAAACTCTGTCTCTTGTCATATAGATTCTACTTTTTATTACTATCATATTGACTCTTACATGATATCTGCTATCTCCCTATCACTATACTTCTATCTAACTTCTAACCATCTTCTTTCTCACTCACGCAGGAGGAGCACTTATTTAAAATCAGGAGAACAACTAACTAACTACCCCTAACAAACAAAGACGTGGAAGTAAAGTGTATCCAAAAATCAAGGAATAGACTTCATAAATGAATTTATCCGTTCAACCCGATCCAGAGAGAATCTAGCACTCCACTCTTTCTAGATTGACTGTCATTAAAAATCATTCCCAACGGTTTCAGTCAAAGATTCTTCACCAGAGCTTCCTCGAAGTCGTGCAGGAAATAGACTTTACTGCAAGGCTGAGATCGGCTACACTTGACTCGATCATACTTTCTTCAACAACCTGCGAAACACAAGGTAACAAATGCGAAAGAAAAGGCGCATGGCACATACACAATATCTGCTCATTAATCACATATTTAAATCTATTTCATCATTCAAAAACTACATGCAATATACCAATCATTTAGGGAGTCAACAGGGTAATAAATGTAGACAAGACATCACAATAAGCTGCAGGAACATGAAAGTGTTTTGCTACAAGATATCCCCATAAAAGGTTTCAAAAGAGTTTAAACAACCATGAATAACAAAAGTAAAGGTATTAAAATTGCATCATAATATCCAAACTATGAGCACATTTTGGGCTCATCAGTGACTAAGGAATGTGATTTTTTCTTTGAAATAAGCATCTGTATGATTTGATTTATAAAATTCCTCCTTGTGATCTCTTGTTGGTATGTAGTTACTAACTCCCATGAGTTTGACAATTGCTTCATTATTTTGAAATGTGTCAAGCACGGGTGGTCCTTGTTGATCCCACTCAATGAGTTCAGGATATATAAGGGGAAGGTCAACAGATGGTGTGATCTTGTGTAAATGTGATTATAGCCAAATATTTGAGCACCATTTTCAAAAGGTTGTTCGATAGGATACGCCTAAGAGTCTTGATCATTAGTTGAAGTCTTCTTTTATTGTGAGCATGGTTAGGAATTTTAGGTACCATTTTAGTGGATTGGTATTCGAGTGCCTGATTATCCTTGTATCCTTGCAGTTAAATTGGTTCCATGATACCTTATTCTTGTGCCCCTATTCCTTTACCTTTATAGCCCATATGTTTGCATGGATTATGTCCCTTAGGATACCAATCATCTTCAAGGGAGGGGAGTGACTTTTCTTCTTTTTCTTTGTATAACTAGGAGGAGATGTCTTGACTTAGATCGTCTTTATCAAATAACCCCCATTTACTGAAGCTTTTCAACATTTCCTTAGGTTCCATATTAAATGCCTTGGGTTGTCCATAAGATCATGGTGAAAGAGGGAGTTTTCCTACATAAAAGGAATTTTGTATATTTCATACTTTGCATAACTATTGTTAGTTACCTTGATCTTGATCTCAAGAATTAGGTGTGAAGTTGAAGAGGGTTGTAATGTGGATGGGTTGATATAAGAGTGTGAGGTTGATGCAACATCATTGATTGGGAAATGATGGAATCATTGGTATCTTCCTTGCAACATTTTGCAATATTGGAAGGGTTGAGGATCGGCGAGTACAATTATCTCCCTACCATTATATGAAAATTTTAAGCATTTGTGGTAGGTGGATGCGACAACTTGCATAATGTGTATCCAAGGACATCCAAGGTGAATGTTATAGGGGAGATCAAGATCAATTATTTTTTGGGACACAACTACTTGCTGAGAGGGAGGTGAATCAATAGAGTAATCAAAACTTATCCTTTAATACTTCTAATGAAAAATAGAAGGATATGTAGAGATCATACACACACAAAGAGATGTAACACCAAATATACATGGAAAATCCAATATGAGAAAAACCACGATGAGAATAGCTATTAGGATCTACTATCCTAATCTAGCCTAACAATAAAAATCTCACCAGTTATAATGTTTAAAAAAACAACCCTAATGAGACAACAATCCCTTGATTTAAGAGTACCAACTCTAAGGAAGCACCTACTCAGCTTTTTGATGGAACCAACCAATCAAATTTATGGAGCTACAACTCTTGATTACAAATGATTCAATTGAATCCAATTCTATGTTATAGACCTATTTTGAAACTGTTTATTCTCTTCTTCTTCTCTATTCTACTCACTGGTCTTTAGAGGATCCTCTGTTCTTTGAAGCTACAAAAGCATTTGCTCTCTTTGTTGATAACTTTTCATCAATATACTTCTCTTCTCTTCACCCCTCTCTACTATTTCTCTCTTCTCCACACTAAATGTGTATCCTAGATGATATTTCTACATTTGATCTAGGTCTCTCTTTATCGTCTTTGTTCTACTAGACTCTTCTACTTTTTCTTAACCGACAAGTCTTCTTTTTCTTGATCTATGTACCACAACCAAAATTCTTTGTATTTTTCTATTTTAGCATGTATCAAACCCTAGATTTGATACACATTAAATGACCATTACCAACATGATTGATCTGGTATCATATTTTGTAGCCATTTGTGCCTTAATGTCATCGTCCATACATTTCAATCACCAATAAAAATATGTACAACTAGAGTAATTATTGCAATAAATTTTATCTTCTATATAAAATTCCACCACTTGACTGAGAGTTCCATCGCTTGACTGTTGAGATAATCAAATCTTCAAATACTAGTTGTAGATCTACAACTTTCTGGCCATGATTTAATGGTCTTTGTTAATATGCTTTAACTTTAAAACATAACTTTTTGATCAAATTTCCTTTGAATATGTGTCATAGATCTGCAATTAAACTTCAGACAGGATATTCTTCTTTGGGCAGACTTAAACCTCACTGATAACATCATGGACACATGTCAGCATATTACTTCATCGTAAACTTGACATTTTCAGAGTGGGACAAGAATGCACTACCACAATAACCATCTAATCTTCACCTTCAATGCACATTGTTTATCTTTACCACATTTTCTATCCTTTTCTTTGTAAACATCAAAAAGGACATGTGTAAGTATCTTGCATTCTTACATAGCCAACACTAGGACCCATCTACCTTTCTATGAAATAGTTAAAATGTGCCATCTATCCTGCATACGTCATGTTAGACATGTGGTGATATATCACACAATCACACATAGTACTATGTCAGTATGAATTGAAAAGGTGATGCTATGACAACCGTTTATCTTCTCCTTGTTTATCTTTGAAAGGAGAGGTTTCTAGTAGAAACATACAACAAGCTGAAGATGAAGTTTGGATTGTGTAATATCCTTTGATTTTTTGATTCCAGTAATGGCTATGAGGTGGAGCTATCAAAATGTGTTGGAATTTCACCAATATTCAACATTATAGACCTCTTTATATTCCATAGAACATAGTCAAAGGGAGACAACATAGAATCCCCTCATTAAGACTAGCTATTGCAACAACAACTAAAGCAGATAGATCAAACTATGGATAGCAGTACTAAGCACAAAAACCAGAACAAGGAATATAGGGAATACCTTGCCAAATGGAAAGACATGACAAAAGAGGATGCAACATGTTTTTTAGAAGCTGAATTGGAACAAAACAAATCATTTCTTGAGCTTGCAATGTGTGAGGCACACTTTTAAAATAACCTAGGAGTTTGATGCGCAAGCATCCTGGAGATTCATACCGAATCTTACCGCAACACCTAGTTTTCCCTTTCTGATTGGAACAAAGTTAGAATGAGAAGTCTACAACATCTTTGAGTGATGTCCCCCACAATAGTACAATTCAAAAAAACCCTTCACCAAAAGATCGCCCTGAAGAGAAACTTGGACCCAAACCTATTGGAGGAAATGTGTGGAATCTCCTTGTATCTTTTAAAGCCTTCATGGCTCATCATAGGATAGATATAGGATAGGACCAATCCCAATTAGTTCTACAAGAACATTTGATGCCTCTTCAATTCCTTGGGGTTGACATACATTTTTCATTGAACATCAAACTTGGGATCTAACTGAGGCCGACATGGATCTTTCTTAATGCTAGGAGCTAGTATATAATCAATCTTTGAATTTAGTAGGAAGGTAGCTAAGTATGATATGGAGTTAGAGGCTATCACATTCAATTTTGAAGCTAGTTCTGCATATAGTAGTAATTAAGCCTATGGTGGCTTGTGAGCTGGTAGGTGTGGCCCATGGAGTCTAAAGAAATATGCATTTGAGAAGGCTAGAGGGCATGTATGTTTGTGTTTTAAATCAATAAAGTTGTATGTTACTTTCAGTTATTTGTGTTGTGTTGAGTTCTGCTACAAGGTTGGACAGTCCATTTCAAACCCTCCATCCTTGACTACATCATTGAGTCATAGTTACCAAAAGGGTCCCAATTTGAGGTTTATTTTATTTATTCCTCCTCTAATTGGCCAGATGCCAAAATCATATGATTATTTTCTCCTATAATTTTAGTACTTATATTCTCTTCTCCCATGGACATAGTGTAGGTTGGTTCAATATTTTCCATTACCTCATGAGTAATGTGTTCATTGTTGATAGGTTTTGATACAACCTTCATATTGGAACCATATTTGGTCCTTAGAATGAGATGAGACCAATCTAAATATATGTAACCATGTATCTTGGCTGAAAAATATCTAGACAAATATATAAAAAATTAATATGGATATCAATCCTTACTTGATACCATTATACTAACTAGAAATTGAATGATATAATTTGTGGCAATGTTTTGTGACACATTGATGTTTGCGATGATACAAAGTGTCACCACTTTGTTTTGTCTTTAGAAAAAAATATAAATGTCAATAAATACTTCTTAAATCTTAAAATAATAATGAGGTATAGAAAGATCTTCTTGATTGCAAAAAAATATTATTTTATTTTAACAAGTCAAGAATTATTTTTACAATTAAACTACTTTTTTATTATATCACTAAACATTACAAAAAGCATTGGAGTTATTTAAAGGCATAATAAGAGGAGTTAATTTGACATACAACCTAAGAATATTTAGTTGATATGTTGCATGTTGCATACACATGCAACTCAACATTATGGCCTATATTTTTTTGTAATTGACATGCCTTGTATATACTTCACATTTTACATGTATTTTGCTATAATATTTCAAACTATAATAATTTCCCAAAAATACCCTTCCGTTGTGCTTTGATGAATGTCTATTCAATGTTTGAAGGCACTCATTTTGGCATAATTAGGGAGGATATAAAAAAATCATGTAAGATCAAGGTCCACGCGAGCACATTGCTTTGAGAAATTTATTTAGGGTTTGATTTTCTAAAAATCATTCTACCAATTCATCTTCATCGATAAAAACCTAAGATCATTTTGATTTATTCTTTTGAAGTATTATTTGGATTGTTATAATAAATTGACTATTGTAGTTGCAAACTCTATATGTGTGAGAATCAATAGAGAAGAACATGTGCTCCATCTTATATATATTCTATTTATCTTGATTGAGTAGGCATATTGTGCAAGCAAACTATTGTGTACAATTTATGAATAAATAAACTATGTAAACAAGATAAATTTTTTTATTATGTTTGTATTCATGGAGGTCATTTTGAGATGACATACATGGATCAACAACTACAAGAGTTAAAAATAATAGCTATATTATTGTTTAATAGTGCCCACAAGAAAAAAAATGGTTTACAAGATGACAAGTTCAAATTTAAGTGATTTTGATAAATTTTTAAACCATTTCCATTATTTTTGACAAATTTAATGAGATACATTTGATAAGTAGGAGGTATTTTTCCACAGCGTGTCAAATTATGATATTGCTATCAGGATTCAACCGTGTAGTTTCGAGTCAAACTCATTGACCCATGTTTCATGAGTAGTGGTTCAACAAGAACCCATCTCTCATGATATCGAATGGTCCACTTAGCACTCATTGCATCTAGGTGATGCTCATAGAGGTGAAGCACTGGTCTGTCCCGAGAGGTCACCCATCCCAGTACTACTCCAGCTCAAGCGCGCTTAACCAGGGAGTTTTCTCCAAGGTTAAGCCCGCTTGAGTTGTTACCCCATTTTGTTAGAGTGTTGACCAAAACGATTCTATGAATCCTCACTTAGGAAGAGCCTCTACATTGTGGAAAAAATAATGATGGTTTGGGGGAGAATATGTCTCTACAATAAAGAGATTTATTGGCCCCCAAGACATAAAGTAATTTAATGTAGAATTTAAATGGGAAAAGCATAAAAGAAGTATAAAAGAAAAAAAATAGTAGCTTTTTGACTTTTCTAACCTTGAATAATGCGTTCAACATCACAGTAAATAATCTACCTCTATTATTTTTAGTGAGAAGACGAGAAACTCCCACACCCACCACTACTTCTTCCTCATCATCAACTTCTCACTTTCTCTTCATTGCTTCCTCCATTCTTTCTACATAATTTGTTGCCTCTGTATCAAGATTGTAAGAGAATATAGCATAAATTATAGGGGTTTCAATCAAATATACTCCATGGACCTCACACATCCTTTGCATCTTCAATTCTCTACACATCCACATATTTCTCATAGTTTCTAAATGAATGAACTATGAAGAATGAAAAATGAATTATATATGGTTATGAATAATGTAAAATGCATAATATAGCCTTGTATTTTTAGATGAGAATATAAGGTTATAAAAATAAAACTATAAAAACACAAATAAAGAGAGAGAGAGTAGGCATGAAAATTAAAAAAACCATAAAATAAAACACGGTAAACATTTGTAACACTTCTAGTGAATATAAAATATGTAAAATAATTATGACTTGCACAAATCTGTGAAAAAATGGCTTAACAGAGTGAGACCTATGAAAATCAATATCCATATCATTTAAGAGAAATTATTGACACATGTGTTTTTCTTGCAAACCATTTCTATGTATGCTCCTGTACAGGACACCTTTTAGTTGCTCTATGTGCTATTTGGGAACAATGGCACCATGGACTCTACCCTAATTTTTATTTCATAAATTTTTTCACATGTGATTTCAAAGTGGCTATTGTAAACCATTAGAAATAAGTTTTTTTTTCTTTATGATTTAAAATGGTTATTTTAGCCTTATAATTTTATAAATAAAACTCTATATATCCAGTTAAGAAAAATACAAGAAATAAATATTAAAATTACCAATAATAATTTTGTGGAATAAGAATACAATGAATTACAAACATAAAAAAATATCATTATTTTTGGCCTTTGCATGGTATATAGAGATGTATTAACTATTTTTCAAGAAGGTATTTAAAAGCACCAAAATTTCTACCAAAGGTAGAGACTAGAAATATGTAAATGTCATAGCTAGATTTTTACCACAACCAAAACCATTTACCCTAAAATGCCCAGTTTAGATCTAAAATTCCATCCATTTTTGGTCCATATTATTTGTATTATTTTCATGATAATTCTTATATAAGATCATCATTATAATATTAGACAATTGTAACTTTATCATTTCAAGTTTATGATCTTGATAAAAAGATAAAAATGTTAAATATATAAATGTAAGAATGATCTCTATAATTAGATTAATGCAATTTGTTAAACATGATAATTGATTATTGATACTAATTTTTGAAAATGGAAATTTTCATAAATTTAGGTTAGAAGATATTTTATGATGTCAAGAGGCATTCTACAATGATAGCAAGGGAAGAGTCTCATGTTGTGAATATGTACATAAAAACTAAAACACAAGCCCCCTCCACCTTCCCCCGCCCCTCTCCCCCCCATATATATATATATCCATACATATATACATATATATGTCTGTGTATACATAAATACATACATATGTATATATACACATACATACACACACACATATATACATATATTCATACACACACACATATATGTATGTATGTATGTATGTATGTATGTATGTATGTATAGATGCATGTATGTATGTATGTATGTATGTATGTATGTACGTATGTATGTATGCATGCATGTATTTATCTATATATGTGTATGCATATATCTATGTATATATAGATGCACATACATGTATACATATACTTATGTATATTGTTGGAGGGTTTTTTTTATATCAAACTCAAAATCATTTTAGCTACCCAATACGGGAACATGAGCTATAGATTGAAACCTCTTCAATTCAGTTTCTTGAGGCTCGATGTCAGTTTCATCCTTTATGCCGTGGAGGCTCTGCACTCACTAAGACTTGATCCCTATTGGGATCATTTAGAAGCATTCAACTTCACCATCAAGCCAACTTCCTATTGACAACCCACATATATTTAAAAAATCTAAGACTATTAAATTTAAAATATGGCTGACATAATTAAATATAGATGTAACACCCCTTCATTTTGGCTCTTTTGTTCGGCAGTGTTCTTCTTTGTATGTTGTGTCTGAGTATGATTCGACTTTGGAACTTGGTTACTTTGGACCGCTATCTATTAAGCGATGCGAATGTTATATTTTAATGTGATGTTATTTGATTATGATATTATCTTTATGGCATGTTTCGGATTAATTTAGCAAATAATGGATTAATGATGTTTTATGCTATTGATCATATGATTGATGTTAGAATCGTCAGTTAGTAATTGTGTATTGGTAAAGGGGCCGGGATTGTATCACTTGCTTGCGAGTGCCCTACGATTCTGCGATTTCCTCTTCACGGTGTGTTTGATCATACTATATATATATATATATATATATGCATGTCGATGTACTCTTTGTTTGTAGGTTGATAGGTACAGGACATCGACTCCACCTGGTTCACAGGTTTGAGCGTGTCCATTGACCAACGAAAATTGATTGGGAGATAGTAGCTAGGTTTTCCGTGCCAAGTCGTCACCCTAGTCATAGTGTGTTGTCAAGTTGTTGTTGGGTTGGTTGTGTTAATTTGGTCCATTTCACTTTGAGTATTTATTTAATTGCAATTTATAGAGGTTATTAAATGACTTGCATAGTTAAATTGATGTGTAAATGTATTTAATTGCAATGTCGAAACGTTATTTATTTTATGGATTGATTTGATTTAATTAATAAATTTAGATTGAGTTTATTAATTAGTTAGATTAATGGTGATAAATTTAAATGAAAGAGCTATTTAGACATTATTCTATATTTAGATTTAAAATTATAATGGAAATGAAAATCATATTAGAGATTTAATTTAAATGATAATAATAAAATGGAAATGTATTTAAATGTCACATTTTGGAAATTTTGGAATTCTTGCAACTTTGAGATTTTGGTTTTAAATGAAAATTTGAATTTGCATGAGATTTCAATTTGAAAATAAAAAGTGTTTTAAAATTTTAAAAAAAGAAAATATCCTCCAAAAGCTCATTAAATTTAGTGGGTGGGATATTTTTGGGGGTTGACCAAATTTGGGGAAAGTTCTATGTAAGAAATCGAAATTTCATTTATTTGAAAAAAAAATTTGGATTTTGGTGGAGAGCTTTGCTTGGGCTGATTTTGGAGTTGAAGAAGTGCTTGGATTCACCATTGTTAAAAGCTTCAAATTTGGGTAGAAAACACACTTCTTTTAATACTTCTAATTCTTGCTTCATTTTGAAAGAGATTTAAACCTTGGAAAATGTTTTCAAACTTGCAAATTTGTGATAGATTTTGAAATGAAAACCAAACAAGAACTTACACAATGAAATATGAAGAAAATCAAAAGAAATCTCTATTTCAAAACTAGATCTTTAAACCCTTTTGTTGTTTTAGAAAATTTATTTTTGTTCTTGCAATATATATGGATTATTTGTACAATTTGAGTTGGGAATTAAAATCTGGGTATATATATTTGTTAATATACCTATGTATATCAATACATAGATACATTTACAAATATATATACAAATATATTTATTTTTATTTGAAAAATTTTAGGGTTCTTGAAAAAATCCTATATTTTCGCCATTGTTAAAAAACGCATAAATAAAATGAAGTTTTTATTTTGCTGTGGGGTGGGAGGCCAATCCCCACCACCGCCGCCGCCGCTGCTTGTAGGGAGGTGGGCTCTGTGCAATGCACACAGACCGCAGCCCACGGGGAGGCGGAACTGTGTGTCGAGCACACAGGCTGCCGCCCATGGCAATGGCGCCCTGTGTGCTTAGCACACAGGCCGCCACCGGTGGCCGAGCCTACGTGCCCTAAGCAAAATTCGCTTTTTTGTTTTTCATTTTAATTTTTATTATATTAAATAGTATTTAATAAGATATATATTATATAATAATATATATAATATTAAATTAATATTTAAATAATAATAAATTTAAATATATATATATATTTATATATATTATATATATATGTATACTTATGTATATAGATATTTTGTATATATATATATACATAATGTATATATATGTATATTTTATATATTTCATTTATGAATAAATTAGCAAGTTCAATTTAATTGTTGTATTATGGAGATTGAAATATTTAAATAAATAAATATGTCATAAGTATATATACATTTAATATATACTTTTATGATTTATTTATATATATTTAATGAATAAGGTATTTTAGTATGAATGAGTTTTAATTAATTAATGGTTCTAAGTTGAAATAAGTTTAACTGATTTTAGATAAATGCTTTAATTTATTAAATGTTTTGCATATGAAAATAATAGTAAACTTAGAGTAAGTAGATTGATTTAAATTTTAATCAAAATGACTTCATTTATTAAAGTGCTTTGATCATGATTATAATTGTGAAATTTAGAGTTAATGAATGATTTATTTTAGTCAAATGACTTTAATCATTGAAATGCTTTGATTATGAATTTAATTGTGAACCTCAGAGTAAAATGATTGATTTTTAAACATTTCCATGTCATGAAATGAAATTTGTGTATTTGATTGGATAATTGCAAGTGATGAAAACTGTGATTGACTGGATTTAGAAAATCCGAACATTAGTTTATTTAACTGCTCGAAATGCTTTTAGTGTTTATTTGTTCTTGCTTGTGGTTCGTGAAATAGAGTAAGTGTTTTGAAGTCTTCCAGATATGGGTTCGTTTATTGTTTTGGGTTGTCATTCTGATAGTCAACCTTGGGATTGTCTTGGGTTTTGTGCCTCCTTGGGATTAGGAGTGGGTGTTGAGTCTTGTGTCTCCTTTGGATTAGGAGTGGAGTATGTGTTTGTTGCCTCCAGTGTTTGGAGAGGGTTTTGACCTTTGTATCCTCCGGTGCTTGGGGAGGGTTTGACCTTCGTTTCCTCCAGTGTTTGGAGAGAGTTTTGACTTTTGTTGTCTGCAGTGTTTGGAGTGAGTTTCTTTCATGTGTTCCTCCTAGAGTTGGAGTGGTTTTATTGTATTGGTATGCACTTGGGATTCTCTTGATGATTGGTTTTGTTGGTGTGTTGTCAAGTAGAAGAGTGGCTTCTGTTTGGGGCCAGAGCCCAAAGAGGTAAACTGGGAAACCTTCAGAAGTGGTTTAATCAAGTGATAACTAAATTAATGTACTTAGAAGTAGGGTAGTTTTTCAAACTAATTAAGATAATTGAGCCTCGCTCATGGACCCAAGGGCTTGTATAGACTTGGGATGAGACGGGAAGGCCTGGAATGGCAAGGTCATCTATCTTGTCTTTACGAGAGGTATTTGATTCCACATGAGTGAGTATGGGTGTCGAGATTTGGTAGAGGCCACCAAGACAACCCATAGTGGGGGCGGAGCCTAGGAAGATTCCCAGATGGATATCCCATGACGAGCTGTGTGATGACACTCTTTCTACGACAACAGTTGGTATTTGGGTTTATGTGTATGGTCTTCTTAGATTACTCGATCTATTTTACTTCTGGAAGCAATGTGACTTGTGTCAGTGATGTTAGAGTTGTTCTTGTGTTATTCTTATGGTTGTATGGTTCATGTGATTGATTGTATCAGTGATGTAAATGATTATGTAACTTGGGAAACAATGTAATCTTCGTGTCATGTGATGTGGTACTTGTATTTAATTCCTTTCAATTTTGTGTAGCCTATGTCTAGAGGTAGATGGTCTTGCCTAGGAATCCTGGTTACTATCTCCTAGCACGGGGGGCGAGCCTTCGGGTATCACATGGTTGGGTGGAACATGCATCTTATTCCATTGGGTTTGCTGTTGTTCTTTGGACGAGATTTCTAGTTGGAGAGTTCGTGGGACCCAGTTCTTCATGATTATTCTTTCAGTTATAAATGTAATTTAATACCCCTCTTTGTATTGAGGTGGAAGTTGTATATTGTAACCTTATATTCTAGAAGTATCTCATTCGGGGAATGAGTGTTGTAACCTTAATGTAAAGCATATCATTGGAATCATGTGGAACTCTTGTATCTTTGAGTTAATTTTATCATGTATGGAATGTTTGTGCAATTAATTGTTAATCAAATATATGTAATGGTTTTAATTCATGTTTCATGTTTGGGTTTAAGTAACTCAGTCTCGTAAGCTTAGGGGATTGGTTGGCAATGGTTAGTGTTCTTGCATGTTAATTTTTCTTTTCAAAAAAAAAAAATTAGTTCGTTTGTGTAGTAAATTGCAACTTCCCCTAGGGTTGCGTGGCGGGGCGTTACACATGGTATCAGAGCCCCAGGTTTAAACACTGGGTACTCTAGGATAATGTGGGACCCATTAAGTTGTTAGTTGTGTAGGTTATACTCTGGGCGCTATGAGCCCATGGCGTTGACCTAGATGCTTTGTTTGTTAGTTATGTTTTCCTGTTGGGTTGATCTCATTTATCTACCTAGAAGTTGTTGTTAAGTGGTGTAGGTCCAATGGTTCAGGAAACTAGTGGGAAGGATAGGACCCTCGGTGTAGTGTACAATGCACCGATATCCTTCTTACTGAAAGAATGCATTTTGGACAATTGCATAGTGTGTGAATTTGGTGTGTTATGTGTGGTGGACGATAACCAGTTTTGTGGTTATTTCTGCCCTTGCATGTCTTCTTGTGCTTTACAGCATTGTGGAAGTGATTGCCTGATTGACCCTATGTGGTTTTTGAGTTACTTTTGCATGTTATATTGTTTTGAAATTATGAAATATGGTAATAGAAAATGAATGATCATGTTGTTAGTTGTATAGGACTTAAGTTTGTGTACCTTGTCTTATGTTGTGGTCTGTATCTTTTCATAATCATGCCATCTAGGCGAGGTCATAAGGGTCAAGGCCGTGTAGGCAGACGGGGAGGTAATCAACAGGATGCACCTCCCATTGTTCCCCATGTTTATGATCATGAGGAGCAACATGCTTCTCAGTTTGTACCAGAGGTTGGTAGTCAGCATCAAGATCCACCAGGGATCGGGAATGCTCTGTTGCGTTGTTTTTTAGAGGAGACTCTAGCCCTTCTGGGCCAAAGGCAGGATAGAGATCATGATGCTATAGGTGAGTAGGAACAAGCTTCACAATCAAGGTAGCAAAATTCTTAGTTCCAACATGATAGAAGTTGGAGGAAGAAGAAGAGAGATAGGAGTTGGTTGCGAGCCCATCGTGATCGTGTTGATCAGCCTACTCAAAGATCGCAGTCAGCGTTCAGTGGTGGTGGTCTTCCATGACCTAGTGTCTCTCCAGGTGTTTGAGGATTTAGTAGAGGGATAGGATGTTTTGCTTGTGGTTAGCAAGTTCCTTCTCAGAGTGGATAGTATCAGAATTCACGGTCTACCTTTAGGGGTGGTGTTAAGCAATCGAGCACACCTTTTGGAGGTAGAGGTTATGGCAGAGGTACTGGGTGTTTTGCATGTGGCCAGTAGGCTCATATTGCTAGAATGTATCCCAACAGGGGCACATCTGGGTTTTCTTAGGGACCAATGGCATCTGAGCCAGTAGTAGGACATGTAGGCAGATAGCATAGGGCATTCACTGCGGTGGATACCCATCAGGTTGACCATCTAGGTACAGTTCATCCTTTTGCTTCAGGAGTTGATCCTCGAGGTTCGAGGTTCTGAGTCTATTAGTGTTCAGTTGGTTTTGAGGGAGTTCTATCCCTATTTTCATTTGTAGGCTTCCAGGAGTAAGCCTGACCCTAGGGGGGAGGATGTAACACCCCTCCATTTTGGCTCTTTTGTTCGGCAGTGTTCTTCTTTGTATGTTGTGTCTAAGTATGCTTTGACTTTGGAACTTGGTTACTTTGGACCGCTATCAATTAAGCGATGTGAATGTTATATTTTAATGTGATGTTATTTGATTTTGATGTTATCTTTATGGCATGTTTCAGATTAATTTAGCAAATAATGGATTAATGATGTTTTATGCTATTGATCATATGATTGATGTTAGAATCGTCAGTTAGTAATTGTGTATTGGTGAAGGGGACATGATTGTATCAATCACTTGCGAGTGCCCTACGATTCTAAGATTTCCTCTTCACGGTGTGTTTGATCATACTATATATATATGCATATTGATGTACTCTTTGTTTGCAGGTTGACAGGTACAGGACATCGACTCCACCTGGTTCACAGGTTTGAGTATGTCCATTAACCAACGGAAATTGATTGGGAGATAGTAGCTAGGTTTTCCGTGCCAAGTCGTCACCCTAGTCACAGCGTGTCGTCGAGTTGTTGTCGGGTTGGTTGTGTTAATTTGGTCCATTTCACTTTGAGTATTTATTTAATTGCAATTTATAGAGGTTATTAAATGGCTTGCATAGTTAAAGTGATGTGTAAATGTATTTAATTGCAATGTCGAAACGTTATTTATTTTATGGATTGATTTGATTTAATTAATAAATTTAGATTGAGTTTATTAATTAATTAGATTAATGGTGATAAATTTAAATGAAAGAGCTATTTAGACATTATTGTATATTTAGATTTAAAATTATAAAAGAAATGAAAATCATATTAGAGATTTAATTTAAATGATAATAATAAAATGGAAATGTATTTAAATGTCACATTTTGGAAATTTTGGAATTCTTGCAACTTTGAGATTTTGGTTTTAAATGAAAATTTGAATTTGCATGAGATTTCAATTTGAAAATAAAAAGTGTTTTAAAATTTAAAGAAAAGAAAATATCCTCCAAAAGCTCATTAAATTTAGTGGGTGGGATATTTTTGGGGGTTGACCAAATTTGGGGAAAGTTCTATGTAAGAAATGAAAATTTCATTTGTTTGAATTTTTTTTTTGGATTTTGGTGGAGAGCTCTGCTTGGGCTGATTTTGGAGTTGAAGAAGTGCTTGGATTCACCATTGTTAAAAGCTTCAAATTTGGGGAGAAAACACAAGGTGCCTTCTTTTATTACTTCTAATTCTTGCTTCATTTTGAAAGAGATTTAAACCTTGGAAAATGTTTTCAAACTTGCAAATTTGTGATAGATTTTGAAATGAAAACCAAACAAGAACTTACACAATGAAATATGAAGAAAATCAAAAGAAATCTCTATTTCAAAACTAGATCTTTAAACACTTTTGTTGTTTTAGAAAATTTATTTATGTTCTTGCAATATATATGGATTACTTGCACAATTTGAGTTGGGAATTAAAATCTGGGTATATATATTTGTTAATATACCTATGTATATCAATACATAGATACATTTACAAATATATATACAAATATATTTGTTTTTATTTGAAAATTTTTAGGGTTCTTGAAAAAACCCTGTATTTTTGCCATTGTTAAAAAATGCAGAAATAAAATGAAGTTTTTATTTTGCTGTGGGGTGGGAGGCCAATCCCCACCACCATCGTCACCGCAGCCCACAGGGAGGCGGGCTGTGTACAAGGCACACACACTACCGCCCGCAGGGAGGCGGAACTGTGTGTCGAGCACATAGGCTGCCGTTGGTGGCCGGGCCTGTGTGCCCTAAGCGAAATTTGCTTTTTTGTTTTTCATTTTAATTTTTATTATAATAAATATTATTTAATAATAAATATATTATATAATATTAAATTAATATTTAAATAATAATTTATTTAAATATATATATATTTATATATATTATATATGTATACTTATGTATATATATTTTGTATATATATACATAATGTATATATATGTATATTTTATATATTTCATTTATGAATAAATTAGTAAGTTCAATTTAATTATTGTATTAAGGAGATTGAAATATTTAAATAAATAAATATGTCATAAGTATATATACATTTAATATATACTTTTATGATTTATTTATATATATTTAATGAATAAGGTATTTTAGTATGAATGAGTTTTAATTAATTAATGGTTCTAAGTTGAAATAAGTTTAACTGATTTTAAATAAATGCTTTAATTTATTAAATGTTTTGCATATGAAAATAATAGTAAACTTAGAGTAAGTAGATTGATTTAAATTTTAATCAAAATGACTTCATTTATTAAAGTGTTTTGATCATGATTATAATTGTGAAATTTAGAGCTAATGAATGATTTATTTTAGTCAAATGACTTTAATCATTGAAATGCTTTGATTATGAATTTAATTGTGAACCTCAGAGTAAAATGATTGATTTTTAAACATTTCCATGTCATGAAATGAAATTTGTGTATTTGATTGGATAATTGCAAGTGATGAAAACTGTGATTGACTAGATTTAGAAAATCCGAACATTAGTTTATTTAACTGCTCGAAATGCTTTTAGTGTTTATTTGTTCTTGCTTGTGGTTTGTGAAATAGAGTAAGTGTTTTGAAGTCTTCCAGATAGGGGTTAGTTTATTGTTTTGGGTTGTCATTCTGATAGTCAACCTTGGGATTGTCTTGGGTTTTGTGCCTCCTTGGGATTAGGAGTGGGTGTTGAGTCTTGTGTCTCCTTTGGATTAGGAGTGGAGTATGTGTTTGTTGCCTCCAGTGTTTGGAGAGGGTTTTGACCTTTGTATCCTCTAGTGCTTGGGGAGAGTTTGACCTTCATTTCCTCTAGTGTTTGGAGAGAGTTTTGACTTTTGTTGTCTATAGTGTTTGGAGTGAGTTTCGTTCATGTGTTCCTCCTAGAGTTGGAGTGGTTTTATCATATTGGTATGCAATTGGGATTCTCTTGATGATTGGTTTTGTTGGTGTGTTGTCAAGTAGAAGAGTGGCTTCTGTTTGGGGCCAGAGCCCAAAGAGGTAAACTGGGAAACCTTCAAAAGTGGTTTAATCAAGTGATAACTAAATTAATGTACTTAGAAGTAGGGTAGTTTTTCACACTAATTAAGATAATTGAGCCTCGCTCATGGACCCAAGGGCTTGAATAGACTTGGGATGAGATGGGAAAGCCTGGAATGGCATGGTCATCTATCTTGTCTTTACGAGAGGTATTTGATTCCACATGAGTGAGTATGGGTGTCAGGATTCGGTAGAAGCCACAAGGACAACCCATAGTGGGGGCCGGAGCCTAGGAAGATTCCCAAATGGAAATCCCATGACGAGCTATGTGATGACACTCTTTCTATGACAACAATTGGTATTTGGGTTTATGTGTATGGTCTTCTTAGATTACTTGATCTATTTTACTTCTAGAAGCAATGTGACCTGTGTCAGTGATGTTAGAGTTGTTCTTGTGTTATTCTTATGGTTGTATGGTTCATGTGATTGATTGTTTCAGTGATGTAAATGATTATATAACTTGGGAAACAATGTAATCTTCATCTCATGTGATGTGGTACTTGTATTTAATTCCTTTCAGTTTTGTGTAGGCTATCTCTAGAGGTAGATGGTCTTGCCTAGGAATCCTAGTTACTATCTCGTAGCACAAGGGGTGAGCCTTTGGGTATCACATGGTTGGGTGGAACGTGCATCTTATTTCGTTGGCTTCACTGTTGTTCTTTGGATGAGATTTCTAGTTGGAGAGCTTGTGGGACATAGTTCTTCATGATTATTCTTTCAATTATAAATGTAATTTAATACCCCTCTTTGTATTGAGGTGGAAGTTGTATATTGTAACCTTATATTCTGGAAGTATCTCATTCGGGGAATGAGTGTTGTAACCTTAATGTAAAGCATATCATTGGAATCATGTGGAGCTCTTGTATCTTTGAGTTAATTTTATCATGTATGGAATGTTTGTGCAATTAATTGTTAATCAAATATATGTAATGGTTTTAATTCATGTTTCATGTTTGGGTTTAAGTAACTCAGTCTCATAAGCTTAGGGGATTGGTTGGCAATGGTTAGTGTTCTTGCATGTTAATTGTTCTTTTCAAAAAAAAAATTAGTTCGTTTGTGTAGTAAATTGTAACTTCCCCTAGGGTTGTGTGGCAGGGCGTTACACATGGTATCAGAGCCCCAGGTTTAAACACTGGGTACTCTGGGATAATGTGGGACCCATTAAGTTCTTAGTTGTGTAGGTTATACTCTAGGTGCTATGAGGCCATGGTGTTGACCTAGATGCTTTGTTTGTTAGTTATGTTTTCCTATTGGGTTGATCTAACCTATCTACACAGAAGCTGTTGTTAAGTGGTGTAGGTCCAATGGTGTAGGAAACTAGTGGGAAGGATAGGATTCTCGGTATAGTGTACAATGCGCTGATATCCTTCTTATTGAAAGAATGCATTTTGGACAATTGTATAGTGTGTGAATTTGGTGTGTTGTGTGTGGTGGACGACAACCAGTTTTGTGGTTATTTCTGCCCTTGCATGTCTTCTTGTGCTTTACCGCATTGTGGAAGTGATTGCCTGATTGATCCTATGTGGTTTTTGAGTTACTTTTGCATGTTATATTGGTTGCGAGCCCATCGTGATTGTGTTGATCAGTCTACTCAGAGATCTCAGTCAATGTTCAGTGGTGGTGGTCTTCCATGACCTAGTGTCTCTCCAGGTGTTCGGGGATTAAGTAGAGGGATATTATTTTTTGCTTGTGGTCAGCAGGTGCCTTCTTAGAGTGGACAATATCAGAATTCACAGTCTACCTTTAGGGGTGGTGTTAAGCAGTCAAGCACACCTTTTGGAGGTAGAGGTTCTGGCAAAGGTACTGGGTGTTTTGCATGAGGCCAACAAGGTCATATTGCTAGAATGTGTCCCAACAGGGGTACATCTGGGTTTTCTTAGGGACCAGTGGCATCTAAGCCAGCAGTAGGAGATGCAGGCAGATCGCATAGGGCATTCACTACAGTGGATACCTGTCAGGTTGAGCATCTAGGTGCAGTTCATCCTTTTGCTTCAGGAGTTGATCCTCGAGGTTCGAGGTTCTAAGTCTGTTAGTGTTCAGTTGGTTTTGAGGGAGTTCTATCCCTATTTTTGTTTGCAGGCTTCTAGGAGTAAGCTTGACCCTAGGGGGGAGGATGTAACACCCCTCCATTTTGGCTCTTTTGTTCGGCAGTGTTCTTCTTTGTATATTGTGTCTGAGTATGCTTTGACTTTGGAACTTGGTTACTTTGGACCACTATCTATTAAGCGATGCGAATGTTATATTATAATGTGATGTTATTTGATTCTGATGTTATCTTTATGGCATGTATTGGATTAATTTAGCAAATAATGGATTAATGATGTTTTATGTTGTTGATCATATGATTGATGTTAGAATCGTCAGTTAGTAATTATGTATTGATGAAGGGGACGGGATTGTATCACTCGCTTGTGAGTGCCCTACGATTCTGAGATTTCCTCTTCACAGTGTGTTTGATCATACTATATATATATGCATGTTGATGTACTCTTTGTTTGCAGGTTGACAGGTACAGGACATCGACTCCACCTGGTTCACAAGTTTGAGCGTGTCCATTGACCAACAAAAATTGATTGGGAGATAGTAGCTAGGTTTTCCGTGCCAAGTCGTCACCCTAGTCATAGCGTGTCGTCGAGTTGTTGTCGGGTTGGTTGTGTTAATTTGGTCCATTTCACTTTGAGTATTTATTTAATTGCAATTTATAGAGGTTATTAAATGGCTTGCATAGTTAAATTGATGTGTAAATGTATTTAATTGCAATGTCGAAACATTATTTATTTTATGGATTGATTTGATTTAATTAATAAATTTAGATTGAGTTTATTAATTAATTAGATTAATGGTGATAAATTTAAATGAAAGAGCTATTTAGACATTATTGTATATTTAGATTTAAAATTATAATAGAAATGAAAATCATATTAGAGATTTAATTTAAATGATAATAATAAAATGGAAATGTATTTAAATGTCACATTTTGGAAATTTTGGAATTCTTGCAACTTTGAGATTTTGGTTTTAAATGAAATTTTGAATTTGCATGAGATTTCAATTTGAAAATAAAAAGTGTTTTAAAATTTAAAGAAAAGAAAATATCCTCCAAAAGCTCATTAAATTTAGTGGGTGGGATATTTTTGGGGGTTGACCAAATTTGGGGAAAGTTCTATGTAAGAAATGGAAATTTCATTTGTTTGAAAAAAAAAATTGGATTTTGGTGGAGAGCTTTGCTTGGGCTGATTTTGGAGTTGAAGAAGTGCTTGGATTCACCATTGTTAAAAGCTTCAAATTTGGGGAGAAAACACAAGGTGCCTTCTTTTATTACTTCTAATTCTTGCTTCATTTTGAAAGAGATTTAAACCTTGGAAAGTGTTTTCAAACTTGCAAATTTGTGATAGATTTTGAAATGAAAACCAAACAAGAACTTACACAATGAAATATGAAGAAAATCAAAAGAAATCTCTATTTCAAAACTAGATCTTTAAACCCTTTTGTTGTTTTAGAAAATTTATTTATGTTCTTGCAATATATATGGATTATTTGCACAATTTGAGCTGGGAATTAAAATCTGGGTATATATATTTGTTAATATACCTATGTATATCAATACATAAATACATTTACAAATATATATACAAATATATTTGTTTTTATTTGAAAAATTTGAGGGTTCTTGAAAAAACCCTATATTTTTGCCATTGTTAAAAAATGCATAAATAAAATGAAGTTTTTATTTTGTTGTGGGTGAGAGGCCAATCCCCACTGCCATCACCGCCGCCGCCCGCGGGGGCAGGCTATGTGCAAGGCATACGGACTGTTGCCCGTAGGGAGGCGGAACTGTGTGCCGAGCACACAGGCCACCGCCCATGGCGGTGGTGCCCTGTGTGCTTAGCACACAGGCCGCCGTCGATGTCGGTGGCCCTGTGTGCCCTAAGCAAAATTCACTTTTTTGTTTTTCATTTTAATTTTTATTATATTAAATATTATATAATAATATATATATTATATAATAATATATATATATAATATTAAATTAATATTTAAATAATAATTTATTTAAATATATATATATTTATATATATTATATATATATGTATACTTATGTATATAGATATTTTGTGTATATATATATATATACATAATGTATATATATGTATATTTTATATATTTCATTTATGAATAAATTAGTAAGTTCAATTTAATTGTTGTATTAAGGAGATTTAAATATTTAAATAAATAAATATGTCATAAGTATATATACATTTAATATACACTTTTATGATATATTTATATATATTTAATGAATAAGGTGTTTTAGTATGAATGAGTTTTAATTAATTAATGGTTATAAGTTGAAATAAGTTTAACTGATTTTAGATAAATGCTTTAATTTATTAAATGTTTTGCATATAAAAATAATAGTAAACTTAGAGTAAGTAGATTGATTTAAATTTTAATCAAAATGACTTCATTTATTAAAGTTTTTTTATCATGATTATAATTGTGAAATTTAGAGTTAATGAATGATTTATTTTATTCAAATGACTTTAATCATTGAAATGCTTTGATTATGAATTTAATTGTGAACCTTAGAGTAAAATGATTGATTTTTTAAACATTTCCATGTTGTGAAATGAAATTTCTATATTTGATTGGATAATTGAAAGTGATGAAAATTGTGATTGACTAGATTTAGAAATCCGAACATTAGTTTATTTAACTGCTGGAAATGCTTTTAGTTTTTATTTGTTCTTACTTGTGGTTTGTGTAATAGAGTAAGTGTTTTGAAGTCTTCCAGATAGGGATTCGTTTATTGTTTTGGGTTGTCTTTCTGATAATCAACCTTGGGATTGTCTTGGGTTTTGTGCCTCCCTTGGATTAGGAGCAGGTGTTGAGTCTTGTGTCTCCTTTGGATTAGGAGTGGAGTATGTGTTTGTTGCCTCCAGTGTTTGGAGAGGGTTTTAACCTTTGTATCCTCCGGTGCATGGGGAGGGTTTGACCTTCGTTTCCTCTAGTGTTTGGAGAGAGTTTTAACTTTTGTTGTCTCCAGTGTTTGGAGTGAGTTTCGTTCATGTGTTCCTCCTAGAGTTAGAGTGGTTTTATCGTATTGGTATGCACTTGGGATTCTCTTGATGATTGGTTTTGTTGGTGTGTTGTCAAGTAGAAGAGTGGCTTTTGTTTGGGGCCAGAGCCCAAAGAGGTAAACTAAGAACCCTTCAGAAGTGGTTTAATCAAGTGATAACTAAATTAATGTACTTAGAAGTAGGGTAGTTTTTCACACTAATTAAGATAATTGAGCCTCGCTCATGGACCCAAGGGCTTGTATAGACTTGGGATGAGACGGGAAGGCCTGGAACGGCAAGGTCATCTATCTTGTCTTTACGAGAGGTATTTGATTCCACATGAGTGAGTATGGGTGTCGGGATTCGATAGAGGCCACTAGGACAACCCATAGTGGGGGCCAGAGCCTAGGAAGATTCCCATATGGATATCCCATGATGAGTTGTGTGATGACACTCTTTCTACGACAATAGTTGGTATTTGGGTTTATGTGTATGGTCTTCTTAGATTACTCGATCTATTTTACTTCTAGAAGCAATGTGACTTGTGTTAGTGATGTTAGAGTTGTTCTTGTGTTATTCTTATGGTTGTATGGTTCATGTGATTGATTGTATCAGTGATGTAAATGATTATGTAACGTGAGAAACAATGTAATCTTTGTCTCATGTGATGTGGTACTTGTATTTAATTCCTTTCAGTTTTGTGTAGCCTATGTCTAGAGGTAGATGGTCTTGCCTAGGAATCCTGGTTACTATCTCCTAGCACGGGGGGTGAGCCTTCGGATATCACATGGTTGGGTGGAACGTGCATCTTATTTCGTTGGGTTGGCTATTGTTCTTTGGACGAGATTTCCAGTTGGAGAGCTCGTGGGACCCAGTTCTTCATGATTATTCTTTCAATTATAAATGTAATTTAATACCCCTCTTTGTATTGAGGTGGAAGTTGTATATTGTAACCTTATATTCTGGAAGTATCTCATTCGGGGAATGAGTGTTGTAACCTTAATGTAAAGTATATCATTGGAATCATGTGGAACTCTTGTATCTTTGAGTTAATTTTATCATGTATGGAATGTTTGTGCAATTAATTGTTAATCAAATCTATGTAATGGTTTTAATTCATGTTTCATGTTTGGGTTTAAGTAACTTAGTCTCGTAAGCTTAGGGGATTGGTTGGAAATGGTTAGTGTTCTTGCATGTTAATTGTTCTTTTCAAAAAAAAAAAAAAAAAATTAGTTCGTTTGTGTAGTAAATTGCAACTTCCCCTAGGGTTGCATGGCGGGGCGTTACAATAGAAATAAAACATACAAATATTAAAGAAAAAAAATATGTATTTTTTATTTTACTTTGTCAATATTTAAAAATAAATGTACATTATAAACTATATTTCTTTGGATTGCTGAATTATGTTCTAGGGGACAACTCCCATGAATAAAAAAAATATCAAATAAAAATTGTGCATTAAACCCATAAATAGGGGTGCATAATAGATTAACTAGTATGTTGCTAACCCTAAATTGGCTTAAATCTAAATACCATGGTGTTGCAAGAGCTACATAAACCTTTCTCATTTTTTTTGGTGTAATCCTTCTTGAATGACCTTAAATTCATTTGATGTTATTAATCTTTTGTAATGTAATCCTTTTCTTTTTTACCTAAGTCCAATTCATCCTAGAAAGGGAGAGAGAATGATGTTTGATAATTGTTGAGTGCATCACTTTAAACTTTTGGGGGGTCTTTGGGTTGCTTAGTGTCCCTTCACATTATCTATATTTAGTGTTAAAGATTTAATAAATACATGAATTGAGCCATTACTTTTAATTGGAGTAACATTTGTAGAAATGTATTTCTCATTATAAAGAGAGGTGCAAACTAGTAGAGATTGTAAAGGGACCTCCTTGAGTTGGTTGTCAATGGAATAACACAGTGATGCCATTTTTCTCTAGCCCACCAAGTAAGAGATAAACTTGAAAAATGATCTCCAAGCTCATTAACAAGATTATTTTGACATTGATTGGTTAGATGCTCAATGGAGTAACATTTTTTGCACCTACAAGCAATTATTTTTTCTAACTCAATTGGCTACCTCTATTTTTTGTCATAGACCTTGAGAGAAATATTTGCTAGAAGTCCATTTATGAGATTCATTTCCATGGAGATCCCCAAAAAATTATAGCTTACATAAGCAACAAATCCTCAGAGATACAATTTCTAATCCCATTACCAATGGAAGCCTTTAAGCCTTCCATTTTCCAAAATTGTAGGGGAAAGTAAGATAGAAACACCCATATGTTGACAAAGGATAATGAATCAAAGATTGATTCCCATAATTTAATACAAAGACACTAGCAGGAATACATGCCCACTAGCCTTCTCAAATGCAAATTCTTCTTTCAAAAAATCTAATGTAAAACTATACAAATCACATATATTGGGGCATAATCTTGTGAATCTAAAAATTATGGCATGATCCTTGGTTTCTTCATCTTTTATGCAAAGTTTTAGACATTGAGGTCCAAGAGGTGAAAGGTGCTAGGTTCATTTATGTTAGAGTGAATAATTTATCTATTCACTATACTTAAGTGTACTTAGGTTGATGAGGTTTGACAATATCTTGTATAACTAAATGTGCAACCTTTAAGCCTCTAGAGGTTACCAAGTTATTTGTTAAACCTCATGTGCTACTTTTTTGAGGTTGGAAGACTTTCCATCTCACCCCAAAGATCACTCAACACTTGGCATCAAGGTTGATGACCTAGTCAAATAGGTTGCTAGTTTGCACATTCCAAGTGCTCCTAAGGTTGACACCTCTAGGACACTTTTCTACTCTTTTATGCCACATTATTGGACACTTTTGCAATTTTTTGCACAACCAAAATAAAAAAAGGGAAAAAAATGAAGTCATTAATGTTTAATTTCTCATAGAAACTAATTAATTTTTATCCATAGAAAAGTGATTATTTGTTTTTTAAATATTAAATTACATATTATAAATACAAATACAATTATTAAAAATTAACATATAAATATATAATATTTAGTACATAATGTAGACCATTTGTTTGTACAATGTATTTTTGCGCAAGAATGTTGCCTATTTGTAAAGAGAAAGTTGAATTTATACAACCATTTGCTAAATTCTATTTGGGACATCTTCCAGAGCTGGCCATTATTGAATAAAACTTCTTTTTTTGCATCTGTATGGAAAGTTATTCCACCTCTAGTAATATGAAATATATGGTGGGAATGCAATTTACACATTTTTAGGAAATCAAGTTCTTCAATTGAGGTCATCAAAGTTAAGATTGAAAAAGTAGTTTCAAGAGTGGTTAATGCTTATGTTTTGAAACATAAGAACGTGTCCTCCTTGTTCACAAGTTAGGATGAATCTGTTGTGAAGAATTGGAAGAACATAACTTTATCATTTGCAAGAAGTTTACATTAAAATAACAGAGTAAAGGTGAATAGAAAAGAAATCAAATGGAAGCCCCCATGTTCTTATATTTTCAAACTTAACTTTGATGGTCCTTCGAGAGGGAATTTGGGCATCTCAGGGGCAAGAAATTGTATTCGAGACTGTAGACACCTAAATTTGGACACTTAATTTATCCAAATTTATCCTCTTTCATCTAAGCATCCCCTTATTTGCATTAATTTTAAGTAATGTTGCTATTATTTAATTAATATCCTTAATTCTGCCAAATCCCTATGGTATTTAATTAATAAATAAATACCTTATCTCTTTAATCCTCATTTTCATCAAATGAATTAAATAAATATGACATTTATTTAATTCCTCACATGTCACATCCCTTTCTTAATCCTAATTATTATCCTAATTTCATCATTAGGGATGTGCACATGCCTAATCCTTGATTAGGACGTGCACATGCCTAATCCTTGATTAGGACGTGCACATGCCTAATCCTTGATTAGGATGTGTCACATGCCTCCAACTTTAATCCTTGCACAGCAAGTTGGCCTCTAATCTCTCTTAGCCACCTAACCCTCATCTAATCCTTCATTAACTAGCCTAATCAAACTCTCAAGGAATTTTTAATTCCTTTTATCCTTCCAAGGAATATTAAATTCCTTTTTCTCTTCTCCATGCGATCTTTGACTTGTCACATCATGTTAACTCTTCCCCTTCTCCCACTTGCCTCTAATATGTCATTAATTTGTCTAATAAGGTACTTGCACAACCTTAATCACTTAATTAGGTCAACCTAATCTCCATGTCATTTATGGAATGTGTCCTAAGTCAACTTTATTAAAGGATTTCTCCTTTTGGAGAAGGCTCCCCTTTCCCCATGTGAATTTTTAATTCACATTTAATCCCCCAATGCATTTCAAAGAATTTTAAATTCTTTCTCTCATTCCCATGTGGATATTTGAGGAATTTTTAATTCTTCACATGTCCTCTCACCCACATGGGGAAAAGGACCTCCTTTATGAAGATATCTTGTCCAAATACCAAGGTACTATGAAGTACCTCCATGTCATGTACTATCCTTCCAACTCATTTACACATCATCTTTTTCAAGCCACCTCACATGCCACATGCCAAGATGTGAGGGCTTGTGGGTTCTCAAATCACCATGGCCCTACAGCTTGGCCTTGTTGGTTTAATTTCAACCATCCATTTCTCTAGGGAATTCAAAATTCTTTATAAATACCCTCTCTTTTCTCTCATTTTAGGAAGAGATCATTATGCTAGCCAAACTATTGCAAATTTTTCATTTGAGCCATACTTAGCCAAAATACTTGCATTTGCATCCATTTTCACCTATTTTCCATCCATCTTGCATCCCACACTTGCATCTTTTGCCATCAAAGGAGCATACAACATCAAAGATCGAAGGGTCAACCAATGGATCGATTCAAGACAAGGTAAATTAGCCCCATTTGTTATCTTCACTTTGTTTTTGAATCCAACTAGGCCAATCTTGAGGTGTAGGGTGTTTATAGTTGTTGTTTGCACTTTTTTGCTTGCTGATCATTTTGTAACACATATTTTTGCCCGTTCACATTTTTGGCATGCCTGGTGGGATCCACAAACAGGTCTGTATATTTCATGTTTGTTGTTTTTTTTCACTTTTTGCAGGTGCAGGTTGTAGAGGGGTGGACCTGACCTAACAGACAGGCAAACCTAACCTCCAGGGGTGGACCCGACCTTGCCTGGGGGCGGACCTGCCCTCCATAGACTCCATAAACTATTTTTTTTGCAAATTTTTCACAAAGGGGCAGACCTGCCCTCCAAATAGGCGGACCTGTCCTCTAGATAGGCGGACCCATCCTCTAGACATGCAGACCTGCCATCTAGATAGGTGGACCCGCCCTCCAAACAGGCAGACCTACCCTCTAGACAAGTGAACCTGACCTAGACAACTTTTTTGAAAAGGTGAAATTTTAGTTTTTAACACTTTTTTAGGTTGTTTTAAGTGTTTCTAACCCCCTAACGTGTCTTGTTTGTGTCTGTGCAAGCATCTAATTGAAATTTGGCAAGCAACAAGGAGAAAAATAACTAACAAATTTTCCTTGCAGGGTTATCTATTTATCAATTGTTGCTTGTTGTTTTGCATAACTTAGGCACATAGTTTAACTAGGGGTGTCAATTAATCTTGTGTGTCATTCTTGTTGGTAAGCTATTTGACGTATCAAATCCCCTTGTGCCATTTGATGATCCTAGGTGACGAGAAATCGTAGCTTAACAAGTCCTTTTAGTCACCCTTATTCTTTTCTTAGCGGGACCTACTTGGAGATTTCATCACCCCAAGGGACAATCCCAACCACGCGTATGTGCAAGGTATATAAAGGAGGGAGAGTGAAATTTGTACCTCAATCCAACTACGTTGTAATTGGTGAAGTGTTGGGATGACGTGAAGAGTTGGTTTGAGCCTCTAGTATCTCGCTAAGGTTCCTAACTCACGCTTCTAACGGGTTGGTGTTCACGGTTTGGGCCTCACGTATCAAGTGTATATCAAGGAATCCTTAGCAACCATGTTCATCCTAGAGTAGAATTTTTTTTCAACCATTACCCCTTCTACTAGACTTAGGATCATGCTATCTGAACTATCTTCTTTGTGGAAAACCAATAATTCTCTATTCAGCTGAGTCAGTTGTATCCTTTGATTGATGCTTGCTGTGTTTTTGGGTCCTTTATCTTAGTCTTCTTTTTGAAACTCAACTTTAGACATGTCTAGGGGTGGACTTGACCCATCCAAAGGTGGACTTGACCTCTGAACCACCCCCTTTCCGTCCTGTTTTAGCCAATTTTAACTAACTTTTGTCCGACAGGTGGACCTGCCCTCCAGGGGTGGACTTGACCCATCCCAGGGGCAGACCTGACCTCCGGACAGGTGGACCTTCCCTCTAGGGGCAGACCTAACCCATCCCAAGGGTGGACCTGACCCTTGATCAGTCAATTTTATCATCCATTTCATTATTCTAGACACCCATTTCATCATTTTGCTCGCTTGTTTCACCGTTCTGATCACTCATTTCCCCGTTCTGAGTAAGTGTTCACCCATTTCAAACCTTCGTCTATTGTCTTGAACTCTTGTTCTTCCATTTTTATCTTTCGTTTACTTGGTTGGAGTGAACATTCATCTATTTCACATCCTGTTTCATCATTCCAAACTCCCGTTCAATCATTTTGATCATTCGTTTACTCGTTCTGAGTAAACGTTTATCTATTTCAAACCTCCTTCTATCATTTCAAACTCTTGTTCTACCATCTTGACCATTCGTTTACTCGTTCTAAGTAAACATTCATCCAATCCGAACCTCTATCTCCTCATTCCAAGAGTCCTTCGTCCGCTTTGAGTCACCATTTACTCATTTCGATTACTCATTCATCCATTCTGAGCACTCGTTCACTCGTTCGAAGTCTTCCTCCCCTCATTCTGAGAGTCATTCATTGGTTTTGAGCACTCATCCATCCATTCTGAGCATCCATCTCCTTGTTTCGTGCACCGAACAACTATTTTTTGACTGTTTTCACCTAGGGGCAGGACCTGTCGTCCAGGGGTGGACTTGACCTTTTCCAGGGGCAGACCTACCCAACCAGAGGTAGACCTGCCCTCCAAGGGCAGACCTGACCCATCCAAGGGAGAATTTACCTCTAAACTAGCCCTTTTAAGCCTATTTTAACTAATTTTGACCAACTTTTGTCTGACAGGTGGACCTGCCCTCCCGACAGGCAGACCTGACCCATCTAGGGGCGAACTTGAACTTTGAACCAGCCCTTTTAAGCCTGTTTTAGACAATTTTTATCAAATTTTGTCCGGCAGGTGAACCTGCCCTCCCGATAGGCAGACTTTCCCTCCATGGGCGGACCTAACCCATCCAGGGGTTGACTTGACCTTTGAACCAGCCCTTTTCAGCCTGTTTTAGCCAATTTTGACCAACTTTTTCTCGACAGGCAAACCTGCCCTCCAGACAGGTGAACCTTCCCTCCTGACAAGTAGACCCACCCTCCACAGGTGGACCTGACCTCTGGACAGGTAGACCTACCCTCCAGGAGTAGACCTGACCCTTGACTAGTCAGTTTTATTATCCATTTCATCATTCCACCCTTCATTCAGTCATTTCGAGCACCTATTTTCCCATCATCAACACTATTTCGTAAATCATCATTTCATCACCAAAATCACATAAGTGCTACTTGGAACATCATTAGAGTCCATATCCATCATCAAATCATCCATCCCAATCACCTAGACTTTGTTTCAAGAATTTTGATTTTTATGCCGAAACTTCCAGACATAACTTTTGACTTGGGTGACTGTTTGAGCTAAAATTTTACAGGTGGTTGCATTATGAGGCGGCATGTGAATTCCCAACCGACCTTAAGTCGGTTAGACCCCATTTCGCCACATTTTTGAGGCCTCAAACTTTCATCTTGACCCTCAAAATTGCAATTTAGTGTTTTTTTCAATTTTTGAAAAATCATTTTCGTTAATAACTCGAAAGGCATGTCTCAGATTTGGGATGCTAGTTGGTAAATCATCCTATCTTAGTTTTGGGTGTTTTCTGGGAAAAAATTGGACTCTCAAAAGTATGTCCGTGAAGTTTCCTAAAATGGCAAAATTTTACAAATTTTGAAAATTGCCAAATCTGAAAAAAATTGATTGTCAGCACCTTACATCCTTTAAACCCTGAAACTTGGTGTAGAATCAATACCATCACATCCTCCAATCATTCTAGTCTTCAATCCAGTCCTAACCTGAGCTTCAATGTAATCCCAATCTGAGCTTAACCAAAACCCTAATCTAAGCTTTAGTCCATCTGTAGTCAAGGTCTTTGGATATCGAAACAAATCTTAACATCACTCCCTCCATCTTCTTCAATTTTGTCCTATTCATCCTTTCATCCATTCTGGGAGTCATTCTCTCAATCTAAGCATTCGTTCATTCATTCCGATCAATCGTTTACTCATTTCAACCTTTCATCCACCCATTCTGAATATTCGTCCTGCCATTTTGATCACTCGTTTACTCATTCCGAGTAAACATTCATCTATTTCAAACCTCCTTTCATCATTTCAAACTCTTGTTCTGTCATTTCGATCATCCGTTTACTTGTTCCGAGTAAACATTCATCCATTTCAAATGTCCTTTCATCATTTCAAACTCTTGTTCTATCGTTTCAGTCATTCGTTTATTTGTTCCAAGTAAACGTTCATCTATTTCAAACCTCCTATCATTTTGAACTATTGTTCAACATTCTCGATCAATCGTTTACTCGTTCCGAGTAATCTTTCATCTATTTTGAACCTCCTCTCATTATAAGTAGTCATTTGTCCATTTCTATTATCTATTTCTCCAATCAAATCGTCATCTTCCCCATCCAAATCCCCTGAACTTCATCTCGGGTTATTATCCAAATTGACCTAAGTGTTTGATCTTATCGTCATCATCAACGTCTACTTAGGATTTTCATTTGTCTTGAGTCAGTCAATCATCATCATCGGTCCAATGAATCCATTTTCAATCTCAAAGTGGATTCGGTGTCGCAATCATCCATTTATACTTTAATCTGATCAATTAGTATCCTACGTCACCTAGGGTAATCTTTGAATAGGGTTTACGGTCCCTTTTGTCATCCTATCTGATCCATTAGTTGATCTTATCAGTCATCGATCAATCCTATCTAATGACATCCCTATCCAATCACCTTCGAACCAATCAATCTACTTCCATCTCGAAGCAAATTCGGTGTCGTAATCATCCTTTGATAATCCAATCTGATCGTCAGAATCAATCCCATCACTTCATCCAATCATCCTAATCTGAGCTTTAATCCAATCCTTATCTGAGCTTAACCTAAATCCCGATTTGAGGTTTAGTCTGTTCCCATCCAAAATATTTGATCCATCCTCTTTATCCTTTCATCATCATGAATCCTTATCCTCCATCAATAGTAGTCAAGGGAAACCCTAATTACGTCAAGAACGATAACAAAATTCTTGTCGATCAAGAAGAATATGACATAGATCCCCTTGACACTATCATTCCTAGTAAACTTTCTCAACCCATTTTCCAAAGTCCAATCACCCCTTCGAGTTATCCCATTAGGTCTTCATCCATGCCTAATCATGCTCCTTATGCTACCTTTGACAAGGGATATCCATCATATCCTTCATCTAAATCATCATCTTATCCAACAACCACATCCTCTTATCCTAGTCTACCATCACAATACCCCTATCCTAATCCCCCATCCGCATCCTCCTATCTCAATCCTTAATCCACATATACCCACCACCCTAATCTTCCATACCTTAATCCTACATTCAGACCTTCCTACCCTAATCCTACATTCACACCTTCCTATCTTAATTCAACATCCAAACCAACCTATCATAATCTAACATCCACATCTTATCCTAATCTGACATCCACATTTCCCTATCTCAATCCGTCACCTCAATCTTCCCATCCTAATCCACCACCCACATCCTCATGTCTTAATTCTCCATTCCAATACCCCTATCTTAACCCTTCATATAATCTTAATCCCCCATCTATTCCCAATCCTGCATCCAATCCCATTCCCCCATCTGATCCTAGTCCACCAATCCCTAGTCCTAATCCTCCACTAATCCATAATCCTTCATCCATACCATCTCAGCCTAGAGTATTCAAGTTTCTCACTCCAAAAGTTCTCCAAGGACTTATAACAAAGAAGACATCTCCCACTCCACACCTTGAAGTTGTGGAATCATGCCATCCCAACCCATCATCCACGGTCATTAGTGACGAGACCCTTCTCCACCCAACACCTATCATTGATGATACCACCCCTAGCACCACTCAAACCATCAAAACCATCACATCCTCCAATCCACTAAACCCCCATCTCCTACCATTACGTCTATCGAATAAATTGAACACCCACCTCCTACTCTGAGAGTCATCAAACCCATCAATGACACCCAAATCCAGTCCACTAAAATCTATTCCCATGAATGTTTCAAATCATCCATCCCTCCATCTTCCCCACTTGAGAGTCCCACCATTATCACACCTCCCACACATATGAGTCCTACCATCCCATCTAGTCCACCTCAAGATCACAGTCCCCCATCCATTCCATTCCATGATATCCTTGTCATTCAACATTCCACCGATCCATCTCCATCTCCATCGCATGAGCCTGCTATCACAAATCCATATCCTATCATATCCCCTACTCCCTCTCCTGATACCACCCATCCAAATGTTGCTATCCCATCATCTCCCTCTCCTGATACCACCCATCCAAATGTTGCTAACCCATCATCACGCTCTCCTGATACCACCCATCCAAATGCTACTATCCCATCATCTCCCTCTCATGATCCCCCATCATCACCTAAATTGCTATCCCCACACCGCTTGCATATCCCCTTGGCACTCTCACATTCTTCCATGGTGGCCTCCTTGCAAAAAAAAACACAGTGTATATACCACCCATCATCCTCCACCTAATAATGGACTCACATCATGTTTTCAGAATAACACAAATCCTATCATGGATCGCATCCTCAAGAAAATGAGCTATCAAGGAAAAGGTTTAGGCCTTCATGAGCAAGGTATTTTAGAGCCCATCCAAGTCAAAGAACAAATCTGCATTCAAGGTCTTGGACCTATTTCCCAAGACTCACAATCTAAAGATGTTGGTACAACCTCTAGAGGTCCTCAACGAGCCTTTTTCAAAAGAAACGTTGGCTCTTCCCAGCGCTCCACCAGATCATATACTGCCATCCCTCCTCCTCTATCGTATCACCTCAAAACAACCGTCCATATTCCTCCTTCATCTGCTCCATCCATTTTGGGTCCTTACATCCCTCCATCCACCATCTCCCATCCTTCATCTACTCCATCCATCTTGGGTTCTTATGTCCCTCCACCCACTCCATCTACTTTGGGTCTGTATATCCCAAAAATCACCTCCTCCATCTCATCCTTTCATCCATCCAACACCTATCCATGCCATCCATCATAAACATCCCTCTCACATGTCCCATAATCAGGATCAACAAAGGCACATACCTAATCATCTTCCATCTACACATAATCCCCATACTCCTACCTCCATTGCTCTACGTCATCCATCTCCTTGCACCCATCCCATTTCTATCAAAAGCACTTAAATGGATACTAAAGAAAAAAGGCATAAATCAAAACATCTGCATAAATCTAAAGCTCCCCATGTCTCCTCTAAAAGACATGGTGACGAAAAAAAATATCAAATACACAATCAAAATCAAATCCATAGGCCACAAATGCCCACTAAAGCAAAGATCAAAACCATGTGGATACCAAAGAAAAAAAATGCAATGCCATTAAATGAAAAATTTGTAAGAACATCCAAAGTTGCTAATCCAAAAGCCAATCATACACTTCCTCCATCTCCTAAATCAGTTTTGGGCCTTATGTCCTGAAATTCACTATCCCATCTCCTCCATTATCCCTGCACCCTCTTATCAATTCACATCCATCACCGTATGTGACAATGTTGGTCCTAAACTCACCACCCCATCACACACCCACCCCATCATTCCATCCATACCATTTCCAGCATCCCATTTATTATCCCGCATATCTTCCCCATCAAATCCCTCTAATTCATCCTCTTGCATAATCCATTTATCCTAATAAGGTTGTACTAACATCCAACAATCACTTCAAACATGGGCTCTTAATACCTCATATAGAACTTGATGCTTGAGTCCTTCATCCATATCCTTATCGTATGTCTTCTAAATCCGCTTATTCGCCTCCCTATCCTTATCCATCTCCTTTTGCATGCTATCCAAAAAGTCAAAAAAAAAATCCAAAAAAGTAAAAAAAAAATCTAAAAAAATAAAATAAAAAATAGTAAAGAGAAATAATCCGTCTAATGGTGAAAACTTGGCAAACAAGTGCCTTGGATAAGTACCATAATGAAAACCTGGCAAACATGCGTCATGCGTAAATCCCCATCTGCACTTGGGGGCAGCTTCCTGATATGCATTCCCTCCATCCGCTATGCTTCCTGCTATGCTTCCAACTATGCACCCATCTTATTTCTATACACCATTTTCATTCATCCCCTCCATCCTACCTATCTTACACATCTTGCTTGGCATATCTCATTTATCCCAATCCTTCCATCCTCCCTATGATCTTGATAACGATAGGGGCAAACATATAAACATGGTTTGGACACCTCTTAGCATACATTCCCCTCATCCGCACACTATCCTACTCCTCATTGACACTCGTCTACCTTCCTTATCCACTTGTCATGCTACCTTCAATCTCCCTTCCATATCCATGCATCCTATCTTAATTCATCTCACTCCTTTATTTGCCTATCCTCCTCTATTGCATCCTTCATGCCTCCTCGCACATGACATATCTAGAGTGGGGGAATCTATCTTCCTTTGTGATATAGTCCTTGGAGACATCATTCATTCCATTAGAGAATCCCTTCCATTTCCCTATCCTCATCTTCTTATCATTATATCCATCTCCCTGTCCTTATCTTTTATCCCTCCAAACAATCCTTATATCCATCTCCCCGTCCTTATCTTCCTATCCTTCCATCATAGCATCCCTTTTCATCTATCCATCTAATAACCTTTTCCTCATTCAAATCCTTATCCCTCTATCCAATCCATCCAAACAATTCTTTTCCTCCCCCCATCCTCTATCCTCATCCCATCTCATAATCCCTTGTCATTGGTATCTAGCTATAGGCTACTCCCCATGCAATCCAATGCCATCTATCTTATCGTCATCACTTTTGCTTCTTTTGCACATATTTTCAATCTCCTCTCCTTTTTCATCCCTCATCTCTCCATCATATCATCCTCCCAATTCATCTTTTGATGATTTGGATAACTATCCCATCCCTAAGCTTCGTGATCACCATCATCCTATCCAATCCAATAGGTCTATCTTGTCTCATCGTATCAGTCCCATCATTTTATCCCCTTATCTATGGTTATCTCATCATCTTTTATCCATCATTTGTCTTTGGCCTTTTTTCGAACTACGTTGCCCATGCACTTTCACATAGGCAAGGTCGATCATTTGATCTAACCCCGGGGCTCCTTTATCGTCTATCATCGGTCTTTCTGCTTTGTCTGTCTGCTCTTTTATCATCTATCATCGATCTTCATTATCCATTTTTCTTCTTTTCTCCATCCTATCTTTATCATCCATCGAAGTCCCCATCATGGTCAGTCGTCAGCCTTTTATCGAACTACGGGGGCTCTGCGCTTTCACGTAGGCAAGGCTAATCGTTGATCAGTCCCTGAGCCCCTAGGTCACTAGGATGTGTCAGTCTCCTATCTTGTGTCATATCTCTTGTCTCATGTCGTCAAGCTATGCCCTTATCTAGTTGGTTCTTAACAAATGAGATCCACTTGTATCATTAGATCCAATCGGTTCTAAATATCCTACATCATATCAATCGGTCTTTTAGTTTAGTATCTAGCATCGGTCTCAACAAGATGCATCCTTCCTAGCAGACCTCATCAATCTTATCCATCCCCTTGATCCTATGGCAAAGGATGTTTGAAATTGATTGTGATCTTTTGATGCTTTTGGCTTTTGTTTATCATTTGAGCTCCCCATCATCACTTGTCATGGCCGTTTTAATCCATCATATCATGGAGTGCTTTAACTAGTCAACATAGGGGCATATCTTGATCTTTTCCTTGTTGTTGTCTTTTCGGTTGTCCACATAGTACCCACCAAGATCCTTGAGGTCTTGTGTTACACTGGGGCATCCTTGTGTGCTTGTGGTTATCCCAATACCTGGCTCGACTAAGGTCATCTCGACTTTGGGGTATTGGGATAGCCTTCTGTTTGATGTGTTTATTTCATGTATTAGACACTAATCCGCCTTGGTCCTTTATACCTTGGTGTATCGTGTCTTCTGCTATAGCAAAACTCAGTGCTCATAAAGATGAAAATTTTCATTTGGATTGCATCTCATCTCCATCCTTTCATCTATCAAAATCCCCCCCATCCATTCATCCTTCATCACTCTCCCCTCCCAATTTCCTGTCTCATTTTCATCCTTTCTTACCCATCCCTTTGCATCATCTTCCTCATATACCCTTTGCATCATCTTCCTCATATACCCCTTGCATCATCTCCTCCATTTTGAGAGCACACCTGTGTTCTCTTGAACCCACATGTCCTCTCGAGGAGGCATCTTTCATCCCTAATTTTCATCATTTTTTCCCTTCCTAGTCACTCCTTTGAATGACTAGGGCATCTTTCCCAATCTAACCATCTTCTTCTAGGTTCTATGTTTTAATATTCTTTGAAATGATACTACTTCGTAACACCATCTCAAAGAGGGGCAAAATGTAGACACCTAAATTTGGACACTTAATTTATCCAAATTTATCCTCTTTCATCTAAGCATCCCCTTATTTGCATTAATTAAGTAATGTTGCTATTATTTAATTAATATCCTTAATTCTGCCAAATCCCTATGGTATTTAATTAATAAATAAATACCTTATCTCTTTAGTTCTCCTTTTCATCAAATGAATTAAATAAATATGACATTTATTTAATTCCTCACATGTCACATCCTTTTCTTAATCCTAATTATTCTCCTAATCTCATCATTAGGGATGTGTACATGCCTAATCCTTGATTAGGATGTGTCACATCCTCCAACTTTTGCAAGTTGGCCTCTAATCTCTCTTAGCCACCTAACCCTCATCTAATCCTTCATTAACTAGCCTAATCAACCTCTCAAGTAATTTTTAATTCCTTTTATCCTTCCAAGGAATATTAAATTCCTTTTTCTCTTCACCATGCGATCTTTGACTTGTCACATCAAGTCACATGTTAACTCTTCCCCTTCTCCCACTTGCCTCTAATATGTCATTAATTTTTCTAATAAGGTAATTGTACAACCTTAATCACTTAATTAGGTCAGCCTAATCTCCATGTCATTTATGGAATGTGTCATAAGTCAACTTTATTAAAGGCTTTCTCCTTTTGGAGAAGGCACCCCTTTCCCCATGTGAATTTTTAATTCACATTTAATCCCCCAATGCATTTCAAAGAATTTTAAATTCTTTCTCTCATTCCCATGTGGATATTTGAGGAATTTTTAATTCTTCACATGTCCTCTCACTCACATGGGGACAAGGACCTCCTTTATGAGGAGATCTTGTCCAAATCCCAAGGTACTATGTAGTACCTCCATGTCATGTACTCTCCTTCCAACTCATTTGTACACATCATATTTTTCAAGCCACCTCACATGCCACATGTCAAGATGTGAGGGCTTGTGAGTTCTTAACTCATCATGTCCCTACATCTTGGCCTTGTTGGTTTAATCTCAACCGTCCATTTCTCTAGAGAATTCAAAATTCTCTATAAATATGCACTCTTTTCTCTCATTTTAGGAGATCATTATGCTAGCCAAACTGTTGCAAATTTTTCATTTGAGCCATACTTTGCCAAAATACTTGCATTTGCATCCTTTTTCACCTTTTTTCCATCCATCTTGCATCCCACACTTGCATCTTTTGCCATCAAAGGATCATACAACATCAAAGATCGAAGGGCCAACCAAAAGATCAATTCAAGATAGGGTAAATCAGCTCCATTTGTTATCTTCACTTTGTTTTTGAATCCAACTAGGCCAATCTTGAGGTGTAGGGTGTTTATAGTTGTTGTTTGCACTATTTTTTGCTTGTTGCTCATTTTCTAACATGTATTTTCGCCCGTTCACAGAGACTATTTGGGATCAGTAATAGTGGCTAGTTCATTTTCACTTCCAGTGGGCACGAATAATGTGGTTGAGGCTCAGGAAATCCTGGTAGGATTGGAAATTACCCTCCAATTGGGTATTGCACAAATTCATATCAAGGGGGACTCCTTAATTATAATTAATGCCTGCAAGGAGAGAAAGGTGCACATTTGGTGTTTGAAATATATTTTACAGAAAATATGGTTTTTGTTGGACAAATTCCAAGATTTTATCATCTCACATACTTACAGAGAGGGGAATGGCATGGTAGAAAAATTGGCGAATATGGGTTGTGATGGGAAATAAATTGTTGTGTATAATGACATAGAATTGCAAGCATACCAGGAAGTTGTTGTAATAGTTGTTAAGGAAGCCACAACTTCAACCACTTGTGAAAGGAGATTATAATTCATTCATAAATGCATAATCACATTGTTATTGCAATGGATAGATAGGTGTAATCGCATTGTCATTAGCTTGGCTGAGTAGGACAAAGCTGGCAATAAAAAATGATTAAACAAGATGAAGGTGGCAATAATAAAGAATAATCTGTTTGGTGGGTGGCGTCAATTTTGGCATTGTTTGCTCACCCTTTTGGACAGTCTCTTCATATGTATTGAAAATATAAAATATAAAAGACAAGTAGCAGTGGAAAAGTTTGCAAGAATTTTTTTTGATTCTAGAGCAACAAATTCTAGAGCACCAAGTTCAAGAGCAACAAATTCAATAAACATAGTTCAAATTTGGCTAGAGATATTTTAGTGGTAACAGAGCAGTAGAACCTTAAGGAGTGGCAACAAAATTAGATCTGTAAGATATAGGCCTATAATTTGGATATGGAGTATGTTAAGGGCAGGAAGAATGCTATTGCATATGCCAAAATTCTGGAGCAATAGTTTCCAGAGCACCAAGTTTTGAAGCAACAGATTCATAAAATACAGATCAGATTTGGCTCGAGCAAGAAGGGTGTAGGGTCTTGTCCTAGACATGATATTAATAGTGCATGAACACCTAGGGGACAATTTAGTGCAGGGGTCATGTAGGGGGGTTTAGTTCATTTTTCTTTCTTCATGCCCAAATCTATCTAAGTTTCCGGCCATAAAAATGTTTTGTTATGGACTTCTGAATATTTTGTATAATCAGTCCATTTTCAGCAACAGACTAGGGGTTGGCAGATAGTTTATTGTTGTAAAGGTGTTTTTGGGATCATATAAACTATTACCTATTGTAAATTTATTATTATTATTAATATATCTACAAGTCCTCCATATTTTTCCAATATATATATATATAGAGTACACTTTTCAAAGTAAAAACAAAACAAAATAATTATAAGATGATGAACGTTGATTTTTCCAAAAGTAAAATTAAAAGTAAAGTAAATCATCAACTAAAAATAAAGTAAATAATGTAATTAAAATAAAATAATTATAAACTAGTAGTAAAAAAAATAATAGCAAACTATAACAAAACTAGCATAGATATCTTAAATTTATCTAGATAAAAGGTGTCCAGATTTGTATAATTAAGGGTATTGTTTCATTAATTGTAAGTAAAATATTTTACTTTACAATATTATATGAATATTATTTATTAATATCTATCTAAACTACAATATACACACAAGCATTTAAATAAGGTAAATAATAGATCTAAGAAAAGATAAATGAACATTATTTAATTTAAATTTTATTCAAGAACTATTTTATTTTTCAATAATAATGAAACAAAAAGTTATAAAAAATAAATGAAAAAAAAACTTCACTTTTAGTTTAAGAGTTATTTTATTTTGTAGATATTTATCATTTTTCATATTTATTTAATAGATAGGTAAAGACACACGAGCTATTAAATTTAATATTTACTTAAGAATTATTTATGTTGAAGAGTTATCTATTGTTTGAAATTAGTAAGATATGGGTAATATGTTTGTTATTAATATTGATAAATTGACATGTAAATGAATGTCAAATTTAAGATAATGGATTTTCGTTAACACAATCACACCATTAAAATTTATCCCTTGCTATCATTCTAGTTACTACATATATAAAAATTGGAGCATACAAGAACAATATAAAATAATAATATTAACCTATCTTACTCATAATTTATGCAACAATCAAATTAAGTATAAGAGTTAAGAGAACATTGATGAAACTATACAAATAACTCATCAACAATAATCCTTGTTGTACCAAGCCATTATGTTGTGCTCAAAGATGGTTGAGTTGATGATATGTGAGTGCTCCTACCTAAAACATAACATTGCATTCCATGGAGTCTTCTTAAAAATAGCTTGGGTTGAGGCCAATTTATATATTTTTGTCTCAATGATTAGATTGATGGGATTAAAAGAAGAGATCAAGGGCTTCAATTGGTTGACAAGATTGGGAGGATGAGGAGAGAACAAGTGTCTCCACATTGTTTGTGATGATGAAGGGGTCCAAGATTAAATAGAATTAATGGTTGAGGGCGCCCTTGAAGAAAGTAGATGGATGAAATGAAAATGAGTGCTTTAGAGTACCTTGGGAATATAATTAAGTCCTTAAATCATGCGACATGTACCAAGATCCATGTCACATGTACAAAGTCCCATACCTTGTGTACAAAGGCCCATGCCTATCTACACTTTTGGAGGATGTGCATGATTTGAGGGGATTTGACCAATGTTAAGAATGCACATGTGAGGGATTAGGGGGCTAATTGATTTTAGCCCACTAATAGAAAGTTGATAAAATAAATAATTAAACAAATAAGTATATTTATTTATTTTTTGTGATGATGATGGGAGAATTAGGTAAATAAATATTTGGATTTAGTTACCTAAAATGGACTATAGAATAATGTTGATTAAATGATTTAGGCTAAGATTAGGGTTAGGTGAATAGTGATGAATAAATAATGGATGAATAGTGACTCTATTAATTAACTAATAAGATATTATTTAATTAGTTAAGAGACAAAAAATTATACTTAATTGGGTAAGTAGGGATTTATTCAATGAATTATAGAAGAAATGGTTACTTGTAATTAGCTAAAATGATGATGTGTTAATTTTAGATGTATACTACCTCTATCCATTAAAAAATGTAATTCTTAATACTTTTAAACAACCGTATTTAAGATATCTATGCTAGTTTAAGAGGTGTTTATTATAAAAACATACTTTTGTATTATTTTATTAATTTAATTTATATTGATAGTTATTTTGGGTTTACATTATAGGTTAATTATTATTTTTAAATAATGATAGAAGAAATTTTAGTTTTAAAATAAATTATTAGAAATTTTATATGTGATTTAAAAAATAGATAATAGTGAAGAAAAATAATGGAAACCTAATAAATATCCATTGTAGTCTAGAAATTGAATTGTTAAAGAAAATATCATTAGAAAAAAATGTTGCATGTATTTAATTTAATGTATTATTTGTAGGGTTTGCAATAGTAAATCTAACATTGTTACAATTATTTAGAATCAAAGAAGGATTTTGTATTATGAGATTTTCGAAAAGTTTGTTATGGAGAAAATTATGAATTTCTATAAGATCTTATTTACAATGAGATTTGTAGATACATAGTCTTATTCATAGGTAGATAACTCAACACATAATCCACATTTTAAAAAGTCACCTACCCAAATCTTTGACTTAATACTCACCTTTGGATTCTTTTGTTAAAAAATAATTTTAAAATTACAAAGTTACACATGATAATTGACTTTTTATAAAAAGTTTTATATCAAATACTATATATTTTTCTTGTCATATATTAACTTAATTTTTGTTCTTTATACCTAATATGAAAGTACAAATCTATGCTATAGTTTTTGAGCTATTTTACTAAAATCCCTTGAAATATTATACTAATCTTATCCCTTATATATTGTACGTCCAAAGATTTAAATCTTGATAGATTGTATAATTAAGAAAATTCCATCATCTTCACCTTGATTACACTCAACTAATTACATTACAACCATTTGATACTTTAACCTAATTTAATTAGATGCCAATAATCATTTCTATATTTCAAAATTTTGATTTTCAAAAAAAAAAAAAATTAAAATAGATATCAATTAGATTTGCTATCATAGGGGAGAAGACCCAGTATCCGTCAGGTTAACTTTGCGCAACTGTAGAATTCAAACCGTACATTGAATTGAAAAAAAAAAAAAGAGGGTTTTTTTTGCTCATGAGTTAAGTGCTTATAACTAAGGTTTTAGCTTCTGGGCAATTCAATCGAGTGCGGGAGCGTTGGATATGCGGGCGGAGGTCAAAAAGTCACCTTTTAGAGGGCTGTCCCAGTAGCCGCTCGCTATAATTTCAATCAATTATAGCTGTTTTAGCACTTAAAATCCACTTAAATCATACACTTTAGCACTTAATGAGCTGCTATTGGTGTTTTTGTAATTAGTTATTCAATAAAATAAAGTTTTTTAATAGATCAAAGTGAATTTTTTTTGGGGGGGTTAAGTGAGCATGGAGGTGGTGGTTATTCAATAGGGGGCGGTAACTGGGTCCTTTCCCCTATCTTTAGGAGTTCGAAGATATTTACTATATCTATAACCTGTTCACTAGTTCAGTCTCAACCTCGGTTAGCGGGCAGATGATCGTTTACCTAGTTGGGTGGCGGGAGGGCGGCCGCAAGAGCAAACAGAATCTTATTGAGTGGGAGACTAGGGAAAAGACAGATCAAGTTTTGTTGTGTGTAAAGTTCAGGCACCATAAATCAAAACCTTAGTCCCTGACGGTACGTGCGACCATTAAATTAAAATATCATTTTCATTTATTGTTGTCCATTGGATTCTCTTGTACTCATATCTGAATCATTTATGATTGTATCAATTTGAAAGGGAGTTCCAAGACACTAAAAAATCCTCTTTAAAAATTGCATCAAAGGAATTACTAGGGTTGAGTAGAGGCGAACATTTTACCGTTGACATGGTAAAACATCCGCTCTTTTCTCTCTTGTATCTGATCCTCTACGCAGTCTAAGGCAGATCCGGTGGGAAGACACGGAGTTTAACGGCGAAGAGGATTTTTAGTTGGGCCTGAGCATAAGCGTTGTCTACCCAACTTGTAGATGTTGAAGACCCTTTTCAACTTTCGATATCAATGACGTGCTTGAAGATTTTTACCGTGCTGTGGTTCATTGAACCTCTTAGCTATATGGTGAGATATTGAAAGTGCATTTGGCTGTAAGGTATTCTAACCCTTGTCGTAATCTATTACTGATCCCAGTACCCTGGTTTTATTAAGAACAATACACAATGTGACCGTAACACTGTGAACTAGATTATGACCGTATATTAGGTTATATCCTCTTTTGGGTTTTCATAGGGTCTGATTGTATGGCTTGTTTGGCGAGCGGGTGTACAAATGTGGGCATGTCAAGGCGTGGAATTCCTTTGAGAATGCCGTCACTATTTCTGCTGTAGGGGTCTTCCATAGGTGTCACTTCTGCTTCTTTCTGTGTTCTTATCATTCCGTCTACGAGTATGGTGTGGCAACGGGGTGTCCATTCTGATGTAATGGATTGTTATATAAGGAGATGCTGGTTTAGTAAAGCCCCTCATGCCCTGGAGATGAATAAGTTGTCAAGATTGTTTGATGATACGGCGTTGGGTAATTATAAATTCCTCTCGATCTTTGCCTGGCACGCTCGAGAGAAGAAAAGGTGCGGTCCTTTTTACTAGTTCTGAAGTATCACTTTGAGGAACAGCGCTTTTATCAGAACTGAGTATGTGTATTCTCACCCCATACCCAATTCCTTATATTCGTTGAAAAATGCCCGTCTGTTTTAGCATGCTCAAAAATTTCTAGGTAGTTTATTTATGCATTTAGCAAATTTGGGGGTTCAATTTATCCTAGCTTGGCTAATGTTTACTACATTCATTCTAGTGCGAATGTCGGTTGTATATGAATGGCTTTTCGGCCTGTGCGAAGTTTGCTTTATGGGGCCTTTCTCAGTGCTTTACTTGAGAATTCTAATCACAAGGGATTCTTGTTGCCCATATCGTTATAGATGGAACAATACGATCTTCTAGTTATGCGCCCAAAATATCCCCATATGAAATCTTTGATTTTTCTAAGCACTGTCACTTTTTTTATTTGTTTAATTTTGGAGCTTTCTTCGCTTCATGACATTCTAAATCCTATAAAGAGGCAATGACCTAAAACCTGAAGAGGGATCTAGAAGATGCACCCGAGCGACAATAAAAAGCCTAAAATGTAAGATTGTCTGTATGTGGAAATTTGAACAATCTAATATGCTTAGATCCGGCACTGTACACAAAATCTCCATTTGTGTCTTTTTTGGGCCAAAGGAGGCCCAGGAATTTAAAGTTTCTAGTAACGGTAATTGTCATGACTGCCAGACCCAAGAATACCAAGGAATTGCAGGGGCATGTGTTCAATCCAAATGCCATTGCCCAGATGTATTTGCAGCTGCACATCCAGGACCAATGTGCTTGGACCCAAAAGCTGGAGCTCTGATCCTTTTCTGAGTGGTCTTGAGCCAATTCATGTAACGCCTTTTAGAAGCTATGACTGATATTTGGAGCTTTTCCAGAGAGGTTTTGAGCCAATTGATTTGCAAGGCATTTTATTTGTTATGATTCTGTCGATTTTCTTAAGAAATTTGATTGATGTTGAGGGTAGACATGCATATTGGCGTGAAATCAAATAGGAGGTTAACTTGACTTTGAAGAAATCAGTGTGGCCTCCATCAAGGTGGAGATGGGGGTCTTCTCTACATCCTTGGAGGAGGTATGCTAAAGAAGAAAAAATCCATCTGACCGCCTTGGCATTGTTGTGTTTATAGAATGGGTTCTGAGCATTGGTGATGTTTAGATAATTTGGGAACTCTCTTCATTTAATGGTGGGTTCTGATTTTTGCAAACTATATATGCCATTTTTCAATGAGGCGGCATTGGTGTAGAGGATCTCATGGTCCTGAAGAATCTGATGAAGGAAAGCTATAAATTGTATCCTTAACAATTTAATAGGTGGAAAAAATCTTCTCTGCTATTTGATTAGATTCCCACATTAGACCTGTAAAACTAAGATCGCTGGTTAGGTACATACCTGGGGTTTTTGTACATTTACCTGACTTCCTCCCATGCATTCATCTAGACTTATAAGGACAAGTTACTTGTCTTTGGAATGCCAAATAATTGATTCATGGTACATATGAAATCGAATCTGAGGTACATAATGAAAGTAAATTATTTTCCGGTGGTCTATACATAGTTTAGATGGCTCGAAATGCATAAATGGATATGTGAGGACATTACAAGTGCACCAACAAACCAAGCCTTTCCCTATAATATCTAATCGAAGCCTCTTTTTTAAACCTGGTCAACAGCATAGGGATGTAATATTTCCTTCTAGTAGTTCCCTATTATACCTCCGGTGTTCTTTCTACATACAATTTTAGTTTTGAAATGAAATAATTTAGTGAGTCTTGGTTTGAATTTTATATGTATTCTTTCTATCTTTCAACTCTCATGCATATTATAAAGAGTAGTTGTTGACAATAGTGTTTGTATATTATTTGTTCAAACTAGTATTTCACGAGGATGCGTCCCTCCCAAAATATTTCACGTTTTCAAGATGTGGACATCTTTGGGATGCGAGGACTTGGGGAAACATATGCTTTCTGTCCCAATATAGTCACTCAAGTCTTAGGGATGTTTCCAAGATGCCAATTGGCTTGGGGACTTCTAGGTTTTGCAAAATAAAGTGATAAATTTGAAAAATTGGCATTCACCATGAAGGTTTGTGAGGTTTTTAAGGCCTTAAATTGTGCTTGGTAGTGAGAGCTCTACCACTCGACCTCGCATTGTGTTGTGACAAGGAGCGTGCTAGGGGCATTTCCCTCAAAACTCGCGAGGTTTGTTGCCCCTTGACCCCATTGGGGGCTTTCTCCCTAGACCCTCGCAAGGGGTGTTGCCCCATGACCCCACTAGCTCTACCCCTAAACCTTCGCAAGGGGCATTGCCTCTTGATTGCAAACCTCCACCCACCTTTGTTAATGTTTAATGCAATCATTTGCTTGTTTTTTATGTTTACTAGTTTAAACTTTTCTTAGTATGCCAAAGTCTCAGTTGCAATTCTTGTACTTATTTTTGATTTATCCATTCAACTCCTTGTAGTTTCGTGCCATAACTCTATTATTCTTCTCACACAGGTATACTAGGAAATCTATTTTATTTTTTGGTACACACTTTTCCCACCTTTAACTTTTTGTCAAAGTATAATATGTCTTCAACATAGTTTCTTTGATTCATTGAGATTTTAATTCTGTCTTTCCATCGTTGAAAGTAAAAGACTTCAAGATGATCAATATTTTAGGGAAATTATTAGATCTAAGCTGAATAATTTGATCTCCATAGGATTCTTCTATCCTTGGCTACAAATTCTCTACAAACTCTTTGAATTGATGAATGAATAGTGTTGTTTTAGAATTACAATAAAATACTTAACATAGTTCCTTTGATTCATTGAGATTTTAATTTTGTCTTTGCATCATTCAAAGTAAAAAGACTCCAAGATGATCAATATTTTAGGGAGATTATTAGATCCAAGCTGAATAATTTTATCTCCATAGGATTCTTCTATCTTTGGCTACAACTGCTCTACAAAATCTTTGAATTGATGAATGAATAGTGCAATTTAAGAATCGCAATAAAATACTTGTTAGTAATGGTTATCAAAGATAAAAGATTGGATTATCAATTTGATAGATTTTTTGTTAACCAAGAGATCCTTGGTAGGATCAAATTGTGATCCAATCATTGCCATTTTTCCAGCTTGAATGTTTTATGTCCTTAGGATTGTTTGGATGTCCAAAGCTTCAAAAATATCTAGGAGATCCCAAATCTATGGTAGTATCATCTCATACTCATTGTTTTGTCATAGTTTCTCCTTTGACTTTTCTAATGACTAGCTTTGAGTCTACAAAATTCTATAGTTTCCAATCTATATCCTCAAGAAATCCTTGTCTTCTTGTTTTGTTGGCTTCGAAGCGTTATTGACTTTAGGAATACTTTGATATTCATCACAAATCACATAAGTCCCCATTCCAATTGAGTGATGTAGGAGCATCCCAGAGATTCATATCTTATCTTACAACAATAGCTAGTTTTCCCTTGCAGATTGGAACAAAAGCAAAATGGGAAGTCTAAGACAACATACGTAGGTGACGACCCCCACGACACTACGATTCAGAAGAACACTTCACCAAAATATTGCCTTGTTGAGCCACTTGGACCCGAACCAATTGGAGGAAACATGTGAAGTCTCATTGTATCTTGTAGAGCCTTAATGGTTCATTATAGGATGGCTATAGAACAAGACCAATCCCATTTAGGTTTGCATCCATCCACACCCACGTTTGATGATTCTCCAATTCCTTGGGGTTGAAATACACATTTCATTGGTCATCATGACCTGGGATGCAATTGAGGCAGACATAGATCTTTCTTAATGCTAGAAGCTAGTATATAATCACTCTCTAGATTAAGTAGGAAGATAGCTAAGTGAAGAGGTAGGAATTTGATAACAAGTTAAAATCAATTGAAATACAATCAAAAGCATGCAAACACAAAGATTATACCTTAATTCCCTTCTCCTTGGATTGAGCTCAAGTATGCACCCAAATCACTTGAAGATTTGTTCTAAATGATTGATCTTGGATTTTCTCAAGATCAAATTCCAACATAATATGGCTATGATGATTGTAGATGAAAAATTGTGAAGGCTTGTTCTCAATTTAGATATTTTTGGTGAGTGAAATTGAGGGTCAAGATTGAATGTGAAATGAAGGGCTAGGATTGAATGAGATGACAAGGCTTAGCTTTGTGACAAGTGCCACAAGGTGGAGGCATGCAAAGGTAACATGTGCCATGGGGAAGAGGGTAAGGTGTGCTAATACATGTGTGAGCACACATTGGGAAGAATAAGGAAATGACAAGTGGATGACAAGGTGTGCTCACAAATGTGTGACCACACATTGGGAAGAAAAAGGAAATGACAAGTGGATGACAAGGTGTGCTCACACGTGTGAGCACATCTTGGAAAGAACATGAAGTTGACAAGTGGAAACAAATAAGGAAAGGTGGAAGGTGAGTAGGATTTGACCATATGATAAGTGGTGATAAATGACAAGTGTAGGGTGGCTTGCATGGGGAAGAGGATCTCACACATGTGTGAGCATCCAATAGGAAAAGAGGTCAAAGGGTGAGTTGGAAGTTGAAAGTGACTTGTGCATGCAACACTTGTCACACATGTTCCCAAGTTTGGGGGAATGGGTAGAATTTAAAATTAGGAAAAAATTCTAGTGATGGTTAGGCTATGGATTAAGTTAATTAATCATGAGTTAAGTTAACCAACCGTGGGCTCATTAACTTAACCAGGATTAAAAGTTGGAGAAAGTGATAATGATGATTAAGATGTAGATTAAGTTAATTAATCATGAGCTAATTATCTTAACCAAGTTTAGAGGGCTTAGAGGAATGTGCAAAAAGGTTAAATAAATTAAATAGTCGAATATTTAATTAATTTGAGAGAACTTTAGGATAATTAATTAAATGTGTCATTTAATTAATTATAAGGTAAGGTGGAATACTTAAGTAAATAATACAATATTTTTAATTAATTATAGGAAGAAAATGAGATAATTAATTAAATAGTAAAATATTTAATTAATTATAGGTTAAGATGGATTAATTAATTAAATAATACAATATTTAATGAATTAGGAAGGAATCAAGATAATTAATTAAAATTTAGAATTTTAATTAATTAAGGGTATAAGGTCAAAATTGGGGTGTCTACTTTTTTCTGCTTTTTGATGTGACATCCGAAGTGATGTTGCGTCAAAGAAAATTAATTTTTTTTCCCCAATGTGATGAGAGGTGATGCCCCCTCAAGAGATCGAGTGAAAAAAAATTGAAAAATATTTTCAGTCAGTGTCTTGAAAAAGGTGGGCTAGAATGATGTAAAGGTGTTTAGGATGAAAATGAGGAAAAAAGAGAAGAAGAAACAAAAGAACAAGCTCAAAAACAAAGAAAATGTAGTAGGTTTAGTGCATTCACTACTTATCATGGACAAAGTTATGGTTTGGAGGAAGAAAATTAGGGTTTGGAGCATATAAATAGGTTTGAGGGGGGCTCAAAAGGTCATTTTCACTGTTGTATTTAGAGGAGTTTGGAGCATAGGAAGGAGTGATGACATCTATCCCACGTCATTTCCATTGTTCAGAGTGAGTTCAAGAGTACTAGTGGTTAGAGGATGTAGGAGACCTAGAATGTATCCTATACCCTAGGTTTTAGGTAGTTTTAGGGGTCAACAAATAGGTCAAATTAGGGTATAAAGTCAACTAAAATGAAGGCATGGTTTCATAGAGCCGTACTTTTGTGTGTGATCGCAGTGCATGCACGTCACAAATTTGTGCCTATGCACAATGTTACACTTGCTCTTGGGTAGGGGACGCCTACAGAGGATATTGTTGTGCGAGCTTATGTCTCCATAGGATAGGTTCATGCTTCCACTGATCGACACTTGGATTGGTTGGGTACGCACTTTCATTGGATAAGTCAATGCTTGTGCACAACTACACTTGCATTGGTTAAGTACGTTCCTATGCCTAAAACAATGCCTGATCCAAAACTAAAGTACAAATTTGCAGAAAATGCAAGTGTGCAAGGGTTTGGGAGCAGAAATGAAAGGAATTTATGTCGTTTGAGGGCTAATGTTAGTGTGTGGTATGATGTGAGAGCCTTTGGGTCCCTAGCTGTGGTGGGTGAGGTATATGTCAGTGATGTACCAGTTGTGGCATAGGTTGATGGAGATTGACAATGAGTTGTTGAGTCTGATGAGACTCTACCACATGTGTTGGATGTTGCGATTGAGAGCCCACTAAACCATGATAATAGCACTAGTGGAGAGGTGGCATAAAGACATGAGCAACTCTCACCTACTTATAGGTGAGGTTACAATCACTTTGGAGGATGTCTGGCAGATCCTTAGGCTTTTGATCTATAGGGAGTTAGTGTAGTACAACCTAATGCATGTCAGGCCTACATTAGCAAGGGTGTTCATGATGAACGATATTCCAGTGAGGGGGATCGATCTAGATTTGGAGGTTGGTATGGGGGTGTTGCTAGAGCTCTATCTGTTCATTGTTGCATTGATTATCGAGGTTCTTGTACCTGATCAGAGATCTCAAGGCTTCACGATCAGATGGGAAAGTGTCTTGGAGAAGATGCTATAAGATGGCACTGTTTTTGCATGGGGCGCATGTGTGTTAGTTGAGTTTCACATGGAGATGCACCTGATCATATATTATGATGCGAAGAGTTTGGTATGTGGGGTGAATTTACTACAAATTTGGGCCTACGAGAATTGCCCAATTTTGCTCCAAGTGATAGATAGGAGGAGAGGACTAGGGATGGCCTATGTTTTTGCATATGTTGGTTTTCTTCTACAATGTCGACTAGGAGAGATGAGGTATTGGAGGCATGCCATTGATGGCATGGAAAATTTCATCTAACATCCATATCACTACTATGAGGCATGGGACAATGATCTCTTGTACATGCCATATATTTAGAAGATTCACTATTTGATGGTATGGTAGAGAGGGGTATGGGTTGAATATATAGAGTTCTATATAACTTAGCAGGATTGGAAAAACACTCTCATGGTTCCATGGGATACATATCCAGTAGTGATAGATTTAGGCACCACTCCTCAGTACGACACATGGTGGGAGAGGAGGTCGATTTAGTTGACGATCTGTCAAGATTAGTTGGCAATGGTTGAGGAGGAGAGTAGTAGCAAAGAGAGCAACAACAATGGCATTGACAACAAAAATAGTAGTGAGGAGATGATAGTGATGAGGACAATGACGAAGATGGTTGATATGGATAGGGTCGCCGAGTGTGACAAAGGAGGGACCTCATGCAGGGAGGGAGAGGTGTCGAGGAGGATGTGGACTTTGGAGGGGAGGACCATGGAGATGATGAGGGAGACATTTAGGTTCGACTGGCTCTAATGATTGTGGAGCAAGATCAACTACAACAAGAGAGAGACCAGGATTGACAAGAGTGATTGCAGGTAGTGGGAGAGAGAGATATGGCGAAGGCAGAGTTAGTCTGATTACAAGGGTAGCTAGATGGAGGAGGTGGAGATGGCGGGGCATAATTAACATCTGTGACAATAGAGTGATACTAGCTCCAATGGGAGAGGGATACCATGAGGGTGACATTGGCCCAAGCACAGGCTAATGTGGCCTGACTCAAATAGGAGCAAGATATAGTTTGGTAGCTTATAGCAGGACAAGGTTACATGATGCCTTTTTAGAGGTTTATCGAGTTACACACAAGATACAACATTACAAGGAACTATATAAGTAGGTTGTGTTGCTAGAGCAAAGAGAGCCTAGTTTTGTAGTTAGTAATAGGTCTCATAGGTCAAGATCAACTTGATTAGGTCCATCAGTGAGCATGGGGCAACCTCAACCACGTGGTCCACCTCCTCGATCACCACCATAGGGCTTGGCTCAGTCAGATGCGACAAGTATGGGATAGGTGCTTGGGTGACGATTTTTTTTTGTATTATACCCTAGAGAAGTATTGGCTTTTTGGAGTGTACATGCAAGAGACCTTTGTACATTTTCTATCATGACATTATTATTTTTTGATATATGAGATGATGGGTTTAGATTATATGTATGGTCCTTATGATGTGATGATGCAGGTGTTTATATGATTTATGCATGTATGATTTGGATGTATTTTTATGTTATGATTATATGATGCACATGTTTGTTAGATGTGATGCTAACATGTTTTATAGTGGTGTATTTTGGTTATGTATGATTTATCGATATGGATGATTCGTGATTAAGATGATTATGTGACATGGTAATGATAACTTAATGGTAAAAAATGATCATGATGTATGTATGTTTTATGATTACAATTTTATGAATGATGTGAATGTAAATGAAATGGATTATAGTAATGAATGATGTAAAATGATTAAATGATAATGAATAATGTAGATGCAAATGATTAATGGCTTATGAATGATGTATATGTAAATGATGTAAATGAAATGGATTATGTAAATGTGAATGATTAAATAATGTTGTAAATAAAATGGATTATACAAATTGGAAAGAGTAAATGATAATGAATGATGAAATGGATTATGAATGACATATAAAAATGATAATGGGGGATATAAATGCATGATGAATAATGATCATGATGTAGATGGCTTATGGCATTGTACTACAAAAATTTCACATGGGTGGAGACATTGGTTGGTTGGATTGTACAATTTTGTGGTCATACCCATAAAACATCTTGTGGAATCTTGAGGTATTTGTAGAGGGGGACCAATTGTCCATACCCTAGGTCATGGGAGGGTCCCAAGTAATAGGTTGCCCTTATCTACCTCAAGCTAGATGAATGATTTAGAAAGGTTTAAGGTTTAAGGGGTTGAAAAGGAAGGAAAATTGATGTGTCACTATCTTTCTACTAATCTGAATGTCTCAGGGGGGTCAAACGAGTCAAATCCCAAGGTTCAATCTACAACTCAAGCAACTCACTATGTAAGGATGACAACGTAGGAAATAGACTCTAGCGCGACGCACTAGTGTCTCAGTGGGGTGTTGGCATCCGTACGAATAGAAAGATTAAAGTGGAGACATAAACGATTGGAAATTTACTAACAGATTGACCAATGAGGTTTTATTCTATGACATAGATGGAAAATATAGAAATAACAACACAATAAGAAGAATACTTTAAGAATACTAAGTTAGAATACGACAAGAGAAAGGTTGTACAAATGGACCTTCAAACTTGCAAGTTGAGGTCTTTAACAACTTCACTTGATGAAAAACTTGCACATAGAAGAACGAGAAAATGTTGGGGTTGCATTTAGAGGATTGCCTCAGTTAGTCCCCTACTTTGGTGTTTCCACCTCCATAGACAACCAAATAGCAACAATTATAGAAAGATGATAAGGAAGCTTTTAGAAATAGAAAATCCAAGCAATAAGAAAACACAATACACTACAATGCAAGTAGATGAAGTAAAGCAAAGTGATAGTGAATGGATATCACTTTCCCATCTAGATGCTCTCAAGGTATGTAGAGGAATATGTGAGCCCACAAGCTCACCAAATCCAACATTGCCACAATAACGAAGAAGAGGATCCAACAAACAACAGCTTGAAACTACAATGGAGTTTGAACATGAGAGTGAAGGAGCTGAAAGTGAGTGTGTATAGTCCAAAATGATCAAGATATTGAAGAAGATAGATAGAATGAATAATAAGGTAATTTGAAGAGTAGAATGGAGGAAAAAGGGCTATTTGAAGTCGGTTAGAGAGGCAGGAAGCATTACACTTTGTGTCCAATGGAGGAGTGTAACACCTCTGCATATTCCAAATGCGAGAATCCTATCAAGATGACAACTCATCACATAGATGTTGGTGTGTCATAGTTGCGTACTAGATAGAATATCCCCCACTGACATGCAAAATAGTTGCCAAGTGGATGGAAGGTGTGAACGGATGTGGAAAATACATCATCGGGATCATGTTTTCTAAGTTAAGGGGTGTATAAATGACGAATTTGCGAGGGGTGCAAATTCACGCCATTATATTTTTCCCCCACTTTAGCAACCATAAGTGTTAGGAAATGCATGGTAAATTAGAGTATAAGAAGTTGAAGGACATATACCTAAACCATCGAGGAAGCAAACCATAATCTTGTGAACTCGAGTGCAGGAGAGAGATGGATCCACAAGTACTCAGTCCTATGGAGATTTGATTAAAAGCTTCGTTGGTGCTCGGTCTTGTGGAAGGTAAACAAAAGGTTTTGTAAGTGCTCGGTCCTATAGAATTGGCCCCATGGGTGTTCGATCCCAAAAAGAATGATTAAAGGGTTCTATAGGTGCTCGATCTTGCAAAATGAAAATACTTTACAGGTGCTCGATTCTGCAAAGGAGGTGCCACAGGTACTTGATCATGAAGGAGGCCATATGTGAAAGGCTCCACAAAGTTTGATTGACCCTTACAGGTTCTTGGTCCTACAAGGAAACATGTTAATTCGTAGATAAAACATGTTAGGAAAGCAAAATGTCACGTAGTCAGATAGTCATATCACATAACAAGCAATTGAAGGAGAAGCTTTCAAAGAGGTCCTTAAAGAACCCTTGAAAAGAAAGAGGGGTCTGCTCAAGGGACACTCTATTTGAAAAGGGATGACATTTTCGCAAACCATCCTAAGATAAAAAGAAATATAAACAAAGACAAATAAATCAAGAGACAATGGGATCTGATCATTCAGGATTAGAAGTGCTCATAGATATTGATAGATAAATATAATATAATATCCATATGAACTATTATCAATCCCCAAATGTATCAGAATGTGAAGAAGAGCACATCAGGAAAAAATGAAAATAAAAAAGTGGGTCAACATGGAAGTGAAGCCTAAATTCCCCCAACACTTTGCATTATCCCCAATTGTTGAAAATCAAGATACAACATATAGAAGAATTGAGAGAACCATTAATGACAGAGATTCTGAACAAGAACAGTAGAGATAGAATTCATAAACTCAACCTGGTTGATAGATAGTCAAGGGTCTCCTTATAAAGGAGAAATATCCAATCATGAGCAAAATATCCCAAAATATCAGCAGGTAAAAATAGCCATATTTGTATGGACTTATCCCTGAACCAGGTAAACAAACTCAGAAGGATAAATGGATCATATTCGTGGATTAATTGGTTTACATATTCCAAATGACTCTTTGTATGTCATCATGGATATTGAATGTCCACATGCATTATGGATCAAAATTTGGGAAATATATGGAGACTCCAATGTTTCTCCCTTCCCGCATGATCCTGCTATGATCACAACTCACATCCCGCATCATGATTCAGATATAGAGCATCCAGTTGACGTAGAGGAAATCATCATTCCTTCACCTCCTCCTGTTGCTTCATCGGATTTCAAAGTCCTTTCTTCGAGAGCTTCCAACACTTCTTTGCAACAAGATATTTGTCTTCCTAGCATTGTTGATTGGGATGCATATCTAACTGACATTTCATGTCATTTCGTAGAGTCCTTCATTGTTGACATGGAAGCACACATTGAGGACACCAGTCTTCTTTTTGATGACAACTTCAATAAAGTTGCATCAGCCTTGTCTTCTTTAGATATGATTGCTCTTCCTTCACCTACATCGGCTTCTATAGTGATAGTATCAGATTCTTATGGTTCCAGTTATCCCCATACATCTATTGTTCTTGTGGTCCTTGTTACAGAATCTTCTATGATACTTGATTCATTCCATTAGTATTCGTCACATCTAAACATTGGCTTGGAGATTCCAGAGCAACATTTGAAGACATCATGGGCACCATCATCATCATTCTTGGATGAGCTTCAACTCTATTCAAGATCATACATACATCTTCTCACATGGGAAGATATCCTGCATCTTTAGTTGGTTTCATTTCTTCCCAAGGGAAGGAACAGTGTGACACGTTCTTGGATCTACATCTGCATCCTCTATTCACTATCCAACTTTAATGTAGCAGTACATGTATTATTGGGGGGGTCTTATAGACTTTTTATTATTTTCTCTCTTATGGAGGAAATCATATATTGTACTTAGTGAAAGAAGTAGCACTTCTTCACGTGTATAATTTTCATGCATCTTTTCTCTCTTTTGGAGGGTAGTTTTTTCCCACAGGGTTTTCTACTTTTCTCCATTTCATGAGATTACTTTGTACATGGGTACCTAACATGGCTAGTAGCTGGGACCCATTTTATCCATGCCCACCTAAGTTATGCTTAAGGGGGGGTGTCAATTTATTCATTAATGGCTTGCCTACACACAGGCTGACCTAAGCCTACTTAGGCATTCATTGATGCATGACTCATTGAAATAGACTAGATATTTTCTAGATATTTACCTGATATTTAGCCCTCAATGACAGAGATTCTGAACAAGCACAATAGAGATAGAATTCATAAACTCAACCTGGTTGATAGATAGTCAAGAGTCTCCTTATAAAGGAGAAATATCCAACCATGAGCAAAATATCCCAAAATATCAGCAAGGAAAAATATCAGGAGATATTTAACCTACACAATAAATGCCATGACTAAGTAGGCTTAAGTCAACATGTGGATAGACAAGCATTGAATGAAAACACTGACACCCCCCCTTAAGCATAACTTAGGTGGGCATGGATAAAATGGGTCCCGACAACTAGCCTGGTGAGGTACCCATGTACAAGGCAATCTCTCTAAAAAAATAGAGTAAGATAGAAAACCCAGTGGGAAAAAACTATCCTCAAAAAATTGAGAGAAGTGGAGAAGACTAGAAAGCACCCCCCAAGGATGATGATGATGTTGATATAGACCGCACACAAAGAAGAGCTCGTAGATGAATGAACTTGTTCTCAGTGAAGGGTTTAGTGAAGATGTCAGCAACCTGCTCTAAAGACTGCCAAAAGACTAAGTCGATGATCTAACCATGAATTAACTCTCAAATGTAATGCATATGAATCCTTATGTGTTTGGTTCATTGATGTTGAACCAGATTCCTGCATATCTGAATAGTACTATGGTTGTCACAATAGATGACTATAGGTTTCCTGAAAGGAGTACTAAACTGAGAAAGAATGCCTTGAAGCCATAGATCCTTTGTAGCTGAGTTAACAACCCCCCTAAACTCTGCCTTTGTGGATGATATAGCAATATCATTATGCTTTTTGCTAGACCAACTGATAGGGCTTGAACCAAGTGAAAAGCTATAACCTGAAGTGGACTTACGATGCTCAATATCACCAGCCCAATCTGAATATGTATAACCAACCAGGTCAAGTGATGTACCAACTCTGTAGTGAATCCCAAACCCAAGAGTACCATGAAGATAGTGAAGGATCCTCTTAATTGCTTTCCAATGCAGCTCATGAGGTTCCTACATGAATCTTGAAACCATGCTTACTGCATAGGCAATGTCTGGCCTAGTATGAGTCAAGTATATAAGACTACCAACAAGTTGTCGATACAATGTAGGATCAACCAATGGTGTAGTATAGAAAGTCTCAAGCTTCACTCCAAAAAGAAAGGGAGTCTGAGATGGTTTGCAAGTAGTCATATGAAACCGTGTAAGGAGATCGAGAGTATACTTGGGTTGTGCAAGAGTAATCCCTGAAGCTGACTGTGAAATCTCGATTCCAAGGAAGTAGTGCAATAAACCCAAGTTTGTCATGTCAAATCTATCCTGAAGTGATGTCTTCACTGCTGAAATGGCAGATGAAGTACTCCCAGTAATCAAAAGTTCATCAACATATAGAACCAGTAGATCAAAAGTGAATCATCCTACCATAGTAGATACACATTAGGATCAAAATGACATCTAGAGAAACCTGAAGATAGGAGGTAGAAGTACATCTTGGCATACCAAGATCTAGGAGCTTGTTTAAAGCCATAAAGAGATTTTTTGAGTTTACAAACTAAGGATGAATCCTGAACAAACCTTGGTGGTTGTTCCATGTAGATTTCCTCCTTAAGGTCTCTGTGAAGAAAATCACTCTTCACATCCATCTGATGCACATCCCATCCATGTGATGCAGCTATATTAGCAAGTGTGAGTCTGATGGAAGTCATTTTAGCAACTGGTGCAAAGGTTTCTGTATAGTCAATGCCTACAACTTGTGAAAAAGCTTTGGCAACCAATTATGCTTTATACTTATCAATTGACCTATCTGCTACAAATTTAGTTCGATATATCCACCTACATCAAACTATCTTCCTTCCCTTAGGAAGTGAAGTCAAATCCCAAGTGTGATTTCTAATCAAGGAATCATATTCCTCATCCATAGCAATATCCCACTTTGGTATGCCTAATGCCTCTTTGAATGTCTATGGATCAAAAACTGAAGCAAAGAAGGCATGTGGCCCTCCCTGAAAATCTACTTGGATCAGTCTATCATCTATTGAATCCTATACCCCTGTATCTATCCTATGTATAGTGTAAGATGTAGGTGAGTCTGGTGCAAATATATCAACTTCTAATGCAATCCCTGAACTTGATGAAGATGAACCCTCATCATTGTGAGAACTGGAAGAAGAAGATACTACACTAGGAATCTGCTAAGAATGATTTGAATTATCAGTACTGTAATCAGGATCTGAAGAGTCCACAATATGTTGAGAAGTGTCAAGTGTAGTTTCAGGAGATGTTTCTTGAAACTTAAAACTTCTCTCAATAAAAAACTCATGTGTGGTAGGGTGGAGTAGGTGATAGCCTTTTGCACCATCTAGATATCCCACAAAGAAGCAAGGTTTGGATTGTGGATCCATAGCCTTGTGTTGCTCTTTTGGAATGTGTGCCATGGCATGCGAGCCAAAAAATTTGAAATGATCAACTGTTGGTTTCCATCCTTTCCAAGCTTCAAAGGGAGTGATACCCTTTAAGGCTTTATGTGGAACTCTATTTTGTATGTAACATGTGTAGTTGATTGCTTATGCCCAATATGATGGTGTGAGGCCCTTAGAGTGAATCATGCAATTTTCCATCTCTTTTAAAGATCTATTTTTACATTCTGCGACACCATTTTGTTGTGGGGTATAAGGAACTGTTAGCTGTAGGTCTATCCCCTCTGATACACAAAACTGTTCAAAACTATTGTTGACATATTCTCTCCCATTATTTGTTCGAAAAACCTTGATGACTTTCCCTGATTGTTTTTCGACAAGAGCTTTGAAATCTTGAAAATATTCAAACACTTCTAATTTTTTTCTAAGAAAGTAGACCGATGTAAAACGTGAGAAATCATCAATGAAGGTGGGAACATATCTAGCCTTTGTAAAAGATGGATGGGGAAAAGCCCTTGAAACATCACTATGAACAAGTTCTAAAACTTGTGTTGCCCTCCTTGATTTACCTATGTCAAATTTTGCTTCTGGACGCTTGCCAAGTGCACAACCTTGATAAAGACCTTTAGAAAATTTAACCTTAGGTAATCCCTTAACCATATTCTATTGACATAGTTGTTCAAGATAGTGGTAGTTAAGATGGCCAAACCGCTCATGCCATAGTTTGCTAACTTCATCTGAATGAGTTAGTAGTGCTTTTGGAGAAATATCTGTGGCAAAATTAGAGAAGGCATATAATCTGGATTGGTGATTTGCTTCTCCTATTGCTACCAAATTTTTGCTTTATAATTGTCTTATCTCAACTGAATCTGGAGAGAATTGTACTCTCATGCCCTTCCCTAAATGAGTTATTTGATACATGGAAATAAGATTAGTTGAGAGTGAAGGTACACTTAGAACATTGGAAAATGTTCCTCCTTCAACTTCAATAGACCCTCTCCCTTTTACCAATGTTGGAGTATCATCACCTAAGGTGATTGTGGACATACTTGAAGGTTCTAAGGATGAAAAGATAGCCTGTGAAAAACCCATATGGTGTGAAGCACTAGAGTCCAGAATCCATAATGGAGATAAAGATGCTTTAGCAACTAAGGATTTTCCCTTTGATTTCTCTTTGTCCTTAGTATTATCTTGATTTGATGAAGATGCCTTGATAGAATCAGGTAGCCCTATATTATTCTTTTTGAGAATTTGTTGTAGAATTTCAATCTTTTTCTTCATGTAGTGTTGTTCATCATGTCCAAGATTTTTACAAAAGGTGCATGCAACTCTCTTTTTACCTTGAGGGTCCTTTTTGGAGTTGTCAATTTTGCTTTCTTTCTTAACTTGCTTGTCCTTTTTAGTGTTCTTCTCCCCTTTTGAAGTTTGTGGCGTTTCATTCCCTGCAAGTAGGGCTTGCGGTTTTGTAGACTTAAAAGTACCCATTTGAATTAACTTTTCTTGCTCCCTTGTGAGGTCAGCAATGAAGTTATCAAGTGTGCACATTGACCATGAGGCTCTAAGAGCCCTTTTAGTAGAGTAGAAAGTTGATACAAACACCAAAAATTCTGGACCTAGCTTGGAAAGTACAGAAAGGATTAATTGATCCTCTTTCTTGTCAATTCCACAATCTTTTAAGTGTAATTTCAATGATTTAAACTTAGTAGTAAAGTTGAAAAATTCCTAGGACTAAGACCTAAGAGTTGATTTTCCAACTCATGGCTTCTAAGTTCATCTATTTTCCCAAAAAAATTGTCAAGACCTTCCCAAACTTGGTTGGGTGTTTTCAAGTTCTCAACATGGAACAATAAATCAGGAGATAAATTTAAGCATAGAAAGCCAAATGCTTGATCACACTTATTAAAAAAAATTTCTTTGTCTTTAGCTGCATTAGGTTCTTTCTCCATTCCCATAGTTACCCTATAAACCTTTGTTCTTAAGCACAAGAATTACTTTCACCTTCCAATCATGATAATTGAAAGGTGTTAAGGGCACTATAACAATATTAGATTCCATACAGCTTGACTTAGATAGTGGCCTGAAGAAATGTATAAAAGAAGAAATTAAAAATTCGTGTAGAAGTGAAAAAACACAACACAAGCACTTCTCAAGGAAGTGAGAAAATGAACTACCCAAAACACCCCCCTTGATTATTTGTTTCTCCCCCCCCAATTTGGCACTTTATAGGAGTGCTTGTAACTAACCCCAAAAAAAGACACAAACAAGCATTTTATAGAATGAGTGCGATTTTGTGCTTTTTGAAGTCATGGCAAAAAAAAAGAGATGCCCTTTTGCAAAAAAACAAAACACAAATCTGAGTGATGTTGCAAAAGTTATTACACTTTGAAAATTTCACCCTTTACAAAATTGAGCCTCCTTGCAAATAAATTTTTAGATAAAATTGCAACGCACCAAAAGAGTAAGTATAAGGACAAAAAATAAAAAAAATTAAAAAATAGGGGAATTATTTCCATGCAAAAATGACACCATGCATCCAAAAAACAAAGGACTGTTCTCAGCAGAAGGGTCATACGTTAAGTAGCTCTCCGTGGTAGAAATCACCAACAGTGCCAGTGAGCATGCTACACGCCTTGTTGGTTGAGTCTTTACGCAGGGATTAGGGAGTGGATCCCACTCTCAACACCAAAGGTGAAGATCTGCAACAAAGAATATGCCTCCAATATAATAAATCATGCCAGGTAGAAATAGGGGTCTAAAGTCGGCCTGGCTTGAATGGCTCCCACACAATCTCTACTCTCAATGGAAGTCAACACGTGATAGCATGTGAGAACCGGGGGACATAATTGAGCCTCTCATCATGTGTTTAGAGGCACCTCTGTAGAAGAAAAGAAACACGCCTTTCTCCTCCCAAAACATGCCAAACACAGAGTAAAAGGTGGGGGCTTCTATTCTTTAGACAACATGCCTCTATCCAACACTCGCCACTAAACATGAGATGCCTGCACAAAGAGTGGATATTTGAGGAGTGGATGCAGCTTGGAAATCACCAGATTTATAATGTAAAATGGGGCCTACATAGGTTTGGCGTATACACTCCTAGGTGGTGTCTTAGAGATTACAGATCTCTTTGCAGAAAAAAGCGTACAAAGAGTAGCTTCTCCACCTAGGCCCAAATTGCAGGTCTCTCCAAAAAATGCACAGCCTCCAAGAATCCAAGATGAGAGATAGGAAATCGCCTCTATGCAATCTGCCAGTAGAGATCTGACACCAAGTAGCTGAGCCTCCTTACGAAACATATTAGACTGGGATTAGATTTGCAATGCATAGATTGTGACTCAAACTTAGTGCAGAGATTGTGAACAAAATCAGCGCACAAAGTGCCCGCCTGAGTATAAAACACTCTCAACACAATGAATGTGTAGGAAAAGGCGCCCTTAACACAAGATCATAGAGTGACAACACATAGGGAATAACTAGGTCGAGTTTCCTTTCCTGCAGATTGCAAATGTGTAGGGATGGAAGGAAAAAAAATTCAAACACTATGGCCTATTAAAATCCTGAGTGGCTCTGATACCATGAGAGAACCATTAATGACAGAGATTCTGAACAAGCACAGTAGAGATAGAATTCATAAACTCAACCTGGTTGATAGATAGTCAAGGGTCTCCTTATAAAGGAGAAATATCCAACCATGAGAAAAATATCCCAAAATATCAGCAGGGAAAAATATCAGGAGATATTTAACTTGGACAATAACTGCCATGACTAAGTAGGCTTAAGTCAACATGTGGATAGGCAAGCATTGAATGAAAACACTGACAAGAATGATGCGCCAAATAGAGAAAGTTTACGACACAATTTCACTACTGTATCCAAGCACCTACGAGGGTGACAAGGGTCCTCTAGGAACACATAAAACAAGTATGGGAGAAACACAACACACACAAATATAATCTACAGATAAAGAGGTGCCCTCCTAGTCCTCATCAACTAGGAATTCATCGTTCTCCCAATCTAGATCATTATAGGGAGAGGGTAGATGATCCTACAAGGAGAGCACCCTCTGACTCTCTTGCGACAAGAGATAAGGAAGAGGGCCCCTCAAGGTCTTCTTTGTTCAAATCCTATGAGGTAAACATCATTGATCTTGCAAAGATCGCCGAATAAGCCAGGACATCATCAACCGAGTTAAACATGCACTTGACAAGAGTGCCATGTGTTAACTGGATGGGAGATGGAGGCGCCTGAGATCCACCATCAATCTCGTCAAGAGAGATGGTGAGAAACTCAAGGGACACCAGGGCTGCCTCTATCACAAGGATGATGCAAGCCAAAGCAGAACCCTCTCCCAAAGAAGGCGATCCCTTCTTTTGTCCTCCATTGGAAGTGAGGTCGTCCTCCAACTTACGGTTCATCGGAGGATGTAGAATACCCACAGAGGAAGCACAAGGTGAGGAGGAAGAGAAGGCTACAATGGACATCACTGTGATGTTTGGCATGCCCATAGGCTGTGAAAATAGAGGGATGTCGAGAAGGGACATCAAAAGAGGGGGCTCCATTGAGGGAGCGATGAACACTTGCACCCTTTTAAGGGGTATGTGTAGGATCATGATGGGCCAAAAAGTGGCGATATGATGTGTATTTGTAGGGTATGTGGCTGACAACTTTTTCTTTACCTAAAATTGATGAATTAAAAAGGGTTTTTAAAGGAGATTCTCAGCTTTCCACCAATATAAATAATGCTTTACTTTAAATTTAATAAATAATTATTATTCATTTTTTATTTGAATTACGAGTAAAGTCCCGATTGATAGGATGATTGGAAAACATCTATAGCTTTCAAACGATATCACATTTTTTGAATCCAAAATATGCATCACATTTTATGCTTTACATACTATAGGATTAAAAAAATAAAAATTGAATTTCATGATGTTTTGACCAAAGTTAAGGTGGTTAGACATACGAGTTTTTATATTTTTCAAAGGATGTAAAAAAAAATGCATAATTAATTATTTACTTGGAAATAAATTACAAAAAAATATGCATCACATTGGGACATGAGTCCTCTAATTATATTTAAAATCTTATAAAAAAATATTATCATTTTATTGTGGTTAGGGTGGTCACACAGACACCTACTTAAATTTCAAATTTTCACCAAATATTTTTTAAAAAATAAATAAAACTAGTAGCTTAGAAACTACATTCAATTTTCTACAAATTCTATTCTTACATATTTTTGAAATAATATAGATAACCTATTCAAATTTTTACATCAAGTTGCCTAACTTTGATTTTTCTAATTTTTTCGCCACTTAAGGGCCTGTTTTATCCATGATGACCCTGCACATACCCTAAGGTGAGGGTCATCAACATTTTCGGGAGTATCTAGAAGCATGATTGAGGCAACAAGAACTAAAGTAGAAAAAGGGGGCATTGCAAGAGATGCTAAAATAGGAGATGTTGGCTCCTCTTCTACCTTTCGTGAGGCAACTTGCTCAACACCTAAAGCCTTCCTCTGGTGCTTACACTCACACATAAGCTGATGTTTTTTGGCTCCAAGAACTAGAACTCACTACCTGAGAAGGAGCAAGAGGCTCATGTTCCGCCATAGGCGTGTCCTCCACAACCGTTACCAATTGAAGGGAAGCCTCCTAGACGGGAGTAGGAGTAGGAAGCATATGAGCATATATTGAAACAAGCAGAGAAGTAGAATCATGTGCCTCAATGGCGAGCTTCTTCCCATTCATCGCCCTAGGGGAAGGAGCAGTAGGAGGCAGTGGAGATCGAGATACAGGGGCAACTCCATTAGGGCCTTTTCCTTACCATAGACAATGGGCCTCAAGATCGTGGGTAAGACGAGAAGATTGAACACTTAATGTTTGGCCTTCTGTTGAGTGGGCACCATTAGGCTTCCCATATAAGGCATAGGATTAGAGGTCGAAGGTACCACAATAGGGCAAGAGGTAGAAGCAGATGAAACAATAGAAGAAGAGGAAGGCTCCTAGGTGCAATGATACTTCCCCTTCCCCTTTTGAGAGGAGGAGGTAGCTTGTTGCTGCATGATCATAGAAGCCTTAAGCAAAATAGTGTAAGGGGAGACTAGGTAGGTTAGCTTTGGTGCTATGCCCCCATTCTTGTATTTAACATAAGTGCAATACAACAGGTACGTCCTTGGAGGAAGCAGACCAACATGGGCGGGCAAGAAGTGATCTAACGAGTAGGCCCCACACGACGCTAGAGGTTTATATTTAGTGTCGTGCACAACATGAACAGATCCCTCATGAGAAAACTTCAAACATTTATGAACTATTGAAGCAACTGCGTTCATGGAAACTAGCCATAGGATGTGTAGCTTCACTTTGAACAAGTCAAACTCTGAGATGATATTGAAAAGAACATTTACAGTCATGTGTCCTACTAGGATTGAGATTGTGATAAACCCAATTGGAAGGACCGAGAGTCCATTGTGCGTACGTATTTTTGTTTTTCATCAATCATACCCATCCTTATGCAAGAAATTTATCAGCATAATCTCCTCTATTATAACATCAACACAACACATAGGATCAATGGGAATGTCAGTCACGGTGTTCTCGTTGATACGAGTGGCAATGTATAGAGGAGAGGGATCTCTATTCACATTCATAGGCAGGTCCTGTGATGTAAAGGATATAGCAGGTGACCCATTTGTACGTTGCATAGAAGGGATGGGGAGATGCATAAAAGAGACCATATTTTATATACTTTGAAAAGGACTTCCTTAGGATACCCCAAAGGTATGACAATCAGACAATGGCCTATCTATATTTTGCTTCACAATGTCTAGGGATCCTTTTGGCTACATTGCTAGGGGTCATAGGTTGAGTTACAAGACTATGCAACCTACTACACACACATGTACAACACGCCCAGAACATGAGAGATTCCATAAATACTATGAAACGGAACCAAAATAGTTCACATTGGGATCACCAAAATGTAGACGAGGGGGATTGATTGGTCAAGACCCTAGATCACAAGATGGTCCCAAGCAATAAGCCACCCTGATCTACCTCAAGCTAGATGAATGATTTAGAAGGGTTTAAGGTTTAAGGGGTTGGAAAGGAAGGAAAAATGATTTGTTATAGTCTTGCTAATCTGAATGTCGCAGGCGGTCAATTGAGTCAAATCCTAAGGTTTAGTTTGCAACTTAAGAAGCTCAGTACTTAAGGAGGAAAACATAGGACATAGACTCCAACATGGTGCATTCACATCTCATTGGGGCGTTGGCATCCATACAAACAAAAAGAGTAAAGGGAAAACATAGGCACTCAAAAATTAACTAACAAATTGACCAATGAGGTTTTATGCTATGACAGAGATGGAAAATACTGAAATAACAACACAACAAGAAGAATACTTTAAGAATACTAAGCTAGAATTCAACAAGGGAAAGGTAGTAGAAATCGACCTTTGAGCTCACGAGTTGAGGTCTTTAAGAACTTCACTTGACAAACAACTTGCACACAAAATAATGAGAAAACATTGGGATGTATTTAGAGGACTTTTTTATTTAGTCCCCCGCTTTGTTGTTTCCACCTCCATGGATAACTAGATAGCAACGATTGTAGAAAGATGAAAAATAAGCTTATAGAAACGGAAATACCAAGAAATTAGCAAACACAATACACTACTACATAAGTAGATGATGTAAAGTGAAGTGATAGTGAATGGATATCAACTTCCCAACTAGCTGCTCTTAAGGCACGTAGAGGAAGATGTGAGCTCGCATTCTCTCCAAAGCCAACATTACCACAACAATGAAGAAGAGGAGCCATCAAAACAACAGCTTACAACTATGATGGAATTCAAACGTGGGAGTGAAGGAGCTGAAAGTGAATGTGTAGAGTCTAGAATGATCAAGAGATTGAAGAAGCTAGATAAAATGAAGAATAAGGTAACTTGAAGGGAAGAATGGAGGAAAAAGGGCCATTTGAAGTCGGTCAGAGGGGCATGAAGAGTTACAGTTCACGTCTAATGGAGGGGTGTAAGATCTTTGTGGATTATAGAGGCAAGAATCTTGTCAGGATGATAGCACACCACACAAACGTTTGCGCACCATGCTAGCATCCCAGATAGAATATCCCCCACTGACATGTAAAATAGTTGCCAAGTGGATGGAAGGTCGAAGCGGATGTGGAAAATACATCATTAGGATTGTGGTTTCTAAGGTAAGGGGTGTATAAATGGGGAATTAATGAGGGGTGAAAATTCACACCATTACAGTATTAAACAAATGAAAAGGACAAACCATGAGAGTGGTTTCCGACCGTGGGTCAAAAACCTTTTTGTTTCCTTATAATGAGTAAGTATGAATGAACATGTTATTGATAATGAAAATGATAATGCAATAATGTAAAATGAAGATGATAATGTAATAATGTAAATGAAAATGATAATATACTAATATAAATGAAAGTGAATGCAATAATGGCTAATGAATAATGAATGATATATGCAAATGTGATGAATGAAAATGATATGATATAATAATGGGTAATGGGTAATGCAATATGGTGGGTGAATAAATGAAGTTTGGTTTTAGTCATGATACAGAATATAGTCAAGTCTAGGTGGTGGGGGATGAAAGAAAAGGTTGAGGGGAGGGGATGAAGTTGTAGATTATGGGGGATGAAGCTACATGGTGGATGTGGAAGGAATTGGGAAGGGGTTTAATTATGCTATTAATGTGGGGAGAAATCCTAAAGTTTGATATAACAAAGGACATTGTGCCCCAGTGGTATAAATGACCAAAGATGCAATCATATCCTTTGCATGGAATTTGGAGTCACAAACAAAAAAACAATATTATCCCTATCATGCAATGCCATCTTATAACCTTAGTGGACCATAGGGGGTGATATAACATACTCAAGTTTGCGTGTTTTTTCCACCCTTATCTAAGGTAACAATTGACATTGGTGGGTCAAGATAATCATAAATATACCATACAAAAAATGACCATGCCCCATGTTGCATTGTCCAAAACACACCAAGATATGAGTAGATCTTGGTGGCCTAGACTAGGGTGATTCCATGGGTTTGAAAAGAAAATCATAAGAAGAAAAATATAATTTCAAGGAAACCATATCTCTTTCCAAGAGTATGATTGATAGATACTGATGATGTCGTACCTCAGAAGAACTCGTCTTGTTGGGTGTATATGGATGGGGATTAATTTGGATGGTAAGTGAAATGGTTGTGCTTTATTGATCAATCATTCTATTTATGATTTTATGACAATGTTCATATATAGGCATGATCTAGTTTGTTTTATTGTTGCTTGTTTACAAAACTAGGGTGGAAGTGTGGGATGATGAAATTTTATTATGGATGAAAGTTTATTATGGAAAATGGAAATGTGATGTTTTCATAATGAACAAATATGCATCATAAATATTGATACCAAGTACGTATTTGGGTACCACTGATGAGGGCATAAGGTATCTATGAGGTTTCGTTCATGGAGGTTGTCTCATCAAATGTGATGCAAAAAGGGAGTGATCATGTAAAGTTGGGCCAAGTTGTGCAGACTATCAAATCTATTTTAAAGGAATAATGGGGGATACATTGAGGATCATGTATGATGGTTAAGAACATGGTATGAAATGCTCTCCTGTTAAGAGAAAGAGAGGGTGAATGTATGGATGATGAGGGGGTATGATGGTTTATGCATGTGAGTATAAAAGTGAGGGGTGTGGATTATGAAGGTTGTCTCATCAGTTGTGAGGAAAATTAGGTATGGGTGGGCCAGGTCATGTAAGATTTCTAATCTATCATGAAGAAATAATGGAGGGGAGAATGGCGACCTAGTGACAATGAGGAATCATGTTTCATGGTTTATGTATACGAGTTTGTATGATGGTTTCTGCAAAATTCATGGATGTGTAAGGTCAAGTGGGAGTATGATGGGTTAGGATGATGGTAGGAAAATCTCTTCATTTATCAAATTGGGATAGGTGACATAAATTGCAAGCCATAGTTGGTGGGTACGGTAGGTGGATGTAGGATGGTTGTTGTACAAGTGATTAGGAGACCTAGTATATGGTGGATATGACTCTACACATGGTGCCTATTTTCTAGGTTTTCACCATGGTACTTGTCCAAGGCACCACAAAAGTTTTTTTCACCATTGGACAAATTATTTCTCTTTAAGTTATATTTTTGTATTTTTTTGTTTTTGTTTTTGTTTTTGTTTTTTTTTTTGCTTTTTTTTCTTAGACAAATAATTTTTTTAGGTATATGGTGTTCATGGGTTCCTCTAATGGCTCTCCTTCCATGGTGGTCAATTGGTATGCTCCTGATCCATATTTTGTAATGATGATGTAGGAACCTAGCCAATTAGGTTCAATCTTTCCCTTTTTCTCACAATCTTGCAAATTACATTGATTTTCCTTTATGACTAGATCACCATTTTCAAATTCTCTAGGCTTGATCTTATTGTAACTTCATCGAAGCTTGTTTTGGTAAGCTCACAAATGATTGAGGGCAGTGAGATGTGTTGCAAGTATGACTAGTTGGTGTTGTCATTGATGTCAAAAGGCTTATATTTGTGTTTTCATTAATGTCGACTAGTTATGTTGGTGATTAATTGAGAATTTATGATGATGTTTTGATTAGTTTTATTATGTTGTCATTAGTAAGTGTTACTAGTGTCAACCTATGGTGTTGCTTTGATAATCATGTGTGTGGTTGAGTTGCTATGTTGCATTTGGGTTGGTTGTATTTATGAAGTGTTAAAAATGATGAGAATATGTCTTTAGTGCTTGGTTTCCAAGTGCTTTTGAGAAAATTTGAATAAAAAAGGAAATAGTGTGTTGTAGAGGTGTTTTGACATACAAAATGGTGTTTTTTTTTTCCTTTGCATTTATTCTATGTTGAAGATCTGCTTGTGCGGTTCATATATATTAATCAGAGGTGTTCATAGGTGTTTTATCCATAGTTTGTTGGTCTGGATGGTTGTGTAGAGAAAGTTGTGTTCACTAGTGTGTGAACTGTGCAATACAGTGGTGTCTAGGATAAATGGTTTTGTTTTGCATTTCTCTGTAGTTTGGTTTTTAGTCTTGTGGTTTTGGAAGTATGCTTATATTACTAGTATCTATCTTGACTCTGAGTTGTTTGTGTTTTGATGATCCACAAGGTTGGATTCAGGTGTTGCAGTCTGTAGAAAGTTAACCGGTTGCATAGGATGAGTATGTTCTTCAAGTGAAAGTTGTTGTGAAAGAATTTGTTGGATTTCAAGGTGTTTTTTAGAATATTCTAGTGTGTTAAAATTTTGTGTGTGGTTCGCAAGTCCTCTTTGGATCAAAGGAAGAAATTATTTAATTGTTTAATGGTGTTAAATAGGCTCGACCGACCTTGGGTGTTTATACTAATTGCAAATATGCTTTGGTGTTTGTGGAAGTGTGGTGTGGAATGTTTATTTTATTTGGGTTTAAGGTGTGTTGTGGTTCATCCTCATTCCTTTACACCATGGGAATGCTTAGTGCTGACCTAATTTGAATTTGCATGGTTGAGGTGCATAGCCAACCTTGGAGATTGTTTTTGAGGTTGAAGATGGTATAAATAAGTGTTGAGTTGATGGAAAGTTATGGTGTGGTGAGTGTGATGTGAATTGCAGAGTTGTGAAGTGCAGTGCAAGTTTCAATGAGTTAGACTACTTGAAGCAGTGAACATAAGGTGTCTACAATCTTTAAAAGGATGTGAATGTGTTGGTGGTGTTTTGGTGAACTTCTCTGTTGTGTTTGGATGGATTTCTCATTTTAACAATCTTCTTTCTTCTTTTATGTAATTTGGTAATGAGCCATTCTTTTCTATTGGGCAAGTGAGCCCTTCGATAGTGAGCCTATTGTATTCGGTGTTGCAATTTAGTTTATATTGTGAGTTAATCCTCACTGTGGTTTTCTCTTCTTGAGTTTTCTATGTAAATATGGTGTTTATTATGCATGGTGTTGATGTGTTTTAGTTTATGTTATTTACTTACATGCTAAATCATTATAACAGATTAAAGGCTAATGAATTTGATGTGGATCTGAATACTAGTGAGGGTTTTGATATTTTAATGTATAATTGATTCATTCCCCCTCTCAATTGTATTATGCATTCAAAAAATTGTATTAGAGCAAGGTTCCTTAGAAGAAAGCTTAATTGCTTGAGGTAGATCTAGGATGGCACACAAGAAGGAGGCTTTTGTGTTTGATGGAACTGATTATGCATTTTGGAAGACAAAGATGGAAGGGTTCTTGGTATGTATAGGGTTTGGAGTTTGGAAATCTATTGAAACTGGATATACAATGCCTGCAAACGGTCTGAGTATTGATGATGAGATCAAGGCATATGCGAACAATGGAAAATCAACGTATGCTCTTTTGAATGGTCTTTTTAATTCAGAACTTGTGAAAGTTATGAGTCTTAAAACTGTTTGTGAAATATGGAAAAAGCTAGAAAGCATCTATGAAGGAGATGACAAGGTCAAGCAAGCAAAAATGCAAAATATGAAGATCAAGTTTGAAAACTTGAAAATGACAGAAGATGAAGATATTACAAGATACATGCATAGAGTGGATGAAGTTGTCAATTCCATCAAAGGCCTTGGAGGAAATCTTGAAGATGATGAGGTGGTAAAGAAAGTATTGGGAACTCTTACTAAAGCCTACAATCATAAGGTTTCTGCTATTGAGGAAATTTAGAATTTGAGTACTTGTTCTAGAGATTAGTTGTTTGGTGCATTAATAACTTTTGAATTGAGAGAGTTTCATCTAAGTGATGTGAAAAATGAGATTTCTTTTGAAGCTAGCAAAGAAAAAAAGAATGAGGGATCATATTAAGATGATGTTGATGATGTAGAAGCGAATTTTGTAAGAAGGTTGAAAAAGGGCACTGGAAAGATAGACCTAAGGAGAATAAAGGTAAAACAATAAAATATGTTATTATGTTAGAGAATATTCTAGTATATTTGATGATGAATTTTATTATTTGGACGATGAAGATAATGAATGCTTGTTCATGGTTTTAAATGTTGGAACTAATTATGCTAAATCTAAGAAATATGTAAAGAAAAATGCTCTGAAAGCAGGTCATAACATTGGAGTAACAATAGTGTTTGTTTTTCATGCTAGAGAAGAGAAACAATTGTATTATTGACAGTGGATGCTCAAAGCACATGATAGGTGATAAGAGTAAGTTTATTAAGTTTTATAAGTTTGAAAGAGAATTAGTTTTGTGATGATAACATTTTGCGTGAGACAAATGTGTAGTAAAAGGATATAATCTTGTGTTTTAGGACAATGGTTGTGAGATCAAAAAAAGCTTCAGAATTGTGGTTGCAATAGGAAGGACAAATGGAAATGTTTATTAGCTCAAGGGTGGAAATGGTCAATACTTTTTGACTCTGATTATTGAAAGCTAGCTATGACATAAAAGGATGTGTCACATCATTTTTTATAGCCTAGTGAAGATTAGTTCAATTCAAGTTGTGAGAGATCTGCCAAAGATTACAAAGCCTATCAATGTTGTCTGTAAGGAATGACAAATCAAAAAACAAGGTAGAAAGAGTTTCAAAGTAAAAGAACAATCTACTACCAGTCCTTTGGAGTTGGTACATACAAATCTTTGTGGACCTACCAGAATCAAAAGTTTTCAAGGTGACAGGTATTTCATTCTATTAATTGACGATTATTTAAAAATGACGGGTTACTTTTCTCAAAGAAAAATCAAAATCTCTAGATAATTTTAAAGCATTCAAAGATATGGTTGAGAATTAAATCGATATGAAAATAAAATGTTTAAGGTCTAACAGAGGTGGAGAGTTCTCCTCTAATGAGTTTAACACTTTTTGTGAGGTTCATAAAATAAAGAGACATTTGTCAATTCCTAGGAATCCTCGACAAAATGGAGTGGTTGAAAGGAAGAATAGGACTATTCAAGAAGCAATAGGGACAATGATGAAAGAAGAAAACCTATCAGAAGTATAGTGGAGAGAAGAAATTCATACTACAGTGTATATTCTTGATATAGCACAAGAAAGGACAAATAGTTCAAAGAATCCCTATGACTTGTGGTATGGAAGAACTCCTATGAAATATTTCAAAGTGTTTGGAAGAAAATTCTATATGAAAAGAGATGAAGAAAACTTAGGAAAGTTTGATACAAGATCTGTTGAATGAATCTTCCTTGGATATTCTACAAAAAAAAGGCCTATCGGTGCTACAACCAGAGGTTGATAAAGATTGTTGAAAGTGCAAGTTTCAAGGTAGATGAAGACTTACAAAAAGTTCAGTAATGATAAATGGGTATGAGTTAGATGAATCCTCTTGCCGAGAAGAAGATAAATATGATGGTGAGGAAAAAGAAGTGCAAGTTGATGAGGAAGAAGATCTGGAAAGGATCCCTATGACCCCTAAGTGTGTGCAGAAGAATAATTTAGAAGATAAAATCATTGGTGACAAGATTAGAGGTGTGTTGACAAGAACAAAGGCTACTATGATAGAATAATAAGTAAACTTATGTTTAATTTCCAAATTTGAACCTAAAATAGTGATTGAATCATGCAAAGATGAACATTGGGTCAAGGCTATGGAAGAAGAACTAATGAATATTGAGAAGAATCATACTTGGGAACTTTTACCAAGACCAACAAACAAGAATGTGATTGGAACTAAGTGGGTGTTCTAGAGCAAGGTGAATGAGAATGGACAAGTGATGAGAAATAAGGCAAGATTTGTGTGTAAAGGTTGCTCACAAGTAGAAGGAATAGGTTTTGAGGAGACATTTGCTCCGGTAGCACTTGAATGGAAGCTATTAGGATGCTTTTGTATTTTGTGGCATAAAAGAATTTGAAAGTTTATCAGATGGATGTGAAGTCTGCATTTTTAAATGGTGAGTTGGAAGAAGAGGTTTATATTGAAAAACCAAAAGGTTTTCAGTTATTAGATAATCTTGATATGGTTTGTAGATTGAAGAAGAAACTTTATGGACATGTAAGATCCCAGAGCGTAGTATGTAAGGTTGGATAGGTACTTATTACAACAAAGTTTCAATAAAAGTACCACAAATAGCAATCTTTACTTTAAAATTGAAAAAGATAAAATTTTGATTATAGTTATGTATGTTGATGACAATTTTTTTTGGGTAAATGGAGTTATGTGCAAAATATTTGCAGAAGATATACAAAAAGAGTTTGAGATGTATATGTTTGTAGAGATGAATTTTTTCCTTGGTTTTCAAAACATTCAGACAAAAAAAGGTATATTCATTTTAGAATCAAAGTATGTCAAGGAAATGCTAAAGAAGTTTGGAATGGAAGATTCTAAACCGATATGTACCCCTATGGTTACTGGTTGCAAGTTGAGTAAGAATGATGAATCTTGTAAGGCTAATTAAAGAAAGTACATATCAATGATTAGAGGACTACTATATTTAAATGCTACTAGATGATATATCATGCATATAGTTTTTCTTGTGGATAGAATTCAAGAAGATACCAAAGAGTCAAATGTTGTAGTAAAGAGAATGTTTAGATATTTGAAGGCACTTCAGAACATGTCTTATGGTATCTAAAGGACACTGATTTCTCTATGAGTGCTTACATAGATTCAAAATGGGTAGGTTGTGTGGATGACCAGAAGAGTACAAGCGGTGGTTCTTTCTTTCTTGGAAGTAGGTTGGTGTCTTAGCTAAGTAAGAAGTAGGATTAAATGTCATTATCTACTAAAGAGGTAGAATACATTGCTGCAATATCATGTTGCACAAAGGTTTTATGGATGAAACAAAATTTGAAGGATATCAAAGTGACATATGATGAATCTATTTCTATCTTATGTGATAATGCAAGTGCTATAAATATATCAAATAATCTAGTAATTTACATTCAAGGAAAAAACATATTTCAATCCGGTATCACTTTTTGAGGGAGAATGTTGTAGAGAATTAGGTGAAGTTGGAGTATGTTCCTACTAAGGATCAAGTTGTAGACATTTTCATGTAGGATCTTCTTAAGGATACTTTTTGAGTATCTCTGAGGGAAGTTGGGGGTTATTTCCCCTCCTTTGAACTAGATACATAAGGTTATGCATTAGTCTAGTGGATTTCAGGATTCATCATTTGTTTTGGATTGATGTTGGAGGTACCTCTCAGGGGGAGTAGGTAGTGGCATTATTGGTTGTTGCTGTTACAGGGAGTAAGTGTTGTAGGTTGGTGTTGTCTTTTGTAAGTTGTGTCAAAGGATATGTTCAGTGGTTGTTGGTTGGTACAGTTTGTTGTGTGCTCCTAAGTGGGAGTATGCAAAGTAGTAAAAATGAAAAGATGTTGCAAAACAAAGGTGATCAGATACAAGTATGATTGATGTCAAAGGGCAAAAGAGATGAAAATGTGATACATTTTTCCATTGATGTCAAAGGGGGAGAGAGCCATGCGAAAAATAAAAGATTAATCAAAAAAAGGGGGAGATAGAGCTATGTGAAAGAGAGTGAAAGAGAGTGAGAGAGTGAGAGAGAGAGAGAGAGAGAGAGTATGAAGAAAAATTGTTGGTATGAAGTAGTGTGTTGGTAATCAGAGTGGTTGTGTTTGTTATTGGTCATTTTTCACATCATGTGTTGCCATTAATGACAAAGGGGGAGATTGTTGCAAGTATGAGTAGTTGGTGTTGTCAGTGATGTCAATAGACTTATGTTTGTGTTATCATTAATGTAAACTAGTTCTATTGGTGATTAATTGAGAAGTTATGATGATGCTTTGATTAGTTTCATAATGTTGTCATTAGTAAGTGTTACTAGTGTCAACCTCTAGTGTTGCTTTGATAAGCATGTGTATGATTGAGTTGCTATGTTGCAGTTGGGTTGGTTATAATGAGGAAGTGTTAAAGATGATGAGAATATGTCTCGGGTGCTTAGTCTCCAAGTGGTTTTGAAATAATTTGAATAAAAGAGGAAACAATGTGTTGTAGAGGTGTTTTGATATACATAGTGATGTTCTATTTTTGCTTTGCATTTCTTCTGTGTTGAAGATCTGCTTGTGCAATTCAGATATATTAATCAAAGGTGTTCATGGGTGTTATATCTAGAGTTTCTTTGTCTAGATGGTTATGTAGAGAAAGTTGTGCTCACGAGTGTGTGAACTATGCAGTACAGTGGTGTTTGGGAGAAATGGTTTTGTTCTGCATTTTTTGCAGTTTGGTTTCTGGTCTTATGATTCTGGAAGTATGCATATATTACTAGTATCTATCTCTAGTTTGAGTTGTTTGTGTTTTGGTTCTCCGCAAGTTGAATTTAGGTGTTCTAGTGTGTAGAAGGTTAACCGGTTGCACAAGATGTGTATGTTCTTTAGACGAAAGTTTTTGCAAAGGAATTTGTTGGATTTTATGTTGTTTTTGGATATTCTAGAGTGTGTTAAAGTGTTGTGTATTGTTTTCAAGTAATCTTTGGGTCAAAGGAAGAAAGTACTTAATTGTTTAATGGTTTTAACATAGGTTCGACCAAACTTGGGTGTTTACACTAATTATGAATATGCTTTGGTGTTTATGGAAGTGTGGCATGGCATGTTTATATGTATTTGTGTTTGATTTAACGTGTTTTGTGGTCTATCTTCATTCCTTTCCATCATGGGAATTCTTAGTGCCAACCTAATTTGAATTTGTACAATTGAGGTGCATAACCATTCTTGAAGATTGTTTTCGAGGTTGAAGATGGTATAACTAAGTGTTGAGTTGATGGAGAATTATGGTGTGGTGAGTGTGATGCAAATTGCAGAGTTGTGAAGTGCAAATTTTTCAATTGTAGTTTGAGATTCAATGAGTTAGACTACTAGAAGCAGTGATAAAAAGGTTTCTACAATCTTCAGAAAGGTTGCGAATGTGTTGGTGATGTTGTGGTAGACTTCTCTATTGCATTTAAATGGATTTCTCATTGTAACAATATTCTTTCTTCTTTTCTATAATCTGGTAGTGATCCCTTCTTATATTTTGGGTAGTGAGCCCTTTGGTAGTGAGCGTATTGTATTTGGTGTTACAATTACTTTATATTGTGAGCTAATCATCACCGTGGTTTTTTGAGGAAAGTATTGGGTTTTCCAAGTAAATTTGGTGTTCTATTGTGCATTGTATTTGCTTTCATGCTAAATCATTCTAATAGATTAAAGGATAATGAAGTTGATGTGGATTTGAATATTAATAACGATTTTGATGTTTTAATGTACAATTGATTCACCCACCTCTTAGTTGTCTTGTGTAATCAATAAGAATTTTCTCATCCAAGAGTTCCAACTATTGTAGGTGTGCCACACAATATTCTTCATCATCAATTAGGTGTTGCAATGATATTCTCATTGATGGGAGTTCAACCTTAATTGGAAAAATAGCTTTGGCACCATTGATAAGGGAGTACGGTGTTGCCCCTTCAGGTGTACAAATGCTAGTTTTGTAAGCCCAATAGGCAGGATTGAATTGAAGGTGCCCATCTCAACCAACTTTATTGACCATCTTTTTAAGTATTTTCAAGAATGTTTTATTAGTGGCCTCAACCTGACTGTTTCCTTATGGATAGTAGAGTGGAAAAATGGTGTTGGATGCAAAATTGCTGATACAGGTCATGGACCTCTTTATTTTGAAATTATTTTCCATTATCTGTGACAATAGAGGATGGTATACCGAAACAAAAAATGATGTAATGACGGTTAAATTTGGTGATTTGTTTTCCAGTGATGCATGCCATTGGAATGGGTTCAACCCACTTAGTGAGATACTTAGTGGTGGTGATAATGAATTTATGACCATTGGATGAGGGTGGGTGGATTTTTCCAACGAGGTCTAGTCCCCATTGTGAGAAAGGCTATGTAGTAAAAAAAAATTGTAACTTTTGAGATGGTGCATGAATCAGATCACCATGTGGCTGACATGGTTGAAAAACCTTTACCACATTGCTTGCATCTTGTTTCGTTGTTGGCCAGTAATATCTAGTAAGTAGATTTTTTTTGACAAGATCGAGAAGGTCCACTAGAATGGGCCTAGTAGATACCTTGATGTACTTCACATAGAGTAGTTTGAGCCTCATATGCATCTAGACATCTTAGGAGGGTCCCATCGAAGGAACAAAGGTATAAAGTGTCACCAACTAGGGTAAAGCAGGCAGTTTTGTAGATGAATGATTGTCGTTGGAAGGTGGATAGGTTGGGTGGGAGGGTTTTATCATGGAATTAGTTGTATATGTCCTAGTGCCACAGGGAATTATGACCCACTATGACACATACCATTTCTGATTTAGGATCATAAGTAGGAATGAATAATGGTTTAATCAAAAATTTGTATTGCTGACTATTTTTGGGAAATCTCCGCTATAGAACCAATTGTTGCCATAACATTTGTTGCTTTATTGTTAAAACAAGGAATTTGATCAAACTAGATTTGGTTGAAGTACTGTTTGAAGTTGTCCACCATTCTCTTATAGGGTAATAATTTGTCATCCTTTGTCTGATACTCATCATTTACTTTCTTGATAACTAGCTGGGAGTCACCATATACTTGTAGTTTTATTGTCTTCCATTGGTTGGTAAGTATAAGACCTCTAATTAGTGCCTCATACTTTGCTATATTGTTGGTACAAGGAAATACGATGCGGTATGACTTAGGAATACAATCACCTTGAGGAGTGACAAATAGGATCCCAACCCTTGAGCTAGCTATGTAAATGGTCAATCAAATTAAAGGTTCCACTATGTTTCTTTTTTTGTAGCTAGAATGCCTTTATTTGGAAATTTTGCAAGCAATGGGTGATTATCCAATAGGGGTGCCTTTGCAAGTTGATTGACAACTACTTTTCCTTTGATAGCTTTTCTATCTACATATTCTATGTCAAATTCACTGAGAATCATGATCCATTTTTCCATTCATCCTATAAAGGTAGCTTTTGAGAGAAAATAATTTAATGGATCTGCTTTGGAGATGAGTTGCATCTTATGATTAAGCATGTAATCTCACAATTTCTTAGCACAAAAAACTATGACAAGACATACTCACTCAATTGGGGAGTAGTCAACTCACATCCAACTAGTGTTTGAGATATGTAGTATATAGCTTGTTCTTTTTCTTTATCATAATGTTGTGCCAATTGTGCCCCCAGTGCCATATTGGTAGCTGATATGTATAATAGGAGTGGTTTGTTTGGACTTGGTGGCATCAGGATAGGAGGCAAGGAAAGATATACTTTAAGTTGTTGAACTTCTTGCTAACAATTAGTATCCCATTTGAATGTAACATTCTTGCAAAGAAGATGTGAGAATGGTTGACAATTATTTGCTAGTTGTGTGATGAATCTTTTGATAGCATGGAGTTTTTCTTTCAAAATTTGGAGCTATTTGATGTTCTTAGGAGGCATTTCCATTATTGCTTTAACTTTTGTGGGATCAACTTCTATGCCTCTTCGGGAAACAATGAAGCCCAAGATTTTTTTTGATGTGACTCTAAACACACATTTCTTTGGATTGAGGCAAAGTTGGTATTTTTCCAATTTATCAAATATTTTCTCTAATACCTCTATATGGCCATCTCTTGTCTTTGATTTACCAATTGTAAGGAAGCTAAGGTAGGAGAACAACTTCCTACACTAATCTTGAGAGGAGAATAATGCAAAACTTTACAAATCTTTACAATTATAGAAACTTAAATAGAAATAAACATAAAGATAATGCATACCACAACCTAGTGATTTATGTGGGGAAAAAAATTTCAAGAGAAAAATCTCACACTCGAAAAGCCACTCAATATATTATCCAAAAATCACAAATATTACAGTATACTTGAAGAGCAAGCTTCTCATATGAGTATCACCAACTAGAAATCTAGAGGCAACACGACCACTATCAGACTCTCAAAATACATCATAATACACAGTCGTAATACAACGCCCTCATAAAATAGGGTTGTCTTCTAGGGAATGTCAAGCCAACAAAATATCAACCATCAGATTTGAGACCTAATGATGAACGGTACTAATTTTCATTAATAAAAAATATATAAAATGTGTCTTTTAGGGGAATTGCCCCTGAACCCTCATTGGGGCATGCAACTCCGATACCCCCCATTGGTGGGGATGATCCACCCTAGATCCCCGTAGGGGGGTACTACCCCTTCACCCCCTACACTAATATATCAACAATACCTTACGTAATTGCAAGGTTGACACATTTTCCCAACACCAAGAAGGTCATCCACATAATATTCCATGATGTCATGTAAAATATCATGAAAAATGACTATCATAGCTCTTTGACATGTAGCTCCTATGTTCTTGAGTCCAAAAGGCATTACCTGAAAGAAAAATGTGCCCCATGGAGTAATAAAAGTTGTTTTATGTTGGTCTTCGTCTGCTATTTTGATTTTATTATACCCAAAAAATCATCCATGAGGGATAACATTTTGTGTCCCATTGTAAGGTCTACAATGATATATATGTTAGGCAATGGGAAGTCATCCTCTAGACATGCCTTGTTAAGATCTCAAAAATTGGTAGAGATTTGTATGCCCCCAGTGGGTTTAGAAACTAGTACAATGTTGGAAACCCACTAAAGGTAATCAAAGGGTTTAATAAAACCGACTTCCAAGAGTTTTTGCAACTTTGATTTTACCAAAAGGGCTATTTGTGGGTGCATCTTTTTGAACTTCTGCTTTATTGGTTTTCCATTTGAATATACTACTAGGTGATGCACTACGAGAGATGGGTTTAGGATTTGCATGTCACCTTTTTTTGATAAATTATGATTGTTTCTGATTAATCTCATCCTCTAATGTTGTAGCCATATAGGTGGTCTTTGGTTCTTCTTTAGGTCCCAATTTGATGTTAGTAGTATCTTCTATCAGCATTGTGGATGTTTCTTGATTACGAGGACTCAAATCAAGTGCCTCATCTTTATGCGCCTTGAGGAGGTTTTCACTAGAACATATCTTTTATTTTTAATGTTTTTATGATCCAAAAGTGCTTCATTGAGGTTTTCACTTAGGGACCGTTCTTTTTTATTTTTACATTTTTTTTATTTTGGTTACTAAGGAACATGATTTGTTCTTCAAAATAAGCATCCTTATGATTTGATTTGTAAAATTCCTTCTTGTGATCTCTTGTTGGTATGCAGTCTTGAACTCCCATGAGTTTGACAATTGCTTCATCATTTTGAAATGTGTCAAGCACAGGTGGCCCTTGTTGATCCCACTAAATGAGTTTAGGATATACAAGGGGAAGGTCAACACATGGTGTGATCTTGTGTAAATGTGATCACAGTCAAAGAGTTAAGTAATGTTTTCAAAAGGTTTTTTGATAGAATACTCCTAAGAGTCTTGAATATCAGTTGAAGTCTTCTTTTATTGCGAGCATGGTTAGGCATTTTAGGTACCATTTCAGTGGATTGGTATCTGAGTCCTTGATTATCTTTGTATCCTTGCAATTAAATTGGTTCCATGATACCTTGTTCTAGTGCCCCTAGTCCTTTACCTTTATAGCCCATATGTTTACATGGATCATGTCCCTTAGGATATCAATCATCTTCAAGGGAGGGGAGTGACTTTTCTTCTTTTTATTTGTATAACCAGGAGGAGATGTCTTGAATTAGATCCTCTTTATTGAATAATCCCCATTTACTAGAGCTTTTCAATGTTTCCTTAGGTTCCATATTAAATTCTTTGGGTTTTCCATAAGATCATGGTGAAAGAGGGAGTTTTCCTACATAAAAGGAATTTTGTATTTCATACTCCCTACATCCATTGTTAGTTACCTTGATCTTGATCTCAAGAATTGGATGGGAAGTGGAAGAGGGTTGTAATGTGGATGGATGGATATAATATTGTGAGGTGGATGCAACATCATTGATTGGGCAATGATGGAATCATTGGTATTTTCCTTCCAACATTTTGCAATATTGGAAGGGTTGAGGATCAGTGAGTATAGTTACCTCCCTACCATTATATGCAAATTTTAAGCATTTGTGGTGGGTGGATGGGATGGCTTGCATAGCAATGTATCCAAGGATGTCCAAGGTGAATGTTATAGGGGAGATCAAGATCAAGTATTTTTTGGGACACAACTATTTGCTGAGAGGGAGGTGAATCAATAGAGTAATAAAATCTTATCCTTTAATACGTCTAATGCAAAATAGAAGGATATGTAGAGATCGTACACACACAAGTAGACGTAACACCAAATATATGTGGAAAATTCAATATGAGAAAAACCATGGTGAGAATAACTACTAGGATCTACTGTCCTAATCTAGCCTCACAACAAAAACTTCACTAGTTATATTGTTTAAGGGCACCAACCCTAAGGTGACACCAATCCCCTGATTTAAGAGCACCAACTCTAAGGAAACACCTACTCCCTAACTTAGCACCTACTTAGTTTTCTGATGGAACCAACCAATCAAATTTATGGAGCTGCAACTCCTGATTACAAATGATTCAATTGAATCCAATTCTATGTTATAAACCTATTTTGAAATTGTTTATTCTCTTCTTCTTCTCTATTCTACTCACTAGTCTTTAGAACATCCTCTATTCTTTGAAGCTACAAAATCATTTCCTCTCTCTACTGCTAACTTTTCATCTACTTCTCTTCTCTTCACCCCTCTCTACTATTTCTCTCCTCTACACACTAAATGTGTATCCTAGATGATAGTTCTACATTCGATACTCTCTTCATCGTCTTTGTTCTACTAGACTCTTCTACTTTCTCTTAATCGACAAGTCTTCTTTTTCTTGATCCTTGTACCACATCCACAATTCTTTGTATTTTTCTATTTTAACATGCATCAAACCCTAGATTTGATACAAATTAAATGACCATTACCAGCATGATTGATCTGTTATCAGATTTTGTAGCCATTTGTGCCTTAATTTCATCATCCATACATTTCAATCACCAATAAAAATACAACTGGAGCGATTGTGGTAATAAATTTTATATTCTATGTAAAATTCCACCGCTTGACTGAGAGTTCCATCGCCTGACCGTTGAGATAATCAAATCTTCAAATACTAGTTGTAGTTCTACGACTTTCGTGCCATGATTTAATGGTCTTTGTTAATATGCTTTAACTTTAAAACGCAACTGTTTGATCAAATTTCCTTTGAATATGTATCGTAGATCTGCAACTAAACTTGAGACAAATATTTTGCTTTGGGCAGGCTTAAACCTCACCGACGTCATCATGGACACAGGTCAGCATATTACTTCATCGCAAACATGACATTGTTAGAGCGGGACAAGAATGCGCCACCACAATAACCATCTAATCTTCTCCTTCAATAATCTTCTCCTTCAATATGCATTGTTGATCTTTATCACATTTTCTATCCTTTTATTTGTAAACGTCAACAAGAACATGTGTAAGTATCTCGCGTTCTTACAAATCCAACACTAGGACCCATCTACCTTTCTATAAAATGGTGAAAATGTGCCATTTGTCCTGCATACGCCATGTTAGACATGTGGTGCTATATCACACCATCACACATAGTACTATGTCAGTATAAATTGAAAAGGTGATGCTATGACAACTGTTGATCTTCTCCTTGTTTATCTCTAGAAGGAGAGGTTTCTGGTAGGAACATACAACAAGCTGAAGATGAAGTTTGGACCGTGTAATATCCTTTGATGTTTTGATTCCAGTAATGCCTACGAGGTGGAGCTATCAAAATGTGTTGGAATTTCACCAATATTCAACATTACAGACCTCTATCTATTCCATAGAACATAGTCAAAGGGAGACAACATAGAATCCCCTCAGTAAGACTAGCTATCGCAAAAACAACCGAAGCAGATAGATCAAATTATGGATAGTAGGACTAAGCACAACAACGAGAACAAGGAATATGGGGAATACCTAGCCAAATGGAAAGATAAGACAAAAGAGGATGCAACATGTATTTTAGAAGCTGAACTTGAACGAAAAAAATCATTTACAAAGCTTGCAATGTGCGAGACACACTTTTCAAATAACCCAAGAGTCTGATGCACGAGCATCTCGGAGATTCATACTGTATCTTACCGCAACACCCAGTTTTTTCGATTGGAACGAAGGGAGAATGAGAAGTCTACAATAAAATATCCGAGTGACAGACCCCACAACACTACAATCTGAAAAAACCCTTCACAAAAAGATCGCCCCGATGAGAAACTTGGACCCAAACCTATTGGAGTAACTGTGTGGAATCTCCTTGTATCTTGTAGAGCCTTCATGGCTTGTCCTAGGATAGATATAGGATAGGACCAATCCCAATTAGGTCCAAACTCACATTTGACGCCTCTTCAATTCCTTGGGCCTGACATACATGTTTCATTGGACATCATACTTGGGATCTAATTGAGGCCGACATGGATCTTTCTTAATTCTAGGAGCTAGTATATAATCAATCTTTAAATTTAGTAGGAAGGTAGCTAAGTATGATATGGAGTTAGAAGCTATCACATTAGATTTTTAATCTAGTTCTGCATATAGTAGTAATTAAGCCTATGGTGGTTTGTGAGCTAGTAGGTGTGGCCCATGTAGGTGTGGCCCATGGAGCCTAATGTAATATGCATTTGAGAAGGTCAACGAGCATGTATGTTTGTGTTTTAAATCAATAATGTTGTATGTTACTTTTAGTTATTTGTGTTGTGTTGAGTTCTGCTACAAGGTTTGACAGTCCATTTCGGACCCTCCAATCTTGACTGCATCATTGAGTCAAAGTTACCAAAAGGGTCCCAATTTGAGGTTTCTTTTGTTTATTCCTCCTCTAATTAGCGAGATGCCAAAATAATATGGTTATTTTATCCTCTAATTTTAGTACTTATATTCTCTTCTCCTATGGACATAGTGTAGGCTGGTTCAATATTTGCCATTACCTCATGAGTAATGTGTTCATTGTGGATAGGTTTTGATACAACCTTCATATTGGAACCATATTTAGTCCTTAGAATTAGATGAGACCAATCTAAATATATGCAACCACGTATCTTGGATGTAAAATATCTAGACAAATATAGACAAAATTAATATGGATATCAATCCTTAATTGACACCATTATACTAACTAGAAATTGAACGATATAATTTGTGGAAATGTTTTGTGACACATTGATGTTTGCAATGATACAAAGTGTCACCACCTTGTGTTGTCTTTAGACACAAAAAAATAAAAATGCCAATGAATATTTCTTAAATCTTAAAATAATAATTTAAATCTTAAAATAATAATGAGGTATAGAAAGATCTTTTTGATTGCAACAGATTATTATTATATTTTAACAAGTCAAGAATTATTTTTACAATTAAACTACTTTTTTATTATATCACTAAACATTACAAAAAAATTGGGGTTATTTAAAGGAATAATAAGAGGAGTTGATTTCACATACAACCTAAGAATATTTAGTTGATATGTTGCATGTTGCATACACATGCAACTTAATGTTATGGTCTATATTTTTTCTAATTGAAATGCCTTGTATATACTTCACATTTTACATATATTTTGCTATAATATTTAAAATTATAATAATTTCCCAAAAATACCCTTCCATTGTGCTTTGATGAATGTCTATGCAACATTTGAAGGCACTCATTTTGGCATAATTAGGGAGGATATAAAAAAATTGTGGAAGATCAAGGTCCACACGAGCACATTGCTTTGAGAAATTTATATAAGGTTTGATTTTCTAAAGATTGTTCTACCAATTCATCTTCATCGATAAAAACCTAAGATCATTTTGATATATTCTTTTGAAATATTATTTGGATTGTTATAATACATTGACTATTGTAGTTGCAAACTCTATATGTGTGATAATCAATAGACAAGAACATGTGCTCCATCTTACATAGATTTTATTTATCTTGATTGAGTAGGCATACTGTGCAAGCAAACTATTATGTACAATTTATGAATAAATAAACTATGTAAACAAGATAAATTTTATATTATGTTTGTATTCGTGGAGGTCATTTTGAGATGACATACATGGATCAACAACTACAAAAGTTAAAAATAATAGCTATATTTATGTTTAATAGTGCCCACAAGAGAAAAAATGGCTTACAAGATGATGAGTTCAAATTTAAGTGATTTTGATCAATTTTTAAACCATTTCCATTATTTTTGTCAAATTTAATGAGATACATTTTTTTAGAGTGTTGACCAAAATGATTCTATGAATCCTCACTTAGGAAGAGCCTCTACATTGTGGAAAAAATAATGATGGTTGGAGGGGAGAATATGTCTCTACAGTAAAGAGATTTATTGGCCCCCAAGACATAAAATAATTTAATGTAGAATTTAAATGGGAAAAGCATAAAAGAAGTATAAAAGAAAAAAATAGTAACTTTTTGACTTTGCTAACCTTGAATAATGCGTTCAACATCACAATAAATAATCTACCTCTATTATTGTTAGCGAGAAGACAAGAAACTCCCACACCCACCACTACTTTTTCATCATCAACCTCTCACTTTCTCTTCATAGCTTCCTCCATTATTTCTACATAATTTGTTGCCTCTGTATCAATATTTTAAGAGAATATAGCATAAATTATTTAAGGGTTTCAATCAAATATACTCCATGGAACCTACACTTCCTTTGCATCTTCAATTCTCTACACATCCACATATTTCTCATAGTTTCTAAATGAATGGACTATGAACACTGCAAAATGCATTATATATGGTTATGAATAATGTAAAATGCATAATATAGCCTTGTATTTTTAGATGAGAATATAGGGTTCTAAAAATAAAACTATAAAAACACAAGTAAAGAGAGAGAGTAGGCATGAAAATTAAAAAACCATAAAAGAAAACATGGTAAACATTTGTAACAGTTCTAGTGAATATGAAATATGTAAAATAATTATGAATTGTACAAATCTGCGACAAAATGGCTAAACAGAGTGAGACCTATGGAAATCAATGTCCATATCATTTAAGAGAATTTATTGATAGCTATGTGTTTGTCTATCAAACCACTTCTATGTATGCTCATGTACAAGACACCTTTTAGTTGCTCTATGTGCTATTTGGGAACAATGACACCATGGACGCTCCCCTAATTTGTATTTCATAATTTTTTTCACATGTGATTTCAAAGTGGTTATTCTAATGTTTTTTTTTTCTTCTTTATGATCTAAAATGATTATTTTATCCTTATAATTTTATAAATAAAACTCTATATATCTAGTCAAGAAAAATACAAGAAGTAAATATTAAAATTACCAATAATAATTTTGTGGAATAAAAATACAATGAATTACAAACATAAAAAAAAATCATTATTTTTGGCCTTTGCATGGTATATATAGAAGGCTTAACTATTTTTCAAGAAATTATTTAAAAGAACCAAAATTTCTACCAAAGTGCGAGACTAGAAATGTGTAAATGTCATAGCTAGATTTTTACCACAACCAAAACCATTTATCCTAAAATGCCCATTTTAGATTTAAAATTCCAACCACTTCCGATTCATATTATTTGTATTATTTTTGTGATAATTCTTATATAATATCATCATTATAGTATTAGACAATTGTAACTTTATCATTTCAAGTTTATGATCCTGATAAAAAGATTAAAATGTTAAATATATAAATGTAAGAGTGATCACTAATTTTTAAACATAATAATTGATTATTGATAATAATTTTTGAAAATGTTAATTTTCATAAATTTATGTTAGAATATATTTTATTATGTCGAGAGACATTCTACAATACATCAATAGTAAGGGTAGAGTCTCATGTTGGGAATATGTACATAAAAACTAAAACACAAGTCCCCTGCCCGCTCCCCCTCCCCTCTCGTTTCTCCCGCCACATATATATGCATACATATATACATATGTATGTGTGTGTTTTTTAAATATTAAATTACATATTATACCTACAAATGCAATTATTTAAAAATAACATATAAATATATAATATTTAGTACATAATGTAGACCATCTGTTTGTACAATGCAGTTTTATGCAAGAATGATGCATGTCCGTAAAGAGCAAGCTGAATTTATACAACCCTTTACCAAATTCTATTTGGGACATCTTCTAGAGCTAGCCATTACTGTATAAAACCTCTTTTCTTGCATCTATATGTTAAGTTATTCCAGGTCTCTAGTAATATGGAATATATGGTGGGAACACAATTTATGCATTTTCAAAAAATCAAGTTCTTCAATTGACGTCATCAAAGTTAAGATTTAAAAATTAGTTTCAAAAGTGGTTAATTCTTATGTTTTGAAACATAAGAACACGTCCTCCTTATTCACAAGTTGGGATGACTCTATTGTGAAGAACTGGAAGAACATAAGTTTTCTATTTGCAAGAAGTTTACATTAAAATAGCAGAGTGAATGTGAATATAAAAGAAATCAAATGGAAGTGCCCATGTTTTGATTTTTTCAAACTTAACTTTGATGGTGCTTTGAGAAGGAATCTGGGCATCTCAGGGGCAGGAATTTGTAGCCAAGACTCTTTGGGATCAGTAATAGTGGCTAGTTCATTTTCACTTCCAGTGGGCATGAATAATGTGGCTAAGGCTTAGGCAGTCCTGGCAGGATTGGAAATTTCCCTCAAATTGGGTATTGCACAAATTCATATCAAGGGGGACTCCTTAATTATAATTAATTCCTACAAGGAAAGAAAGGTGCACAGTTGGTGTTTGAAATATATTTTACAAAAAATCTTGTTTTTGTTGGATGAATTCCAAGATTTTATCATCTCACATACTTATAGAGAGGAGAATGGCATGACAGACAAATTGGCGTTGTGATGGGAAATAAATTATTGTGTATAATGACATAGAATTGCAAACATACCCGAAAGTTGTAATAGTTGTTACGGAAGCCACGACTTTGGCCATGCATGAAAGGAGCTTATAATTTGTTCATAAATGCATAATCACATTGTTATTGCAATGGATAAATATGTGTAATCGCATTGTCATCAGCCTAGCTGAGTAGGATGAAGGTGGTAACAAAAAATGATGAAGCAAGATGAAGGTGGCAATAACAAAGAATAATTTGTTTGCTGGGTGGCGTCAGTTGTGGCATTATTCACTCATGCTTCTGGACAGTATCTTCATATGTATTGAAAATATAAAAAGAAAAGGCAAACATCAGTGGAAAAGTTTGCAAGAATTTTTTTGATGGAATTCTAGAGCACCAAGTTAAGGAGCAACATATTCAGTAAACACAGTTCAGATTTGGCTAGAGATATTTCACTAGTAACAGAGTAATAAAACCTTAATGAGTGGAAACATAATTGGATCCATAAGATACATGCCTATGATTTGGATATGGAGTACATTAAGGGAAAGAAGAATGTTGTTGTCGATGCCAAAATTCCAGAGCAATAGTTTCGAGAGCACCAAGTTCCAGAGAAGCAGATTTAGAAAATATAGATCAGATTTGGCTTGAGCAAGAAGGGTGCAGGGTCCTGTCCCAGACATGATATTAATAGTGCAGGAAGACCTAGGGGAAAATTCAGTCTAGGGGCTATGCAAGGGGATTTAGTTTGTTTTTCTTTCTTCATGCCCAAATCTATCTAAGCTCCAGGCTGTAAAAACAAATTTTGTTATGGACTTCTGAATATTTTGTATAATCAACCCATTTTCAATAGCAAACTAGGGGTTGGCAGATAGTTTATCGTTGTAAAGGTGTTTTTGGGATCATATAAACTATTAATTATTCCAATTTTTTTATTATTATTAATATATTTGCAGGCCCACTACTTTTTGCCAAATATATATATAATATTTAGTACACTTTTCAATGTAAAAACAAAACAAAATAATTAGAAGATAATGAATGGTAGTTTTTCCAAAAGTAAACCTAAAAGTTACATAGTAAAGTAAATCATCAACTAAAAAGAAAGTAAACAATGCAATTAAAATAAAATAATTCTAAACTAGTAGTAAAAAAGATAATACCAAACTATAACAAAACAAGCATATATATCTTAAATATATCTAGATAAAAGACGTCCAGATTTGTATAATTAAGGGTATTGCTTCAACAATTTAGATTAATGTAAGTAAAATATTTTACTTTACAAATTATATGAATATTATTTATTAATATCTATCTAAACTAAAATATACACACAAGAATTTAAATAAGGTAAACAATAGATAAGAAAATATATATAAACATTATTTAATTTAACTTGTATTCAAGAACTATTTTACTTTTTCAATAATAATGAAATAAAAAGTTCTAAAAAAAATGAAAAAAAAATCATTCACTTTTAGTTTAAGAGTTATTTTATTTTGTAGATATTTATAATTTCTAATATTTATTTAATAGATAATTAAAGACACACGAGCTATTTAATTTAATATTTACCTAAGAATTATTTATGTTGAAGAGTTATCTATTGTTTGAAATTAATAAGATATGGGTAATATGTTTGTTATTAATATTGATAAATTGACATGTAAATGAATGTCAAATTTAAGATAAGATATTTTCGTTAACACAATAACACCATTAAAATTTATCCCTTGCTATCATTATAGTTACTACATATATAAAAATTGGAACATACAAGAACAATATAAAATAATAATATTAACCTATCTTACTTATAAGTTATGCAACAATCAAATTAAGTATAAGAGTTAAGAGAACATTGATGAAACTATACAAATAACTCAACGGTAGTGCCCCTCGTACTGTTCTTTGTTAGATTGGTAGTTGATTTGTTTAGGACCAAATATTATGACACTTTGTTTGATGTTGGACTCACTACTACAATGACAGTTGATGACACTTTGATGATACTTTGGTGATATTCTATTGCTTGAGTTTATGCACATGTTATGATAGTTATATGGACTTATTTGATTATCTGGATTAATCTTATTATGAGCATTATTTTATTATCTGATCATGGTTATTATGTGACTATCAAGTGATTGTTCTATTTTGTTTGTTATGTAACTGATTATTGTGTGTTGATGTGGTTACTTGTTTGATGTGTTTTGTGTGAAAGGGATAGTGTCACATTACTCACTTGTGAGAATCTTGCTATGTTGTGATTTCCTTTCACGGTGTGCCTGATTGTATGATTATGTATATGCCCGACTATTTTGTGTGCTGCAGGTTGCAGGTACTAGGCATCGAATCAACCTGAATTGACAGGTCTAAGCATGGCCTAAAACCCAATGGAACAGTTGTTCAGAGATAATATTTGCTCCCCTACTCTAGCCATCATCCTCGAAGAGGGTGAGTATCTTTCTGTTACCTCATTAGTGTGTCTGTTGTTTGCGGTCAATTGGTCTTGTTTTCGACCTTGAAAATGGTTAGGTAATTGTTGTTGTTATTTGAGTTGTTTAATTTAATTTTGTTTGAAAAATGTTGTTCTTGATTAATTCATTCATTAAATTAAATTATTAAGTAACAAGTATTTTGGTAATTAAATATAAATATATTTATTAATATTTATGGTTTATAATAAATTTAAAAACATAATGAAATATTAAAATAAAATAAAATAATATGATGGAAAGTTGCAATTAATAATGTTCAACAAAATAATTAAAAAAGATAGAAAGGATTTTTGTGGAGAACATGTATAACTTCAAATTGATGGTTAAAAAGGAAACTAGATGTTTATTGGATATTTTAGAGTTTTATTAGATTTTTTATTTTTGAAAATCAAAGATCTTTCTTTTTTTGTAAATAATTATCTTTTCGAGAGATTTTCATGAGGGGATTTTTGGTTTCTGGGGAAGAAAATTTTAGGGTCTACAAAATAATTTCTTATGGTGTAGAGTTTGTGTGGATTGGGGATTTTGGAAGAAGTTCTTGTTGCTGTAGAAGATTGATCTTGACATTGTATTTCTATCCCAGCCTGTGTTGGATCCAGGTTGGCTTGTTCCTTGTTTTGCTTCTCTAATTTATGCAAACAAATTCTATCTTTTTTTTGCTGAAAATAAATGCTTTTTTACATGATGTTTCTTGAAAATGTGGTAATCATCTATTTTATTTCCATGGGAAAATCAATGAAATATGCATTTATATGTATATATTCTCCAATCATTGAGTTCTAGAAGGTTTTAAATCCATTTTGTGCATAGCACATGTGCAACCTTTGCAATTCCTTAAATCGACACCTCTTGCATTTTGGCATGTTCCTCAGCATAACTATTTTATATCGGTCATCCTCTTGCTACAAAATCTTATATTTTGATGTTTGGCTTTATACCAGCCTTTATTGCATTTGCTTGAAAGTTACTTAAGCCATTTCAAAGATCATTTTAGCTTGCATCCCGCTGAGTTGAGTTCCATCACTCCTACAATATGATTACTTGCAATATAAATCGCATCTTGTTTCTTTTATTTGGCATATATGTGCTTTGTGTCTGCACTCAATACTTGAACAACATACATTGTATGCCTACCGTTGCATTTGTTTGAAAATTGTTCAAGCCTTTGTATGGCTTTTCCAACGTGCTTCCCTCCCACAGCAGTGCCCTCTCTTATATTTTTCCAATTTGATTTGTATGATATGTACTTTTATTTTGCATTCTATTTATATGGTTCAATGATTCTATTTTAAGTTGGAAATCAGTCATATGAATAATTTCGATGATGTAATTTCATTTGTTTGTATTGGATAGTCTTTATGTGTTATATTTTGGTAGTCGTTGGATATCCATGATTACATAGGGAATTCGATGGGTATGTATTACTGTTTGGATTACTTACTGTATTTTAATCTTAAAGTGCAAATCTATATATCATAGCTAAATATCTACATTGTAATGCGTTGGAAATCAATTTTGTTTAAGTTGATTTCATACTTAGTTTGAATTTATATAGATAGTTATGGCATTCGAATCCTTGAATTACAATATCCTTGTCATACAAATTTTATATGATAGATGTTGTTTGGTATTCATTGAATACAGATTATACAGGATATTTGATGATTATATTTTCAATTTGGAATTCATTGGAAATGGTTTTTGCTTGGTATTCAAAATTTATATTGTATTTGAAATTGGTATTCAAGACTCATATTTGATTTGCACTGTTCAATCATGGCGCCACTCAAACACCACGCCCCCTATTCTCATGCTTGCAGTTTGGAATGAAGAGGTCATATTATTCTCGCATTGGAAATCAGTTACCAAGCGCATTATGGAGCACTGCCCACATTTACATAATATTGCACTTTGTGTGCTTTAATCCCCAAGCAAGTATAAATGCATGCACTTCATCTCCAACACTTTTGTCATTGAATAATATAATGTGCAATAATCATAGCAATATGCTGTGCAATAGTCTTAAATATTATGCACTAAGTTTAACATTTACATGGGTTACAAGGTTACGTGCTATGCTATCTCATCAGCGCTAAAGAAACATTAACATATATAATATATATAGATGTATATAAATATACAAGTCACCTTGTAGATTGATATATTGTTCTGAAACCTGAATTTTGATAATAATATATGTATACTTATATTTGTATGTTTAAATATATGTATTTATCACAGCATAATCAAATTATTTGTATTAAAAAAAAAATAGTTTTAATATATATGTATGTTTTATTTGTGTTTTTGTTTTTAATAATTTATTGATTAGTGAAATTAAGTAAGTGAAAATGAACAATATAAAATGTGGAAGTGATGTTTTATTTGGAGTTGTTCATAGTTGGATTGTTTATTTGATTGCTTGTTTTTATATTGTGTTGATAATTGGAATTTGGGATGATTTTGATAATGGTATAAGAGTGGGAGTCTTTTTTTCAAAGTGGATAAGGCTGGCTTCCATAGGTTTGGGAGGGAGTATTGTTGTTTTTATGAGTTTTATGTTTTTTTCACATGGAAGTGGTTGGTAATGTATTTGAGATGTGTGCAAGAGGGTTTATGCTTTGCACTGGGTATACTTGCTTGTGATTGGGTTATGTGAGCGAGATGGTTAATTCCTTGCTTTGTGTGTGTGATTCATGGGATTTGGTTCAGTGTGCAAGATGGTTTTTAACTTGCTTGTTGTGTAGGGTCTACTAGTTGTAAGTAGGGGAGTGGCTCTCAATGGGGGCTGGCATCTAGTGAAAGACTGTCAAGACAACCCATTGGAGAGTTTCTTAATTCAATGATAACCTAAAATGAATTAGGGGGATGGGTAGACTTCACATTAATCAAGATAATTGGATGCCTCACCCATGCCTTTAGTGCTCGTTTAGGCTAAGGAGGGGTTGAAAAGGCCTGGTTGGAAAGATGAACTTGCTTGTCCTCACGAAAGGAATGTTGGTTCTGCATGTGTCAGCCTATGGGGCCAACGTCTAGTGAAATACTGTCAAGGTAACCATAGATGGGGGTCGATGTCTAGTGAGAGATGGTCAGGGTAACCCATGCTAGGACCATGCAATGACAATCTTTCCTATTGCAGTCTAGCTTTCCCTAGTTATGTATTTCCCTTCTATGGTCTGAATGCCTCTGAAAGCGATGTATGTTTTGTATGTGATGTTAATGTTGTTGCAGTGTTGAGTTTTAGTCATGTTTAGTGATTGTCTATGTTAGCCTGTTGTCTTCTTGACTGTTTGTTTGTAGTGGGACCTTATGTTATCTCCTAGTATGGGGGTTTGACTTTAGAGTTCCACATGGTGGAGAGGTTGGTGCTTTTTCCTCCATTTGGGTTCCTTGGTGGGGCATTACACTTGGTATCAAAGCCCAAGTTCTAACACTAGGTACTCTGGTTTCATATGAGTGCATTATGTTGTCCTAGTGCTTATACTCTTGAGCTTATGTTTTTTCCATTTTCTTCATCCTCGACTAATAATTGAGACTTCTTCTTTGGTGGTGTTATGTAGGAAGATTCCTAGAGGTCAAGGTAGGGGTTGTGGTAGAGGTCATGGTGGTGGCCGTGGGGATAACTGCCAGAACACCCCTTCTTAGAGTTCCCAGGAGAGTGATCGTGAGGAACAACAAGGCTCTCAGAATGATCAAGAAAGCGAGGGTTAGAATCTAGGTTAGCTAGAGTTCGAGGGAGCTTAGTTTTGTCATTTACTTGAGGAGGTCCTTGCTCACCTAGGCCCTAGACAAGAGGGTAGTCAACAGGTGGTCAAGGAAAGTGAAAGTTCTCCTAAGAGGGCAGATGTGTCAGTAGAGTAGGAGGCTATTTCAATAAGTCATATGAGGGATCTCTTGAGGACACGTCCTCCTACCTTCAATGGTTCTAATGATGGCTTGGAGGTAGAGACTTGGTTGATAGATTTGGACAGGTGTTTTGACATGCACCCGTATGGTATTAATACCAAGGTGAGATGTACCATCATGCACCTTAGGGGTTTTGATTCCATATGGTGGCAGTTGGAGGAATAAAAATTGCATCTATATATTGGTCTAGTGTCTTGGGAGATGTTTTTGGAGAGGTTCAGAGCTTGCTTTTTATCAGATCATTGGAGGTAGTGTCATGTAGGTATTTGTGGAGCAGTATGAGCGTAGGTTCTATGAGCTTAAGCAGTATGCAGGTATTTGTGATGATGAGGCTATGTTGGTTCAACATTTCATTAGGGGTTTGAATGCTCGTATTAGTGGAGGAGTCTATTTGTTTGAGCCGAAGACCATGGAGGTGATAGTAGAGAAGGCTCGTTTGGTGGAGGAGAATTTGGCCATGGTGCTAGGGGGTCAAATGGGTGTGCAAATTGGTAGTGTGCCTTCAGCAGGTCTCCAATCTCAAGGTGGTCAGTCTCAGGCTGCAGGTTCCTCTAGGAGCCATCAAGCACCCACTAAGGGTGGACAACAACAACAACAACAACGACAATGTTCCCAGTCAAAATTTGAGCTCTCAGTCACAACAAGGTAGTAGGTTTCAATCTAGGAAAAATTGGATTTGAGAGCGAGCCAAGCATTATCATCCCGACTAGCCAGCTCAGAGCACATAATCTGTAGTCATTAGTGGTAGTTTCCATTAGTCCAGTACACCCTCAGGTGGCAGGGGGTATGGCAGTGGTACAAGATGTTTTTCTTGTGGCCAACAGAGCCATATAGCCAAATAATGTCCTTAGAAGAGCACATGGGTATGTGCAAGATCACGATGGGCCAAAAAGTGGCAATATGATGGGTATGTGTAGGGTATGTGGCTGGCAAGTTTTTTTTTACCCAAAATTAATGAAACAAAAATGGTTTTTAAAGGAGATTCATAACTTTCCACCAATATCAATTATGCTTTACTTTGAATTTAATAAACAATTATTATTCATTTTCTATTTGAATTACAACTAAAGTCTTGATTGATAGGCTGATTGAAAAACATCTATAGCTTTCAAATGGTATCATATTTTTTGAGTCTGAATCATTCGTCACATACTATGCGTCGAATACTATAGGATTAAAAGAAAAAATATTGAATTTCATAAAGTTTTGACCAAGTTAAGGTGGTCGACATATGATTTTTTTTATATTTTTAAAAGTTGTAATAAAAATTCATAATTAATTATTTACTTGGAAAAAACTACAAAAATATGCATCACATCGACATGAGTCCTCTACTTATATCTAAAATCTTATAAAAAATAATTATCTTTTTTTGTGGTTAGTGGTGCATTAGACCTACTTCTTATTTTTTCCTTGAAATTTAAGTACTACTGCATTGAAATTTCAAATTTTCACCAAATAGATTTTGTTTTTAAAAATAAAACTAGTAGTTTAGAAACTACATTCAATTTGCTACAGATTCTATTCTTACATATTTTTTAAATAATATAGATAACTTATTCAAATTTTTACGTCAAGTTGCTTAACTTTGAGTTTTTTGAATTTTTTCGCCACTTAAGGGCCTATTTTTTCCATGATGATCCTGCACATTCATGATTCGGTTAGAGGCCGTTAGCCTCAGTTGTTCTCATAGAAGTGGTTGATTTCGCCACTTAAGGGCCTATTTTTTCCATGATGATCCTGATGCACATCATGAAGAGGCCGTTAGCCTGGGTGATGTAGGAAAGTCTCATAGAGGGTTTGTAGTGGTTGATAACTACCAGAGCATCAGGGAACAATTGTAGAGGCTAGAAGTAGAGGATGGGAAGCTGGCTCTAGAGCCCATAGCAATTATGTAGCACAAGAGACATTGACCAGGTGAGGGTCCATTGGGAGCCTAATGATGAGTCTTCAACTACTTGGGAGGATGCATCCCGAATGTGAGATTTATACCCTTTTATGTTTACAAGTTTTTAGGAGTAAGCCCGATTCTAGGTGGGAGGATGTAGTGCCCCTCATACTATTTTATGTTAGACTAGTAGTTGATCTATTTAGGACCAAATATTATGACACTTTGTTTTATGTTGGACTCACTACTACGATGATAGTTGATGACACTTTGATGATACTTTGGTGATATTATATTACATGAGTTTATGCACATGTTATGACAGTTATATGGACTTATTTGATTATCTATATTAATCTTATTATGAGAATTATTTTATTATCTAATCATGGTTATTATGTGATTATCTGGTGATTGTTCTATCTTGTTTGTTATGTAACTGATTGTTGTGTGTTGATGTGGTTACTTGTTTGATGTGTTTTGGGTGAAAGGGATAGTGTCACATTACTCACTTGTGAGTACCCTACTATGTTGTGATTTCCTTTCACGGTATCCCTAATTGTATGATTATGTATATGCTCAACCGTTTTGTGTGTTGCAGGTTGCAGGTACCAGGCATAGACTCAACTTGAATTGGCAGGTCTGAGCATGCCTTAAAACCAAATGGAATAGTTGTTCAAATATAACATTTGGTCCCCTACCCTAGCTATCATCCTCAAAGAGGGTGAGTATCTATCTATTACCTCGTTAGTGCATTTGTTGTCTATGTTTAGTTGGTCTTGTTTTCGACCCTGAACATGGTTAGGTAATTGTTGTTGTTATTTGGGTTGTTAATTTAATTTTGTTTGACAAATGTTGTTCTTGATTAATTGATTCATTAAATAAAATTATTAAGTAACAAGTATTTTGGTAATTAAATATAAATATATTTATTAATATTTATGGTTTATAATAAATTTAAAAGCATAATGAAATATTAAAATAAAATAAAATATTATAATGGAAAGTTGCAATTAATAAACAACAAAATAATTAGAAAAGATAGAAAGGATTTTTGTGGAGCACTTGTATAATTTCGAACTGATGGTTGAAAAGGAAATTAGATGTTTTTTGGAGATTTTAGAGTTTTATTAGATTTTTGTTTTCGAAAATCAAAGAGCTTTCTTTTTTTGTAAATAATTATCTTTTCAAGAGATTTTCATGAGGGGATTTTTGGTTTTCGAGGAAGAAAATTTTGGGGTCTGTAAAATAATTTCTTATGGTGTAGAGTTTGTGTGGATTGGGGATTTTGGAAGAAGTTCTTGTTGCTACAGAAGATTGATCTTGGCATCGGATTTTTGTCCCAGCCTCCGTTGGATCAAGGTTGGCTTGTTCATTGTTTTGCTTCTTTGATTTATGCAATCAAATTCTTTCTTGTTTTTATATTGAAAATGAATGCTCTTTTACATGATGTTGCTTGAAAATGTGGTAATCATCTATTTTATTTCCATGGGAAAATACATAAAATATGAATTTATATGTATATATTCTCCAATCATTGAGTTCTAGAAGGTTTTAATCCATTTTGTGCATAGCACATGTGCAACCTTTGCAATTCCTTAAATCAATACCTCTTGCATTTTGGCACGTTCCTCTGTAAAAATATTTTATATCGGTCATCCTCTTGTTGCAAAATCTTATATTTTGATGGTCAGCTTTATACCAACCTTTATTGCATTTGCATGAAAGTTACTTAAGCTGTTTCAAAGACCATTTGAGTGTGCACCCTACTGAGTTGAGTTCCATCATTGCTACAATATGATTACTTGCAATATAAACCACATCTTTTTTCTTTTTATTTGGCATATATGTGCTTTGTGTCTGCACTCAATACTTGAACAACATACATTGTATGGCTACCTTTGCATTTGTTTGAAAATTGTTCAAGCCTTTGTATGGATTTTCCAGTGTGGTTCCCTCCCACAGTGGCACCCTCTCTTCTATTTTTCCAATTTGATTTGTATGATATACTTTTCTTTTGCATTCGATTTATACGGTTCAATGATTTTGTTTTAAGTTGGAAATCAGTCACATGAATAATTTTGATGTTGGGATTTCATTTGTTTGTATTGGATAGTCTTTATGTGTTATATTTTGGTAGTCGTTGGATATCCATCATACAGGGAATTCGATGGGTATGTATTACTGTTTGGACTACTTATTGTATTTGAATCTTAATGTACAAATCTATATATCATAGCTAAAAATCTACATTGTAATGCATTGGAAATCAATTTTGTTTAAGTCGATTTCATACTTAGTTTGATGTTATATAGATAGTCATGACATTCAATGCCTTGAATTACAATATCCTTGTCATACGAATTTTATATGATAGATGGCATTTTGTGTTTAGTGAATAAGGATTATATAGGATATTTGATGATTAGATTTTCAGTTTGGAATTCATTGGAAACAGTTTTTGCTTGGTATTCAAAATTTATATTGTATTTGAAATTGGTATTCAAGACTCCTATTTGATTTGCACCATTCAATCATGGCACCACTCAAACACCACGCCCCCTATTCTCATGTTTGCAGTTTGGAATGAAGAGGTCATAGTATTCTCATGTTGGAAATCAGTTACCAAGTGCCTTATGGAGCACTGCCCACATTTACATAATATTGCAATTTATGTGCTTTAATCCCCAAGCAAGTATAAATGCATGTATTTCATTTCCAACACTTTTGTCATTGAATAATATACTACACAATAATCATAGTAATATGTTGTGCAATAGTCTTATAGACTATGTGCCAAGTTTAACATTTACATGGGTTACAAAGTTAAGTGCTATGTTATACAATCAACGCTAAATAAACATTAACATATATAATATATATAGATGTATATAAATATACAAGTCACCTTGTAGATTGATATATTGTTATGAAACCCAAATTTTGATAATAATATATGTATACTTATATATGTATGTTTAAATATATGTATTTATCACAACATAATTAGATTATTTTTACTAAAAAAATATATTCAGCTTTAATATATATGTATGTTTTATTTATGTTTTTTTTTTTAATAATGTATTGATTAGTGATATTAAGTAGGTGAAAATGAACAATATAAAATATGGAAGTGATATTTTATTTGGAGTTGTTCATGGTTGCATTGTTTATTTGATTGCTTGTTTGTATATTGTGTTGATAATTGGAGTTCAGATGATTTTGATAATGGTATAAGAGTGGGAGTCTTTTGTGCAAAGTGGATAAGGCTGGCTTGAAGAGGTTTAGGAGGGAGTATTGTTGTTTGTATGAGTTTTATGTTTGTTTCACATAGAATTTATTGGTAATGTATTTGAGATGTGTGCAAGAGGGTCTATGCCTTGCATTGGGTATACTTGCTTGTGATTGGGTTATGTGAGCGAGATGGTTAATGCCTTGCTCTGTGTGTGTGATTCATGTGATTTTGTTAAGTGTGCAAGATGGTTTTTACTTTGCTTGTTGTGTAGGGTCTACTAGTTGCAAGTAGCAGGAGTGGCTCTCAATGGGGGTCAACATCTAGTGAGAGACTGTTAGGAAAAACAATTGGAGAGTTTCTTAATCCAGTGATAACCTAAAATGAATTAGAGGGATGGTAGATTTCACATTAATCAAGATAATTAGATGTCTCACCCATGACTATAGTGCTCAATTAGGCTAAGGATAGGTTGAGAAGGCCTGGTTGGCAAGATCGATTTCCCTATCTTCATGAAAGGAATTTTGGTTCAACATGTGTCACCTTATGGGGCCGACGTTTAGTGAGAAACTGTCATGGTAACCATAGATGGGGGTTGACGTCTAGTGAGAGACTATCAGGGTAACCCATGCCAGGACCATGCAATGATACTCTTCCCTATTGCAGTCTAGCATTCCTTAGTTATGTCTCTCCCTTCTGTCGCGTGAATTCCTTTGGAAGGGATGTATGCATTGTATGTGATGTTAATATTGTTGCAGTGCTAAATTTTAGTCATGTTTAGCCCCTATCTATGTTAGCCTGGTTTCTTCTTGACTGTTTGTTTGTAGTGGAACCTTATGTTATCTCCTAGCAGGGGGGTGTACCTTAGGGTTCCACATGGTTGGAAGGTTGGTGCTTTTTCCTCCATTGGGGTTCCTTGGTGGGGCGTTACATCAACAATAATCCTTGTTGTACCAAGCCATTTTGTTGTGCTCAAAGATGGTTGAGTTCATGATATGTGAGTGCTCCTACCTAAAACATAACATTGCATTCCATGGAGTCTTCTTAAAAATAGCTTGGGTTAAGGCCAATTTATATATTTTTGTCTCAATGATTGGATTGATGGGATTAAAAGAAGAGATCAAAGGCTTAAATTGGTTGATAGGATTGGGAGGATGAGCAGAGAACAAGTGTCTCCAAATTGTTTGTGATGACAAAGGGGTCCAAGATTAAATAGAATTAATGGTTGAGGGCACCCTTGAAGAAAGTAGATGGATGAAATAAAAATGAGTGCTTTAGAATACCTTGGGAATATAATTAAGTCCTTAAATCATGTGACATGTACCAAGATCCATGTCGGATGTACAAAGTCCTATACCTTGTGTATAAAGGCCCATGCCTATCTACACTTTTGGAGGATGTGCATGATTTGAGGGGATTTGACCAATGTTAAGAATGTACATGTGAGGGATTAGGGGGCTAATTGATTTTAGTCCACTAATAGAAAGTTGATAAAATAAATAATGAATTAAATAAGTATATTTATTTATTTTTTGTGATGATGATGGGAGACTTAGGTATATAAATATTTGGATTTAGTTACCTAAGATGGACTATAGAAGAATGTCGATTAAATGATTTAGGCTAAGATTAGGGTTAGGTGAATAGTGATGAATAAATAATGGATGAATAGTGACTTTATTAATTAAATAATAAGATGTTATTTATTAGTTAAGAGACAAAAATTGTATACTTAATTAGGTAAGTAGGGATTTATTCAATGAATTATAGAAGAAATGGTTAAGTAATTAGCTAAAATGATGATGTGTTAATTTTATATGTCTACTACCTATATCCATTAAAAAACATATTTCTTAATACTTTTAAACAAATGTATTTAAGATATCTATGCTAGTTTAAGTGGTGTTTATTATAAAAACATACTTTTGTATTATTTTATTAATTTAATTTATAATGATAGTTATTTTGAGTTTCCATTATAGGTTAATTATTACTTTTAAATAATGATAGAAGAAATTTTAGTTTTAAAAATAAATTATTAGAAATTTTATATGTGATTTAAAAAATAGATAATAATGAAGAAAAAGAATGGAAACCTAATAAATATTCATTATAGTCTAGAAATTGAATTGTTAAAGAAATATCTTTAGAAAAAAAAATGTTGCATGTATTTAATTTAATGTATTATTTGTAGGGTTTGCAATAGTAAATCTAACATTGTCACAATTGTTTAGAATCAAAAAAGGATTTTGTATTATGAGATTTTTGGAAAGTTTGTTATGGAGAAAATTATGAATTTCTATAAGATCTTATTTACAATGAGATTTGTAGATACATAGTCTTATTCATAAGGAGACAACTCAACACATAATCCACATTCTAAAAAGTCATCTACCCAAATCTTTGACTTAATACTCACCTTTGGATTCTTTTGTGAAAAAATGATTTTAAAATTACAAAGTTACACATGATAATTGACTTTTTTTAAAGAGTTTTATATCAAATACTATATATTTTTCTTGTCAGATATTAACTTAATTTTTGTTCTTTATACCTAATATGAAAGTGCAAATCTATGTTGTTACTTTTTGAGCTATTTTGCTAAAATCCCTTGAAATATTATACTAATCTTATCCCTTATATATTGTACGTCCAAAGATTTAAATCTTGATAGATGGTATAATTAAGAAAATTCCATCATCATCACCTTGATTACACTCAACTAATTGAATTACAACCATTTGATACTTTAACCTAATTTAATTAGATGCCAATAATAATTTCTATATTTCAAAATTTTGATTTTCAAAACAAAATAAAGTTTAAAACAGAATCAATTAGATTTGCTATCATATCTTTAGGAGTTCGAAGATATTTACCACACCTATAACCTGTTTACTAGTTCAGTCTCAACCTCGGTTAGCGGGCAGATGATCGTTTACCTAGTTGGGTGCCGGGAGGGCGGCCGCAAGAGCAAACAAAATTTTACTTGTGGGAGATTAGGGAAAAGACGGATCAAGTTTTGTTGTGTGTAAAGTTCAGACACCATAAATAGTGAGACATCTCCAGCACCGTAAAAGACACCACCAAATCAAAACCTTAGTCCCTGACGGTACGTGCGACAATTAAAATAAAATATCATTTTGATTTATTGTTGTCCACTGGATTCTCTTGTACTCACATCTGAATCATTTATGATTGTGTCAATTTGAAAGGGAGTTCCAAGACAGTAGGTAAAAATTCCTCTTAAAAATTGCATCAAAGGAATTATTAGGGTTGCGTAGAGGCGAACATTTTATCGTTGACATGGTAAAACATCAGCTATTTTCTCTCTTGTATCTGATCCTCTACACAGTCTTTAAGGCAGATCCGGTGGGAAGAATGAATGAATGAATAATTTCTTATGGGAGCGAAGAGACGTGAACCTATGTTTCTATCTTGGAATCTTGTCTGGATTTGTTCGTCTCACCCTTGTTTACCAATCCCGATGGTAGGTGAGGAGCTATGCTGATGTAGATTCATAGTGATAACTGGCACGGCTGTGATAATTGATGTAATCTAAGGCTTAGTTTCAATTCAGCTAGAACCTCGTATTTGAGAGCCGGCCGTGGAACAACTTTAAGGGCCTTTCCAATCCTCTTTGCCCTGTTTCTCAGCTGAGTTTGTTGTGAAAATCAAGGCCAAGATACTTATATTCATTGACCACCTGTAAGGGGCTGCCTTCATTCCCTATGAACCTTCTTTCTCTTCAAGGTAAAGATCATGACCTTAGTTTTGGTAGTGTTCACTTGCATCCCCACCTGATGACAAAAGAGTTCTAGCGCTCCTTCAAATCTTGTGCTGTTTTTGCCATTAAGACCATCAGCATATAAAAGCAGCTTTATAACACAATTGGTCAAGTGATCCACTCCTCTAATTTGTCAATGGTAGCATCCCCATTGAAATCGCTTCGAAAACGGTCCTTGTAATAAACCTGTTCATACAGCCTATGGTCTATAGTCCAGCTCCTAGGAACCGGAAAGTCCACAAAGCAGCAAAAAACCTCCTCCTTTCTCAGTGTTTTACTTGAGAATTCTAAGCACAAGGGATTCTTGTTGCCCACATCGTGATAGATGGAACAATACGATCTTCTAGGTATGCTCTCAAAATATCCACATGAAATCTTCGATTTTTTTGTAAGCAGTCACTTTTTTTAATTTGGATACTTTTGGAGCCTTCTTTGCTTCATGACATTCTAAATCCTATAAAGAGGCAATAACCTAAAACCTGAAGAGGGATCTAGAAGATGCACCGGAACGACAATAAAAGGCCTAAAATGTAAGATTGTGTGTATGTGGAAACTTGAATAATCTAATATGCTTAGATCTGGCACTGTATACAAGATCTCCATTTGTGCCTGATTTGGGCCAAAGGAGGCCAAGGAATTTAAAGTTTCCAGTAACGGTAATTGCCATGACTGCTAGACCTAAGGATACCAAGGAATTTCAGGGGCATGTGTTCAGTCCAAATGCCATTGCCCAGATCTATTTGCAGCTGCACATCCTGGACCAATGTGCTTGGACCCAAGAGCTGGATCTCTGATCCTTTTCTGAGTTGGCTTGAGCCAATTCATCTAAGGCCTTTTAGAAACTATGACTGATCTTGGAGCTTTTCCAGAGAGGTTTTGAGCCAATTGATTTGTAAGGCATTTTATTTGTTATGATTCCATCGATTTTTGTAAGAAATTTGATTGGTGTTGAGGGTAGAGATGCATATTGGCGTTAGCTTGAATAGGAGGGTTAACTTGACTTTGAAGAAATCAGTGTGGCCTCCATCAAGGTGGAGATAGGGGTCTTCTCTACATCCTTGGAGGAGGTATGATAAAGAGGAAAAATCTGTCTGACCGCCTTGGTATTGCTGTGTTTATAAAATGGGTTCTGAGCGTTGGTGGTGTTTAAATCATTTGGGAACTCTCTTCATTTAATGGTGGGTTCTCAGTCTTGCAAACTATATATGTCAATTTTCAATACGGAGCCACTGGTGTAGAGCATCTCATGGTCCTGAACAATCTGATGAAGGAATGACAAGTAATTGAATCATAGTACATATGAAATGGAATCTGAGGTACATAATGAAAGTAAATTATTTTTCGGTGGTCTATACATAGTTTACATGGCTGGAAATGCATAAATGGATATGTGAGGACATTACAAGTGCACCAACGAACCAAGCCTTTGCCTATAATATATGATCAAAGCCTGCTTTTTACACCTGGTCGGCCGCATAGGGATGTAATATCTACTTTAGTGGTGGCCTTCTTTTATGCCGCCGGTGTTCTTTTTACATAGAAACTTTACTTTTGAAATGAAATAATTTAGTGAGCATTGGTTTGAATTTTATATGTATTCTCTTTATTTTGATGATAGATTATAGAGTATGAATCAAAATTAATATAAAAATATTTATACAATTTAATTAAAAATAATCTTAATCATAAAATCTTTAATTATGTGATCTAATAAGATCTAAGATGTTACAACTCTCATACATATTAAAAAGAGTTGTTGACAATAGTGTTTGTCTATTATTCGTTCAAGCTAGTGTTCCACGAGGATGCATCCCCAAAAAAAAAATCACGTTTTTGGGATGGGGACATTTTTGGGACGTGAGGATTTGGGAAAACCCCTGTTTTTTATTCCATCATAGTCACTCAAGCCTTAGGGGTGTTTTCAAGATGCCACTCGGCATGGGGACTTATAGGTTTTGCAAAATAAAATGGTAAATTTGAGAAAATGACATTTGTCATGAAGGTTTGTGAGATTTTGAAGGCCTTAATTTGTGCTTGGTGGTGGGGGCTCTGCCCCTTGACATCGCCTTGTATCACAACAAGAAGCATGTTTAGGAATTTTCTCTTGAAACTCACGAGGGGTGTTGCCCTTTGACCCCGCAAGGGATGTTGCCTCTTCATTCTACTAGTTCTACCTCTAAACCTTCGCAAGGGGCATTGCCCCTTGATTGCAAACCTCCACCCACCATTGTTAATGTTTAATGCAATCATTTGCTTGTCTTTTATGTTCACTAGTTTAAACGTTACTTAGTATGCCAAAGTCTTAGCTACAATTCTTATGCTTATTTTTTATTTATCCATTCAACTCCTTGTAGTTCCATGCCATAACTGTATTATTCTTCTCACACAAGTATACTAAGAAATCTATTTATTTTTGGGTACACACTTTTCCCACTTTTACCTTTTTGTCAAAGCATAATACTTCTTCAACATAGTTCCTTTGATTTATTGAGATTTTGATTCTATCTATCTTTGCATCATTTAAAGTAAAAAGACTCTCCAAGACAATCAATATTTTAGGGAAATTATTAGATCTAAGTTGAATAATCTAATCTCCATAGGATTCTTCTATCTTTGGCAACAATTGCTCTACAAACTCTTTGAATTGATGAATAAATATTGCAATTTAAGAATCACAATAAAATACTTGTTAGTAATCATGGTTATCGAAGATAGTAGGTTGGATTATCAATTTGATAGATTTCTTGTTAACCAAGTAATCCTTGGTAGGATCAAATTGTGACCCAATCATTGTTATTTTTTCAGCTTGAATGTTTTATGTCCTTTGGATTGTTTGGATGTTCAAAGCTTCAAAAATATCTAGGAGATCCCAAATCCTAGGGTAGTATCATCTTATCTTCATTCTTTGTCATAGTTTATCCTTTGAATTTTCTAATGACCAACTTTGAGTCTAAAAAATCTATAGTTTCTTAACTTTGAACCCTTTAGCTAAAATTAGCCCATGAATTAAGGATTAATAATTTTCCCCATTATTTGTGTAGCTAAACTAGAGAGGAAAAATTCATAGGATCATCTTCTCTATTGGAGATACAACACATTGATGTGCTTGCTCCATTAATGCATCCATCTAATGTTGAAATACAACTTCCATGTCCCAAATAAATCCTTGTCTTATTTTGTTGGCTCCTAAGCATTATTGACTTTAGGAATACTTCGATATTCATCTCAAATTACATAAGTTACCATTCCTATTTGAGTGATGTAGGAGCATCTCAAAGATTCATACTACATCTTACCGCAACAACAAGTTTTCCTTTACAAATTGGAACAAAGGAAAAATGGGAAGTCTACAACAACAAACCTAGGTGATGACCTCCACAACACTACGATCTAGAATATTTCCTTTCATTAGAAGATTGCCCCATCCAACAACTTGGACCCAAACCTATTGGAGGAAACATGTGAAATCTCCATGTATCTTGTGGAGCCTTCATAGTTCATTATTGGATGGATATAGAACAAGAACAATCCCAATTAGGTTTGTACGCATCCACACCCACTTTTGATGCCTCTTCAATTCCTTGGGGTCAACATACACATTTCATTAGACATCAGACTTGGGATGTAATTGAGGTTGACATGAATCTTTGTTAATGTTAGGAGCTAGTATATAATCACTCTTTGGATTCAATAGGAAGGTAGCTAAGTGAAGAGGTAGGAATGTGATAATAAGGTAAAATCAATTGAAATACAATAGAAAGCATTCAAACATAAAGATTATACCTTAATTCCCTTCTCCATGGATTGAGCTCAAGTATGCACCCAAATTACTTGAAGATTTGCTCTAAATGATTGATTGTGGATTGCTCTCAAGATCAAATTCCATCATAATATGGCCATGATGATTGTAGATGAAGAATTGTGAAGGCAAGGGCTCAATTTAAAGATTTTTGGTGAGTGAAATGGAGGGTAATATTGAATGTGAAATGGAGGGATATGATTGAATGAGATGGCAAGGCTTAGCCTTGTGAAAAGTGTCACAAGGTGGAGGCATGTGAAGGTGACATGTGTCATGGGGAAGAGGGCAAGGCATGCTCACACATGTGTGAGAAAATATTGGGAAGAACAAGGAAATGACAAGTGGATGACAAGGTGTTCTCACACATGTGAGCACATCTTGGGAAGGACATAAAGTTGACAAGTGGAAACAAATAAAGAAAGGTGGAAGGTGAGTAGGATTCGACCATATGACAAGTGGTGATAAATAACAAGTGTAGGGTGGCTTGCATGGGGAAGATGATCTCACACATGTGTGAGCATCCAATAGGAAAAGAGGTCAAAGGGTGAGTTGGAAGTTGAAAGTGACTTGTGGATGCAAAATTTGTCACATGTTCCCAAGTTTGGGGGAATGGGTAAAATTTAAAATTAGGAAAAATTGCTAGTGATGGTTAAGTTATGGATTAAGTTAATTAATAATGGATTAAGATATGAGTTAACTAACCATGATTAATTAACTTAAACTAGGATTAGGATATGATTTAAGTTAACTAACCATGTGTGCACTAATTTAACTAGGATTAAAGCTAGAGAAAGGGGTAATGATGATTAGGATGTAGATTAAGTTAATTAATCATGTACTAATTATCTTAACTAGGATTAGGGGACCTAGAGGAATGTGCAAAAAGGTTAAATTAATTAAATATTCCAATATTTAATTAATTAGAGAGAAATTCAGGATAATTAATTAAATGTGTCATTTAATTAATTATAAGGTAAGGTGGAATAATTAATTAAATTATATGATATTTAATTAATTATAAAAAGAAAGTGAAATAATTAGTTAAATAATAAAATATTTAATTAATTAGGAAAGAATTGAGATAATTAATTAAAATTTAGAGTTTTGATTAATTAAGGCTATATGGTCAAAATGTCTACATGTTGCCCCTCTTTGATGCGACATCTAAAGTGATTTTGCATCAAAGAAGATTAATTTTTTTCCCCTCATGTGATGGGAGGTGATGCCCCTTAAAGAGACCGATCAAAATTTTTTTGAAATTTTTTTTTGGTTGGTGTCTCAAAAAAGGCGAGCTAGAATGATGTAGAAAAGTGTTTAGGAAGAAAATGAGGAAAAAAGAGAAGAAGAAATAGAAGAAAAAGCTCAAAATTAAAGAAAATACAATAGGTTTAGTGCATTCATTACTGGTCATGGACAAAATTAGGGTTTGGAGGAAGAAAATTAGGGTTTGGAGCCTATAAATAGGCTTGAGGGGGGCCCAAAAGGTCATTTTCACCCTTGTATTTGGAGAGGAGTTTGGAGGGTGTGAAGGAGTGATGTTAGCTATCTCACGTCATTTGCCTCATTTAGAGTGAGTTCATAAGTACCAATGGCCAGAGGATGCAAGAGACCCGATATGTATCCTATCCCATGGGTTTTGGGTAGCTTTAGGGGTCAACAGATAGGTCAAATTAGGGTATAAAGTTAGTCAAAATAGAGTCATAGTTTCACAAATTCACACTTTTGTGTGCGACCATCATGCCTACACTACATAGAATCGTGTTTGTGAAGGATTTGTGCTTGTAGAGTGTTTTGGTGCCCACATGTTGTGAATTCATGTCTGCAAACAAAGCTCCACTTGCTCTTAGGTAGGGGACACCTGCAGAGGCTATCATCATGCTTGTGCTAAATGACACTTACGTTGAGCGAGCTTGTGCCTCCGTATGATAGGTTCACACTTGCGCTTATCAACACTTGTGTTGGCTAGGTATGTGCTTGTGTTGGATAAGTTGGCACTTGTGTAAAGCTACACTTGCATTGGTTAAGTACGCACCTGTGACTGAAATGGCACTTGCTCCAAAATTGAAGCATGATTTTGTAGAAAATGCAAGTGCGCAATGGTTTGGGAGCATACTTGAAATAAATTTATGTTGTTTGAGGGCTAATGTTAGTATTTTGTATAATTCAATAGCCTTTGGGTCCCTTGCATTTGTGGGAGAGACGTATGTCAGTAATGTACCCGTTATGTCATAGGTTGATGGAGATTGACGATGAGTGGCAGAGTCTAATGGGACTCTACCACATGATCTAGATGTTTGGTTGAGAGCCCATTGAGCCATGATGACAACACTAGTGGAGATGTGGCACAACACGGGCAACTTTCACCTACCTATAGGTGAGGGTACAATCATTTTTGAAGATGTCTTGTGGATCCTCAAGCTTTTGAATCTGCAGGGAGTTAGTGTAGTACGACCTAATGCATGTTGGGCCTATGCTATTCAGGGTGTTCATGACAGATGATTTTACAATGAGGAGGATTGAGCTAGATTTGGAGGTTGGTATGGGGGTGCTACTAGGGCTCTCTTTGTTCACTTTTGTATTGATTATCAAGGTTCTTGCACTTGATCAAAGATCTCAAGGCTTTGCAATCAAATGGGTAGGTGTCTTGGACAAGATGCTATTAGATGGCACCATTTTTCATGGGGTGCATGTGTGTTAGCTGAGTTGTACATGGAGACATACTTGATCATGTATCATGATGAAAAAGTTTGGGATGTAGGGTGACCTTATTGCACATTTGGGCTTATGAGAACTGCACAATTTTGTGGCTAGTGATAGATAGGAGGAGAGGGTTAGGGATGCCCTATCTTTTTTTGTATGTTAGTTTTCTTCGACAACACCAACTGGGAGAGATGGGGTATTGGATGCATGTCATTGATGACATGGACAATTTGATCTAGCACCCATATCATGACTGCAAGGCATGAGACGAGGATCACTTGTGCATGCCTTATTTTCAGAGGATTCACTATTTGATTGGCCAGAATCTCATCGTCATTAAGCGTTATTTACCAGTGCAAGTCTTGAGACAGTTTGAGAACCGATAAATCGTGCCAAAGGTAGAGGTGGTATTTGCGTGGGTGGTATGGGAGAGAGGGATATTGGGTGGATATTTAGATTTTTATATAGCTCGACAGCATTGATGGGACACTCCCACAATTCCATGGGATCGATATTCAATAGTGATAGATGTAGACACCACTCATGAGTACAACACATGGTGGGAGAGGAGGCCAGTTCAGTTGATGATCCCTCAAGATCAGCTGGAAATGGTTTAGGAGGAGAGATGCAACAATGAGAGAAACAACAATGGCAACATCTACAACAGTAGTAGTGAGGGGATGACAGTGATGAGGATGATGATGAAGATCATGGAGATGGATAGGGTTGTTGAATGAGATAAAGGAGGGACCTTGGGTAGAGAGGGAGAGGTGTCGAGAAGGAGGATGTGGACATTGGAGGGAAAGACCACATAGATGATGAGAGAGACATTCAGGTCCGATTGGGTCTATTGATTGTGGAGTGAGATGAACTATGTAAGGACAGAGACCAACTCAGATAAGATAAAGACCAGGCTCAACATGAGTGATTGTAGGTAGTGGGAGAGAGAGTCATGGCTCAAGAAAAGGTAGTTTTATTACATGGGAAGTTGGATGGAGGGGGAGTTGGAGATGGCAGGGCGAAGTTAGCAGCTGTGACAATGAAGCAAGATCAACTCCAATAGAAGAGGGATGTCATGCAGGTGACATTGGCCCAAGCATAGGTTGATGTGGCATGAATCAAATAGGAGCGAAATATAGCTTAGTATCTTGTAGTAGGACAAAGGTTACAAGATATATTTTTAGTGGCTTATTGAGTTACACAGAAGATGCAACATCATAGGAAAATATATGAGCAATTTGTGTCGCTAGAGCATAGAGATCCTGGTTTTGTAGTTAATAGCAAGTCTCATAGGTCAAGATTAGCTTGATTGGGTCCATTAATTTGAGCATGGACCACCTCAGCCACATGGTTCTCCTCCTCAATCACCACCACAAGGGCTTGCTTAGTCAGATGTAGCAAGCATGGGATAGGTGCTAGGGTGATGACCATTTTCTGGATTATACCCTAAAGGGGCATCAATTTTTTGGAGTGTACATGTGAGAGACCTTTTACATTTTGTATCATGACATTATTATTTTTTGATATATGAGATGACATGTTTAGATTGATGTGATGATGTGGGAGTTTATATGATTTATGCATGTATGATTTTGATGTATGTTTATATTATGATGATATGATGCACATGTATGTTGGATGTGATTCTGACATGTTTTATTTCATTTCTCATTTTTCTTCCTATAAATAGGTCACTATTTGGAGACAAATGGATCCATCTTTTAAGAGAAAACTTATGTTGTTAAAATCACTTTCATCTTGCATCCATATTTTGTGTTTTAAAATGCATTTTAGGTTAATTTCTTGCATCATATTAGCTTAGCTTCCATTAATGGATTCCATGGTAACATAGTTGCATCCATTTATAATATTTTATAATTAGGGTTTTAATCTTTTGAACCTTGCATATGTTTAGAATAGCTTTGCATACACCTATATCGATCATCTTAGAATATATCATGTTAAAGTAGCTTTTAAATCATGCATCTCTAATCGGTTTCATCGATTCTCTTTAATATAATCGATCAAAACAAGCTCATTATCCAAGGGATTGGGAAAGGGTCACCAAAAGTGTCACCAGAGCAAAAAAATGGTGGTGTGCTACTAAATAGTAAGTGTGTCACTAAAATTTCAATAGTGATGCTTCCAATGCCTCTTGTGCATTGCTATACAATGGTGCACCTAAAAACCTAATTTTTACCCCTACTAATTGCACCTAAATGTGAAAATTAAGAGAGGTTTTGAGACACATACCCGAGGTCTTGCATTTGCTTGGTGTTGGTACTCTTGAACTCGCTCCAGAAGGTGAAGAGGAAGTACATGGTGAGCCATTTCTCCAAAGTGTGAGAGCTCCAAATGCACAAATCTCTAAGGGTTGAATGCACAAATGAATTGGAAATGCAACCCTTCTCACCTATTTAAGCAAAAAAATTAGGGTTTTTTGCCCTAATTTGACCCAAAAAATAGGGTTTTGACTTGTTTTACCTATTTCCACCCTGTGCAACCTATATTGAGCCATTGTTTGCATTTCTAAGGAAATTTTTGGCATCTCAGGGCATGTTTTAGCACCTGCACCTATATTTAACCTTTATCGAGAAACAACCTGCAAATTTAAAATTTTTGCCCAATTTCTCGAGGGGGTAGGGAACTAGCTCATTCCTTCTACTGGGGAAATAGTAGGGCATCCAAAAATTAGAATTCTTTTATTTTTTGATGTGAGCAGCAATTTTAATCCAAAAAAGTGGTAGTTTTTGAACCAACGTAACATGTACCTCGCTTCAAAAGGGGAAAAATGTAGACACTTAAAAATGTCCTGAATGATATCATGCACTTGAATCTGATATACTAACACCATTTCATCTTGAAACCCATCATCTTTTTTTTAATTGATTAAATTATCCTAGCTATTTAATTAATTGCATTATTTTCATCTATTAATCTAATTGACCTAATTAGGTTAATTCACCCTCTCTTGCACTAACCCTTCATCTTGTTAAATTGGATAAATCAAATTATCTAATTTAATCCCTAAGTACTCTTATTTAATTAAATAACCCTAAACTATTTAATTAAATATCATATCACATCCCCCTTTCATTAAATCATTTATTTAATGAATATCATTTAATTCTCCTAATTTGGATAAATTGAAACATTGTTTTAATTATCAAATTACTAATTAATCTAATCATCCCACTTGTAAGGAGTATTCCTCCTTTGCACATTCCTCCAAAAAATAAATATTCCCATGGAATATTCCTTCTCCTTTGCACAATTAAATTTGGTTTTAATTAACTAAATATCTAATTTTCCTCACCCATAAGAATATTCTCTTTCTTCACTCATTTGAAAAAGTGAATATTCATTTTTGAAACAAACTTTCAACAAGACTTCTTGTGCAAGTTTTGAAAGTGTTTTTGTTTGGATGAATGTAAGCCCTTGATTAAATATCATCTTGCATCCTCAACCCTTGATGAGAATCCATGATCCATGCCTCCATCTTTCTTCCATATTGACCATTGATTAACTTTTTTGATCTTAGCCCTTGATTTCTTATTTGTCCTCCTATAAATAGGTCACTATTTGGAGACAAATGGATCCATCTTTTAAGAGAAAACTTGTGTTGTTAAAATCACTTTCATCTTGCATCCATATTTTGTCTTAAAAGACATTTTAGGTTAATTTCTTGCATCATATTAGCTTAACTTCCATTAATGGCTTTCATGGTAACATATGTGCATCCATTTAGCATATTTCGTAATTAGGTTTTTAATCTTTTGAACATTTCATATATTTAGAATAGCTATGCATACACCCATATTGATCATTTTAGTATATATCATGTTAAAATAGCTTTTAAATCATGTTTTCATACACATCTCTTATTAGTTTTGTCGATTCTCTTTAATAGAATTAATCGAAACAAACTCATTATCCAAGGGATTGGGAAAGGGTCGCCATTCCACATCAATGTGACACCACTCCCACAATAGGGTAAGTTTCAATGGATTAGAATAGGTGTTTTTGAAGCTTTCACATTTTAATATGTTAGTTTTAATGGATTCTTAGTTTAGTTTACATTGAATGATCTTATTGGGACTGATGCATAGTGGCTCGATTATACTTCAAATCTTCATGGATCAAGTGTAGTTATCCTATACTACGTTTTCCGGTCACACTTTTATGTATGAAATGATGGCTTATGATAATGCTGATGATCAATGTTTATGATTAGGTTGATTCGATGGTTACATACACAATGGTAATTAATGGTGTGTGAAATGTTGGTTTATGATAGTGGTGTATTTAAGTTATGTATGGTTTATCAATATGGATGATACGTGATTAAGATGATTATGTGACATGGTAATGATAACTTAATGGTAAAAAATGATCATGATGTATGTATGTTTTATGATTATGAATGCAAGTGATTATGAGTTTATGATTTATTTGAATATAAATGAAATGGATTGTGAATATAGATGAAGTGGATTATAGTAATGAATGATGTAAAATTATTAAATGATAATGGATAATGTAGATGTAAATGATTAAATGGCTTATGAATTATGTAAATGTAAATGAGGTAAATGAAATGGATTATGTAAATGTGAATGATTAAATGATGTTGTAAATAAAATGGATTATGCAAATGTGAATGCTTAAATGATAACGAATGATGAAATGGATTATGAATGATATATATGAAAATGATATGGGATTGATAAGCTCCCAATGGAGTGGCAGAAATGAGTAGACAAGTGTCTTATAGGTGTCAACCTTAAGATCATTTGGAGTGTGCAATCCAACAAATTAACCTCTATGACTAATTGATCAACCTTGTGTGCCAAGTGTTGAGTGATCTTTGAGGTGAGAGGGAAATACTTCCAACCTTAAAAATGTATGTGCATGAGGTTAACTAAATAAATTGGTAACCTCTAGAGGCTTAAAGATTGCACATTCAATTAGACAAGTTGTCTAACCTAATCAACCTAAGTACACTTAAGTATAATGAATAGATTAATTATTCACATTAACAACCCCCCTAAGTGATACTTGGAGAGATTACAAAGGTGAAAATAGATAGAGATGGGTCCTGATTAAAGGCCATGTTAGGTACCCATGTACAATGCATTCTCTAACAAAAGGAGAAAAAGGAGAAAACCCAATGGGAAAAAAATTCCTCTCCAAAAATAGAATTAGAAAGATTTAAGACCTTATAAAAATATGCACCTTGATGATAGGAACATAAGGAAGAAAAACTCCTAAAGCATGTAGAAGTTGTAAACTCTGTCGATGATGAATTGGTATCTTCTGGAATCAGCAAATATTTAAGTAATGTAGGTCAAGATGTGAGATACAAGACACTGTATGAGTGCACATATAAATGCTACACAACCAATATGCATAAAGTTTTTCAAACTTTGTTAAGTTGATAATACAGATAGTATTGTGATAAGGAGTATTAGAATCTCAAAATGTGATCCACTAAATTAACCCCCATTTGAGAGATCAAGATATAAGGTTCATGAGGCCTCCCAAAAAGAAGATTCCTCCATTGCTTCATTGAAAGAAGCATTAGCATTGTTGAATGCATAAGACAACTAAGGGGGGGTGAATCATTTGTACATTAAAACTTTAAGTCGTCATTAATATTCAAATCCACATTGACCTTATTAGCCTTTAATCTATTAGAGTTATTTAACATGAAAGCAAATAACAAAAACTAAGAACACAACACCAGACACAACAAAACAAAAAAATTGCATGGAAAACCCAAGAAGGGAAAAAACATGGTGAGGATTATTTCACAATATAAAGTAATTCCAACACCAAATACAATAGGCTCACTATCAGAGGGCTCACTTCCCAAAAGAAAGAAGGGCTCACTGCCAGATTATAGAAAAGAAGAAAGAAGATTGTTATATTGAAAAATCCATCTCAAAGCAACAAAAAGATCCACCACAACAACACCAGTACATTTGTAGCCTCTTTGAAGAATGTAGACACATTTTTCTCACTACTTCTAGTAGTCTAACACATTAAATATCACACTGCATTTCACACTTTCACACTTCACAATTTTGCAATTTGCATCAAACTTCATACCATAATTCAACTCAACACTTCCATCCTCAACCATGAAAACAATGACAAGGTCAAAAATGCACTTCAACCATGCAAATTCAAATTAGGTTGACACTAAGCATTCCCACAGTGGAAAGGAATGAAAGTGGACCACACCACACCTTAACTTGGACATAAATCCATATAAACACACAAGACCATGCTTCCACAAACACCGAAGCATATCCACAATTAGTGTAAACACCCAAGGTCGACTGAACCTATGTTAACATGATTAAACAATTAAGTACATGCTTCCTTTGATCCAATGATGAATTGCAGACCACACAACACTTTAACACAATTTGAAATATTCCATCAACACCTTGAAATCTAACAACTCCTTCACAACATCATACACTAGAGGAACATATTCATTTTGCACAACCAACTAACCTTCCATAGACTACAACACCTGAATCCAACCTTGTGAAACACCAAAACACAAAAAACTTAGACTAAAAATAGATATGATCAATATAATCACTCTCAGATCCACAAGACTAGAAACTAAACTACACAGAAATGTGGAGCAAAACCATTTCTCCCAAACAACATTGCTTTCATAGTTCAGACACTGGTGAACACAAATTTCTCTGCACAATGATCTAGAACTTGAAACTCTAAATATAACACCTATGAACACCTCTAATCAACATATCTGAACCGCATAGACAGATCTTCAACCATGAAAAAATGTACAAAAAAACATTGAACACTCTTCACCACACTTTTTCCTCTTTTTATTCAAATTTTCTTAAAAGCACTTAGGAAACCAAGCACCAAAAAATAAAACACATCACTTGGAATGCTTCTACAACATCTCAACCACACAAGAGGTTGAACATCACCAATCACCAATACATGCTCATCAAAGAAACACTAGAGGTTGAAATTAGTGATACTACTACTGACAACATAATACAACCAATCAAAGCATCTCTATAGACTTCCAAAAATATCCCCATAAACCTATTGACATCAATGCAACAACAAAGATCTATTGACATCAATGAAAACAAAAACTTCCAACAATCTCCCCATTTTTCATTGATGGCAACACATGGAAAAACCATCAACAACAAAAACAACTTTGAACACCAACTCATATACTGCTACACAATACACACTGCTCCCCCTTACACAAGCGTCAACTCTTTTCAACACTTTCTCTTTCTCATGATTTCTTTCCTCCTTCATAAGGTTTTTTAGTTAACTCTCTCTCCCCCTTTGACATCAATGGAAAGGGGTGGCACACTTGTATCTCTCTCCCTTTGACATACATGGAAAGGGGTGACACACTTGTATTTCTCTCCTTTTGATATAAATCATACACTACAACTCTACAATTTTTTTTTATTGCACTTGTGCCATAGAAAATTGGACCCTCTTGAGAAAAGAGACAATTTCACACATAATTAGACCCACTTTTGAGTCCCTTTGCATCATTTATCCTTCAAAAACACATTTATAGGCCCCTAAGACTCATTATTTTTTATCTAGAGGCCCATTTCACCTGAGAAATCACCTAAAACATGACAAACAACACTTAATTATTTCATACCCCAAAAAACCACCTTGAAAAATTAGTAGTGGGACCCATTCACCACCTTGGGCAAATGAGTCCCCTCTAGTGGGACCCATTCACCAAGGGTGGCAAATGAGCCCCTTTTGAGGGAAAATTCAATTTTAAGCGGGAATTTAATTAATGCAACTTGAATTTCAAGTGAATGTCAGCCTCTTAGGTGTTGTTGCCTATAAATACTCATTTTAAATCATTTCACACATATTTTTAGTTATTTTCACAAAAACAATCTCAAAATTCAAGTCTTCTGCAACAAGTCTCATTAGCAAAAGTTAAAGTTTTAGGGCAGCAAGCTAGGGTTTTTGTAGGTCTTGAAGCTCACTCCTTAGGTCAAGATTCAACATTGCAAAGGGTTGATGATGGATTCCTACGGTGAATCATGAAGAAATCTAGGTTGAGGAGATGCAACTAGCCATCAAATCACACCTAAAGACTTGGTTTCAAAGTGATTCCATCTTCTATTTTCAGTCTATCTTCAGATTAAGGTTTGCACTTTGTTTACTTTTCATTATCATTTTTGATGTGTTGTAGGGTTTCTAGGGTTGAGATCTTGCATCACACAAATCATATTTGCATTTTTTATTCTAGCACAATAGAATAGGGATTTTGTCATATTTCAGACTTTCCTAATCTTTAACACATCTAAGGCTAGGGTTTTATGCATAATTTTCTCCATTAAAGGTTTGATTACCCAACTAGGGGTTTGACCAAGGAAAAAACCCCATTAGAAAAATAATTTTAAGCTATTTTGTAGGAATTTTCCAAGATCCTGAGTCAGGTTTTTGTCAGAAATTGTTGTGCAGGTGTCAAGGTGTAGAATAGAGATTTGGAATTGCAGAAATTTGAAAGTGGATTGATTCACCATGCATGGATAATGAGTCCCTCCTGAGATGCAGTTTTGAGTTAGATGCAGATCCTTGGTCCCGGTTGACAGAAAACAACTTCTATATAGAAAAATACCTGACCTGGGACTGATTCACCCAGGGTGGCGAACGAGTCCCAGTCAGCTCAAAATATGACTTCATCATTTTTCTAGATTGTTCTGTAGTATTCTTCAGTTTCCCAGGTGCTCATATTCTAACGAACAACTCTTTGTTTGGTTTAATTTGCATTCTTGTTCATTCTTTTAAGCTTTTTGCAAACAACACTGTGTTTTCAAACATTATATAAATCTTAAGTTTTGTATACATAATCAGTCATATAGATCACTTAATTGCACTTAGATCATTCCATTTACTCTAAATAACATCTTACTTTGCATAATTTGAGCAAACCTAGTTAGCATTTTTGGCCTACCCCTCTCCTTTAAGGTGAAATACCCTACAAGAGTTAGAAAGGTTTAAGGATCCAAAAATCTATGGTTCATTTTGGTGAACCTACTTTTTGAAAATTATATCATTTTGATTTGAATTTCTATTTGCATCTTAGGACTTAAGGATTTTCTCATTTTACATCTTAGGACTTCTTAAACATTGCATTAGTGAAAGCATTCTTTAGAATTTGTTGTTGCATCTCATTTCATTAAATCATTCCAATATCCTGCACTTGCAATCTATCTCTACATTGTACAGACCTGAAAATCTTCAGAAAAGACAAAAAAATTAGAAAAAAATTCAAAAAAATTCATCCCCTGGGACTCATTCGCCACCTTGGGAAAATCAATCCCACTACAGTTTCTAAATCAGAATTTTCAGATTTTAGTTTATTGCATTGCATCTTTCTATTTTCTGCATTTACCTTTCTATTATAGTTCAATTGTTTATGTTTTCTTAGTAGAAAATTTACCTCCTTTCATGGCATTTTTGGATACTCTTATATTTTTGCAAATTTCCTTTTCAGTATTCATTCCTAGTTCTTTTAGATCAGACTCATCGATACATAAAAACATAAAAACTGAAACATCAAACGAACCCTTCAAACAAATGATTCAAGCTAGAAACATCTCATCCAAGCCTCTTAGTAGTGATGAGGTTGACAAGTTAAATGAAGTTCTTCAGGACTTCCTCTCACTCACTTCATCCTCTAATTCTTACAATGAGAAACCTAAATTAATTAATGATAAAGTATCCCTCAAACCTTTTAGTTGTGATGACTTTGATTTGTTAGATGAAGCCCTCCAAGACTTCATCTCACATAAGTCATCCACTAAGGTTTGTTGTGACAAACTCATAAAAGAAAATGTTCACACCTCTAATGCTTCTCCTAAACAACTTAAACCAATTGATGATAACTTACCCCTCAAACCTTTTAGTCATGATGATATGCATTTGTTAGATGAGTCCCTTCAGGACTTCATCTCACCCAAATCATCCACTATGGTTTGTTGTGAGAGACCTAGCACCAAAGATGTTAACATTATTCAACCTCAACTTATTCTTTACCCACCCTCACATAAACTTCATCCCTCTAACCAACCTTAGTATACTCTTTACCCGCCTAAAACCAATGTGTTGTAGCAATCTAGTAATTTTATTGTTTCTCATACCTATAATACCTGAAACAATCTGCATCTGCCACAACCAACCCCACCCACTTTTCCTTTACCGAATCCACCTAGTGCTCCTCGCTACAACCCACACACAAATGAGTATGCTCTTGTTGAACAATTAAAGCATACTCCTGCCAAGATTTCCCTTTGGGATTTACTTCAAAACTCACCAAATTATCACACTATTCTTCAAATAGCCTTAAAAAAATTTGTAGTTCCTCCTGGTACCACTTCGAATGATGTGGTAGCTCTCATCCAAAAAATGAATGTTGACATTAATTTCCATCAACATGAGCTCCCTCCTTTAGAGTTGCACAAACAAAATGAAGCCTTTATGATAATTTCTCAATTCAATCGCATAGGTATCAAACAAACCCTCATTGATAATGGTTTTTCCCTTAATGTGTGTAGTGTGAATCTCCTTGATCGATTACGCATTGATAAGTCACAAATAATACCTGATTTCGTGTCTATTTGAGGATTTGACAATACAACAAAGCAACTGCTTGAGATAATTACTTTACCTATTATAGTTGGGGTGGCTACTTTGCAAACTCCTATCCATGTCATGCCTTATGATATTTCATATAATCTTCTTTTAGGAAGACCATGGATTCATGAGATGAATACAGTGCCTCCGACCCTTCATCGTATCATGAAATATGTCCATAACAATCACATTTATCAAGTTGAAATAGAACCCAAGCTTGAAAGTTGCTTGCACCTTGAAAAAGGAGTTACAAGTCCTTTGAAAACATTAATTCCAACATCTAACATAGATCCTCTTGAAATTCAACAAAACAATACGAAATCGGTATCTAAATTGTTTGGCGACGATTGGGGATCCTTAGAATTCACACCATTGTTTATGGGAAAATAAATAATCACACAAAAGAAAGATGAGAAACAAGAATAACCAACAATCATGTGAACTCAAATTTCTGAAAAATCTTCTCAAACATCTATCTCCTACACTTTGGATGAAAATGCAACATACACAACAAATTTTGATGAGATAGATTATCAATCCCTGCCTAATCTACAAGAAATGGAAAGAATTTATGGAAAAGGCTACGAACTTGTAAAACAACTAGGATATACTGGAAAAGGGTCTGGAAAACATGAACAAGGTATTTGTGTCCCTATTGAACCTAATACACAAGAAACAAAAATTGGATTGGGATATTCTTTTTCTAAAATGACAAAAGCTACTCACCAACCATCTTTGAACATTAACACTATTACATGTCAACTAGAACACCTACTCACAATTAAACATCATGAATTGCTTGATATGAACTTACCACTGTCATGGAAGTATGTTGATAGTGATGAAACTTTGAAACAATGTTAGGCGTTTATGATAACACACCCTCACTTACTCCCATGAAATGAATTCCTCATGCTATGATTGTTACCAAGGAAGAAGAAAGTGATATCACTAAAGCACCCTATGAGTATGAAGTCCCTAAATCCAATGCACTCCCTTTAGGAGATACAATTGATGTTCCAATGGAAATTAATGATAAAGATAAAGCTATTAAGATTGGGAAGTGCCTTGCCGATGAAGAAACATAAGACACTACCACTTTACTTCATGATTTTCCTAAAAATTTTGCTTGGAAATATTCTAATATGCTAGGAATTGACCCAAAAATTGTGACACATAACATTGTCCTTGCTGAAAATGCTAAACATGTTCGTCAAAAGATACAAAAAATGCATCCTAACATAGCCTTGCATGTTAAAGCAGAGCTTGAAAAACTCCTTGATGCATGCTTTATTCGACCTATTGACTATTCTCCTTGGATCTCAAACATTGCCATAGTTGTAAAACCCGATAATCATATTAGGATATAGACAATTTTTTGTGAATTGAATAAAGCTTCTTTAAAAGATGACTTTTTTCTTCCTAATATTGACATGATCATGGATTCAACTACTAGACATGATATTTTTTCATTCATGGATGGATTTTCTAGCTATAATCAAATCCTTATTAACCCTCAAGATCAATACAAAACTAACTTTATAACTGTTTGGGGAACATTTTGTTGGGTTGTGATGCCCTTCGGTCTAAAGAATTCCAGTGCAACTTATCAACGTGCAATGACATTAATATTTCATGATTACATCCATAAAATCTTAGAAGATTAAGTCGACGATAACCTAGCTAAATCTTTAACACGACAAGACAATGTAAATTTCCTTTGTAAAATATTCGAATGAATACATAAATACAATATGCGATTGAATCCAAAAAAGTGTGTCTTTGGCATAGATAGTGATAAAATTCTAGGGTTTGTCATATCTCACAGAGGCATTGAGGTGGACACAAATAAAATTGATGCAATCATTAACATGCCACATCCTAGGAATATTTCTTAGTTGCACAAGTTACAAGTTCGAATTCAAGCTATTTGTCATTTCATTGCATCTTTAGCTGATCACACATTTCCTTTCATTCATCTCCTTAAAAAAACCATACCTTTCGATTGGGATGAGGATTGTAAACATGCTTTTGAGAGTTTAAAAGAATACCTTGCAACTCCATCTGTTTTACAACCTGTTGTGCCAAACATACCATTTATCTTGTACATCACTACATTTTCCCATGCTCTTGCAACATTGTTGGCACAACAAGATGATCATGGTAAAGAACACCTTGTTTATTACATCAGTAGAACCTTAATTGATTATGAAACTCGATATTCACCAATTGAAAAAAAATGCTTGGCTCTTGTTTGCTACTAGTAAGTTGCGACATTATTTACTGAATGCTAAAATACAAGTCATCACAAAATTTGATCCTCTCAAACATCTTTTCAACAAAATAGATCTTTTTGGATGCTTAGATAAGTGGTTAATGTTGTTAACTGAGTTTGACCTTAAGTTTGTTTCAAAAAAAGCAATCAAAGGACAAGCCTTAATCGATCACTTAGTTGATGCTCTTTCCCCCTTTTCTCTACCTAATCATGACTCCTTTCCTGATGATAATGTCTTAACCACTAATATTAAACCATGGGAATTATTTTTTGATGGATCTAAGTGTTGAATAGGTTTCAGTGTTGGAGTGGTATTACTTCCACCTAATAGAAAACCTCTTCCCTTGTCCTATCGATTAAATTTCCTATGCATAAATAACACAGTTGATTATGAGGCATTGATCGTAGGTTTGGGATTTTCTTTAACAATGAATGTTAAACGTATCAAAATCTTCGGTGACTCGCAATTGGTTATTAAAAATTTCAATGGTACATATCAAACTAAACATGACAAGTTATCAAAATACAAGGATCTTATAATGAAACTGCTAGAGAAGTTTGAATCATTCACCATTGATAATATCCCATGAAAACACAATTGACATGCAAATTCAATGGAAAGCATAGCTTCTCTTATATCCCCACATGATCCTTCCACATAGTTCACCTTTTTTATCCATCCCATCATGAAACCTTTGATTGATACTTTGCTAGACGACATTTTGGAATTAACTCAAGATGCCTTGTGCGAATGGTACGATACACTATACAACTACTTAAAAAATGGTACCATTCCCGAACCTACCACAAAAAATACTCACAAACGTTTACACAAACTAGCAGCTAAATATGTGATCCTCACAAATGCATTGTATATAATATCTTTCAATGGTCTCTTATTACGATATCTTAACAATTCTAAAATCCCTTTAGCGCTTGAACAGGCTCATGCCGGTGCCTGTGGAGGTCATTTTGGAGGATGGTCATTAGTGCAAAAACTTATTCGTATGGGTTATTATTGGAGACATATGGAGAAGGATTTCTTCACTTACATTAAACGATGCCACAAATGCCAAGAACATAGCAATTTGATCCATGCTCCCGCTGTTGAGCTTCGTGCCCAAATACCTATTTGGCCATTTTTAGTATGGGGGTTGGATCTTATTGGAAAAATTTCACCTCCTTCTGCTAGACATAGTTTTATCATCACCGCAACAAACTATTTCATGAAATGGGTGGAAAATTTTCCTCTCTATTCTACAAATGCTGAAGAAATTTGTCGTTTCATATTGGAGCACATAATTGCTCGCTTTGGGCTCCCTTCCACAATCATTTTCAGACAATGGAACTCCATTTAAGAATAACGAAGTTCATAAATTTCTTGAAACATTCAACATTCAACATCGCTTTTCCACACCATATTATCTGCAATCCAATGGACAAGCTAAAAACACTAATAAGATTCTCGAACAAATCCTCAAGAAAACTATCAACAAGCATCATAAAGATTGGAATATGCAACTATCTTATATGCTTTGCGCTTATAGAAAAAATGTTAGATCATCCACAGGAAATACCCCTTAAAACCTTGTTTACAACATTGATGCAATCATTCCCTTGGAGTTAGAAATTCCTACATTGTGAATTGCTCTCCAAGATCTTATTGATGATGAAACCTATAAAAATCAATGGTTACATCAACTTGAGATGCTCGATGAACAATGCATTAACGCTCTCGAACATATCCAAGCTCACATCAAACAATTACAATGCAAACACAATATACATGTCATCCCTTGATCATTTTGTAAGGGAGATCTTGTTATTATTGAAAAGAAACACAATACTAGTGATGACAATGAAGACAAAGATAAATTCAGCCCTAATTGGTTAGGACCTTACATAGTTGATACCAATTATGGGTCTGGTGCTTATATCTTAATGCAGCTTGATGAAACACCCCTTAAGGAACCTATTAATTTCATGCATTTGCGTCATTATTATCTCTGACCCCTTTGAATAGTGTGATTGATAAAGCAGTGTTGTTTAAAGTTATTTAATGTCTAAATAAATTTCACATTGCTTCATTCTTGACAACTAATCTTGTGTTCATCTTGAACACTAAGGTAATTATTTAAGTTTATTTTATAATTACTTTAGGCTTCATACTATTCACCTTTATGTTATGTTAAGTCAAATCCTTATAGGTGTATTTAATTTAACATATTCTATTCTAAATAACAATGTTGTATCTACAATAAAACTAAAATATGTTTTAATCTAGATCACATTAATCTTGTTAAATCATGTAGACATTAATTAAATAATTTGACCATAAGTCATTTAATTAATCACATTGCATTCAACCATTCACACAAAGAGACACATCATAATAACACCAAATGTGCATGTCTATATACATATCAAAGTTTTATATACATCTCAGTATCATATGCAATGTCATAGAGGTCTGTGAGAGCTAGGCCCCTCAGGATTTGGTGCTCGTGATCCGGTCCATGGATGTCGTGAGATGGTCATGTGTGATCATGATTGTGAACTTCCGAGTCTAAATCCATACTCCAAACCCTGTACTTGACCAACAACCACAAGCCACTCCTTTGCCATTCGATCCCTCTCTACTTGTGTTTGTGCTAGCTTTGCATGCAATCTCTCAACCTCTCCTGAGGTTTGTGATGTCTGTATTGCATTCTCAGCTTGATGGAGTCATCTCCTCACACTCTCGTACACTACCTGTAACCTCATGAAAGGTTTGAGTGACTCTAGCTCCTCCTCCACGATCGTTGGGGGCACGTAGTCAGGATCCATCTCCTTCTCATCGATGGATGAAGGCACTATCTCCACGATAGCTTGATAACAGAACTCTCGCTAGTCTCTCATCATTCCTGCAAGATGGACACTGTACACAATCAATAATCATTGTTATTATATATATATAAACAAAGAATCAAATACTAAAGTACATGCATAAAATCAAATTTCATCACCTATGTCTCCAATCGGATGAGGAATGTCAATGTCATCCTCTCTTGGGGGCATCAAGGACGTCTAGCCTCTCTCTAGCTCTGAGTGCTAATGTTTGTTGTAGCTACTGCACATGATCTGGTCCTGTAAGTGTGTGAGGACTCTCCATGCTCATACCAATCCTCAATAGCTACCTCATCAACCTCTATCAAGGGTGGCTCCTAATCGTAATAATAATCATCCTCATAATCCTCCTCCTCCTCATCATCCTCTCCTCCATCCTGGTCCTCATAATTAGGATCGACATCAAACTAGTACTCATCATCAATAATATCAATAAAAATATTTGCTAGCCTATACTGTACCTCCTCTGCTCTCTCCTCTGGATCATCCCCCTCATCTGGTGGTTGTCCCGCATCACCTATAAGGAATTCCGTGGGGAACACATGAGTTGTTTGTATATGACCACCACTCCTCGTGCTCATCTTTGTTGCTGACATCATTAGTGTTGGATGTTGGTGGCTGATTGTGATTTGAATAATTGAAATCACTCTCACGAACATGATCTATAGTTAGCCGAATAGTATCACCTAGCCTCCGGGCACTTCACACATATCATCTAATGAATGGGCATTCCCTTGGTGGTGTTCTCACCTATCCAAACTATTGCATTACTCACCCATATTAGAAAGGTCATACAACATAGTCATGCCTCCTAGCTAGATTCTTGTCTATTTGCTTCCTTCATAGTTGTCTTGTGGGATTTGGCCACTGTAGAGTGAGTATATAAGTTATCCAAAAGATCTCATCCTCCTCTAGCCAATCAAATATCACCTTCCAAAAGTATAAATCCCCATGCTGCCACAAGCGTCGCAAAGGATAGTCGAATGCTCATGGATATACTGCAACTATAGCACAAGGGAATCTGACAGGCCTGGTGCATGTGATATGATCGAGGCACCACATGTGTAGAAGCATATAGTGCACCATACTATCGATATCTCAAAACAAAAACCAACCAAGACCATAATACAAGTGTGCTAAAATGTAGTGGGCCCAAGCATAGACTGTCCTCTGCTCATACATCCCTCATATCAAATGTACCAGTCCTCCATCTAAGTGTGCTACTCATCCATCTAGATTGAGAACCAAAGCCAATGTGTGCATCATAATCCATCTAACAATAGGGGCACATGAATATAGTAGCATGAGAAGCTCGATCTGTGCTCTAACCCACTCATCATGTGCATGTGCACCAAGGCAATACTGCATGTCTCTCTTTTTCTCGTGGAATGACCGATCCCCCTGGAAGTATACTCACTCTCCTCAGATGGGAACTTAGAGAATGTGGTGTACATCCTTGAGCATGATGGTAATCTCCCCAGTAGGAAGATGAAATGTACAAGTATCCGCATCCCTACACTTGCACAGGGCCATAAGCATGGCATCATGGTATCTCATAGGTGGCATAAGATATGCCCAATAGATACCCACTAACTATAAATGCTCTGTCTCTGATGTTGATAGCGCTGGCGCATGATCTCTCAAAAATGTGAGCTATCTTCCCCCTAGTCACTGTCGCGACTGGGAAGGGTATCAAAATCATCACAAATACTCTAAAATCCATCTAATTTCTTCAATTTTCACATATTTCATCAGGCAAGTGTGCTAAAGTCAATCTAGTGTGCTTTTCTAATGGCTCTAGACACTTTAGAACCCTTTTTGGACATTTTACAAAGAAACGGGTCACTTCGCAAAGAAACGAGACACTTTGCGAAGAAATGAGACACTTTGCAAACAAAAGGGACACTCTGCGAACAAATTGGACACTTTGTGAAAAAAGGGGACACTTTGCAAAATTTTTTTCCAAGATCCTAAATTAACCTATCCATGCATTAAAATCATTAAATTATTACAAAATTCACAAGGAAAAAGTTGCAAAATCGACTCGCCTCATAATACAGCTCGCCTGCCACCTACTCCCAAAGCTCATCCAACCGTGAAGATGTGTAATCCCGTTTGTTCGACATTTTCTTCTCTCACTCGTCACTCTCAAGCTACATGAAGATAAAATGAATAGTAAGTGACATGTTACTTTCTTCTACTTCTTTTAATCCATTTTTATCTCTTCTTACTCTTACGCATTAACATAGGGTTATTATCTTTTAAAGAATTCATAAAGTATATCTTCTTCAGCTCAACATAACGGGAGCTAGGGTAATATGTTTTTGACATCATTTGATGCATTGGAATCATGATTCCACACCCGACATCATCAATTGTCTATCGTTATGAGGCATGGTACTTGGAAATGCCCTACAATATGATGTTTCTTATTGGATGTGGCTAGATTGCTACCTTGATTCCACCTCCATAAAGCAAGCAGAATCAAGGGGGAGCATAAATCTACCCTTGAATTAGATTCCTGGGAGTTAGATAAAAGGATTTTTAGATAATTAATGAATGTGTGCTGCAAGATGCAGTTCCTAATGTTGTGGTTTTGCAGAGAATTAGACTAGGGGCTTCATTCTCCCGCCTCTTTAATAAGTATCCTTTTATATAATAAAGTGCATCGTTTAGAGTCCTTTAGCTTACATATGTACGTAGAGTCATATGGGAGCTAAAGCGAGGGCTAAACATGTAATAGAAAATTGGACCCTCTTGAGAAAAGAGACAATTTCACGCATGATTAGACCCACTTTTGAGTCCCTTTGCATCATTTATCCTTCAAAACAACATTTATAGGCCCGTAAGACCCATTATTATTTTTTATCTAGAGGCTTGTTTTACTTGAGAAATCACCTAAAACCTGACAAACAACACTCAATTCTTTCATAACCCGAAAACCCACCTTGAAAAATCAATAGTGGGACCCATTCGCCACCTTGGGCGAATGAGTCCCCTTTGGTGGGACCTATTCGCCAAGGGTGGTGAATGAGTCCCTTTTGAGGGAAAATTCAATTTTGAGCGAGAATTTAATTAATTCAACTTGAATTTCCAGTGAATGTCAGCCTCTTAGGTGTTTTTTCCTATAAATACTCATTTTAAATCATTTCACCCATCTTTTTAGTTATTTTCACAAAAGCAATCTCAAAATTCAAGTCTTTTACAACAAGTCTCATTAGCAAAAGTTGAAGTTTTAGGGTAGCAAGCTAGGGTTTTTGTAGGTCTTGAAGCTCACTCCTTAGGTCAAGATTCAACATTGGAAAGGGTTGATGATGGATTCCTATGGTGAATCATGAAGAAATCTAGGTTGAGGAGATGCAACTAGCCATCAAATCACACGTAAAGACTTGGTTTCAAAGTGATTCCATCTTCCATTTTTAGTCTATCTTAAGATTAAGGTTTGCACTTTGTTTACTTTTCATTTGCATGTCATTTCATTTCCATTTTTGATGTGTTGTAGGGTTTCTAAGGTTGATATCTTGCATCACAAAAATCATATTTGCATTTCTTATTCTAGCACAATAGAATAGGGCTTTTGTCATATTTCAGACTTTCCTAGTCTTTAACACATCTAAGGCTAGGGTTTTATGCAGAATTTTCTCCATTCAAGGTTTGATTACCCAACTAGGGGTTTGACCAAGGAAAACCCCCCATTAGCCAAACAATTTTAAGCTATTTTGTAGGAATTTTCTGAGATCCTGAGTTGAGTTTCTATTAGAAATTGTTGTGTAGGTGTCAAGGTGCAGAATAGAGATTTGAAGTTGCAGAAATTTGAAAGTGGACTGATTCGCCCAGGGTGATGAATGAGTCTAGTCAACTCAAAATGTAACTTCATCAGTTTTCCACATTTTTCTCTAGTCTTTCAGTTTCCTAGGTGCTCATATTCTGAAGAACAACTCTCTGTTTGGTTTAATTTGCATTCTTGTTCATTCTTTTAAGCTTTTTGCAAACAACACTGTGTTTTCAAATATTATATAAATCTTAAGTTTTTCATACATAATCAGTCATATAGATCACTTAATTGCACTTAGATCATTCCATTTAGTCTAAATAACATCTTACTTTGCATAGTTTGAGTGAACCTAGCTAGCATTTTTGGCCTGCCCCTCTCCTTTTAGGTGAAAAACCCTACAAGAGTTAGAAAGGTTTAAGGAGCCAAAAATCTACGGTCAACACTCTATTTTCTTCACACCTTTTCTACACACTACACAATATAATTTACCAACTAGAAACAACTACACATATCCTTTGACACAAATGACAAAGGAAAACACTTGTATACCACAAAATGAAAACACTTACTCCCCCTAACTACAACAACCAACAATGCTACTACCTACTCCCCCAGAGAGGTAACCACCAATATCAGTCCAAAAAAAAGAATGAATCTTGATGTCCACTAGACCAATGCATATCCTTATGCATCTAGTTGAAAGGTGGGGAAATAACCCCCAACTTCTCTTAGAGATACTAAAAAGTATCCTTAGGAAGAGCCTTTGTGAAGATGTATCCAACTTGATCATTAATAGGAACATACTCCAACTTTACCTCATTCTCTCCAACCTTCTCTCTCAAAAAGTGACACCATATTGAAATATGCTTTGTCCTTGAATGCATTATTAGATACTTTGAAATATTAATAACACTTGTATTATCAAATAAGATAGAAATAGGTTCATCATATACCACTCTGATATCCTTCAAATTTTGCTTCATGCATAACACTTGTGTGCAACAAGATGATGTTGCAATGTATTTTGCCACTGCAATAGATAAAAACATTAAATTTTGCTTCTTGCTTAGCCAAGACACCAACCTACTTCCAATAAAGAAAACGCCACCACTTTTACTCTTTTTCTCATCCACATAACCTACCCAATTTGCAACTGTATAAGCACTTGAAGAGAGAAATCATTATTCTTTGGATACGACAAACCATGTTCTATAGTGCCATTCAAGTATCTAAATATCCTCTTCACCACTACCACATGTGACTCTTTGGGATCTTCTTGAAATATAGCCACAAGACAAACTGCATGCATGATATTTGGTCTAGTAGAAGTTAGATATAGAAGTCCTCCAATTATTGATCTATACATGCTCTGATCAGCCTTAGGATATTCTTCATTCTTACTTAGTTTGCAACTAGTAACCATGGGAGTGCATATCGGTTTAGAGTCTTTCATCCAAAACTTCAACATTTCCTTGACATACTTAGATTGTAAAATGTATACCCCTTTCTTTGTTTGATTGATTTGAAGTCCAAGGAAGCAATTCATCCCCCAAAACATAGATATTTCAAACTCTTTTTGCATCTCTTCTGCAAATCTCTTGCACAAATTCATTTCTTCCAAAAATTATGTCATCAGTTCATACACAACCACTATCAAGAATTTTTCTTTTTCAAATTTGAAATAAAGATTACTATCTATAGTACTTTTATTGAATCCTTGCTACAACAAGTACCTATCCAATCTTACATACCAGGATCTTGGAGATTGCTTGAGTCTATATAATTATTTCTTCAATATGCAGACCTCATTAGGGCTATCTAATAACCAAAATCCTTCTATTTTTTTAATGTAAACTTCTTCCAACTCACTATTCAAAAATGTATACTTCAGATCCATCTAATATACTTTGAAATCCTTATGTGATGTAAAATCCAAAAACATCCTAATAGCCTCCATCCTTGCCATCAGAGCAAATGTCTCCTAAAAATATATTCCTTCCACTTGTGAGTAGCCTTTACACAAAAGCCTTGCCTTATTCCTAACTTCTCTATTTTTATATAGTTTATTCTAGAGCACCCACTTAGTTCCAATAAAATTCTTGATTGTTGGTCTTGGGACAAGTTCCCAATTCTGATTCTTCTCAATCTGCATCAATTCTTCCTCCATAGTCTTGATCTAGTATTTATCTTTGCATGATTCAATCACTATTTTAGGCTCAATGTTTGAAAGGAAACATAGGTTTACTTGTTCTTCTATAATAGTAGCCTTTCTTCTTGTCAACAAACCTCTACTTTTATCACCAATGATTTGATCTTCTGAATGATTCTTTTGCATATACTTAAGGGTCTTAGGGATTTTTTTCGAAGCTTCTTCCTCTTCAACTTGCACTTCTTTTTCCTTACCTTCATATTTCTCTTCTTCTTTGGAAGAAGACCCATCTGATTCATATCCATCTTTCATCACTGAAATTTTATGTAATTCTTCATCCACTTTGACAATTGCAATTTCAAAAATCTTTTTCAACCTCTTGTTGTAGCACTAGTAAGCCTTGCTTCTTGTAGAATATCCAAGGAAGATTCCTTCATTACATCTTGCATAATTTTTTTCAAGTTTTCTTCATCTCTTCTAATATAACACTTGCTTCCAAACACTCTAAAATATTTCATAGTAGGGGTTCTTACATACCACAACTCATAGGGATTCTTTGATCTATTGTCCTAGCTTGTGCTTTGTTAAGTATGTAGACCATAGTATGAATTGCTTCTCTCCAATAGACATCAGGTAGATTTTATTTCTTCATTATTGTTATTACTTCTTGAACAGTCCTATTCTTTCTTTCCACAACTCCATTTTGCCGAGGAGCCCTAGGAGCTGACAAATGTCTCTTTATTCCATGATTTTCATTAAAAGTTTTAGACTCATTGGAGGTGAACTACCCACCTTTTTCAGATCTCTCACAACTTGATTTGAACTAATCCTCACTAGGATATCAAAATTGACGTGACATAGTCTTCTATGCCATAGCCAACTTTCACTAATCTAAGTCAAAGAATTAAAAAAATTCACCCTTAAGTTGATAAACATTTCCATTTGTCCTTTTTATTGTTGCGACCATAGTTCTGGAGCCCTTTTTGATCTCACAACCATTGTCCTAAAATAGAAGATTATATTCTTTGCTACACATTTGTCCTACACTCAAAATATTATGGTGCAGACCCTTAACATAAAGAACACCATCTATATTATGCTTGCCATAAAAACTAATTGAATATTTTCCACATATCTTAGCAGATGTATCATCACCAAACTTAACTAAACCAACTTCAAACTTATCAAGCTTAAAAAAATTACTCTTATCACCTATCAGGTGATTTAAGCATCCTCTATCAATGATCCAATTATTCTCTTCTCTAGTATGAAAAGTAGTCACCATTGCTCCATCAATGTTATGACTTACTTCTAGAGCACTTTCCTTCATACATCTCTCATAGTTAGTAGAATTAGTTCCAACATTTAGAACCATGAACAAGCATTCATCATCTTCATCTTTAGGGTAATCAAATTCATCATTAGATATACTAGCATCTTCTTTAACATAATGACTTCTCTTAATTGATTTACCTTTATTCTCCTTAGGTCTATCTCTTGAAGCTTTTGCATGACATCTTGAAGCATGACAACCAATATTTTCACAGTTAAAGCATTTAAAAGGTAACTTATCTCTATATTTTCCAGTTCCTTTTTTCAATTTCCTCACAAAGTTTTCTTCTACCTCATAAAACTCATCCAAACCAGATTCCTCATTCTTCTTTTCTTTTACAACTTTAAAAGTAGTCTTTTTTCTCGAATCATCTCGACCAAACTCTCCCAATTAAAAAGTAGTTAAAGTACCAAGCAACTGATCTCTAGAGTACTGATCAAACATGAGCCACATGATCAAAAAATGAACAAAGACACCGTCCACACAAGAGATCTACAAACAATATATGCAATATTCATTAACAAGAAAAAGTTATAGAAGAACCTCAGGAATCTTCAATGAAAAAAAATTCCTCAAAGGTTGAGAGTTTAAGAGATTAGAAGTGAAAATCCTGGAGTGATAATATAGAGAGGGTTGAGTGCTATATAGGAGCAATCCTAAATGGTAAAGGGATTAGATTAGGACAAGTTTCAACATCACACCTGATGAGACAAAATGATCCAATAATAGCTCACTTTAGTTAACATAGAAAAACACTTAGCTAACTAAATAAATAACTATGTTTATCTTAAGTGCATGAGAATAAATTATACTAATAATTAATTAAAGAGTAATTAATTACTAGCTAATGCATGATTATTTTAATATAGCAGAAAATTTATGACTCTAGGACTTAGGTAGAGTTCTTAGTACCTTCTTTACCACCTCATCTTTTTCATGTTTTCCACCAAGGCCTCTAATGGAATTGACAAATTCGTCCATTTTTTGCATGTAGCTTGTAATATCTTCATCCTTTGGCATCTGTAGGGTTTCAAACTTGATCTTTAGGTTCCACACCTTATCTTGCTTATCTTTTTCATTTCCTTCATAGACAGTTTCCAACTTCTTCTAGATCTCATTAGTATATTTGAGATTCATAACTTTCACAAGTTCAGTATTAGAAAGACCACTCAAAAGAGCATACCTTTTTTTCCCATTCTTCTCATATGTCTTGATCTCATCATTAGTACTTAGACCATTTGTAGGTATTGTATATCTAGTTTCAATAGATTTCCAAACTCCAAACCCTAGATAGATAAGGAAACCTTCCATCTTGATCTTCTAAAATGCATAATTTTCTCCATCAAATAGAGGAACCTCCTTCTTGTGCACCATCTAAGATCTACCTCAAGTAGTTAAGATCTATTCCAAGGAACCTTTCTCTGATATCAATTGTTGAATGCACAAGACAATTGAGAGGGGGGTGAATTAGTTGTGCATTAAAATGTCAATTCCTCATTAAAATTCAGATCCACATTAACGTTATTATCCTTTAATCTATTAAAGTGATTTAACATGAAAGCAAATAACACAAATTGAGAATACAACAACACTAGACACAATATAACATCATATTTATGTAGAAAACCCAAGAAGGGAAAAACCACGCTAAGGATTAGCTCACAATATAAATTAATTGCAATTCCAAATACAATAGGCTCACTGCCAGAGGGATCACTACCCAGAAGAAAGAAGGGCTCACTGCCAGATCACATAAAAGAAGAAAAAATATTTTAACTGTAGACACTTAAAAAAGTCCTGAATGATATCACACAATCAAATCAATTATACTAGCACCGTTTCATCCTCAAACCCATCCTCTTTTTGCTTAATTGATTAAATTAGCCTAGCTATTTAATTAATTGTATCATTTGAATCTATTAACCTAATTAATTTAATCAGGTTAATTCACCCCCTTTCATGCTAACACTTCATCCTATTAAATTAAATAAATCTAATTATTTAATGTAAATCCCTAATTCCTCTTAAGTATTTAATTCAACAACCCTAAGTTATTTAATTAAATATCATATCATATCTCCCCTTTTCATTAAATCACTTTATTTAATGAATATCATATAATTCTTCTAAAATTGCATAATTAACATTATTTTAGTTGTCAATTACTAATTAATCTAATTCCCCCCACTTGCAAGGGAATATTCCTCCTTTGCACATCCCTTCAAAAGGGAATATTCCCATGGAATATTCCTTCCCCCTTTTTGGAAAATTAAACTTTGTTTTAATTTTCTAAATATCTATTTTTCCTCACCCATGAGAATATTCCAAAGAATATTCTCTCTCCACCACTCATTTGAAAAAGGAAATATTCTTACTGTAGATGTCAAAACCTGCATTTGCTCAAAACAAACAACTATTATTAAACTTTAAGCAAATAAAATAAGACATCCCTAAGAAATAATAAATCATGTTAATCATGCAATAAAATGAAACAATGGAAACGAAACAAAGCATATAAAAAACATGATCCAACTTTATCTCATAGTGGATTGGTGCTATTGTGGAAAATAGCTCTTTCCCAATCCTTGCTTAAGCTCCATGATGAAATTGCTATGAAGAATGATATGATATGCTAACATGGGAAAAATGAGTTCTCAAATGGAGAGAGTGACTTTGCATAGGATTTGTGGATTTGTGGAGATTGTGGAGGATTTGATGATGAAAGAAGTCTTTGATTTATAGATTTTCAATTGCTAAGAGTGATCAAGAGGGAGCAATGTGGGATCAAAAACAAGCCAATGAAAAGAGGCCACTTGTCAACTTGTGAGTGGTTGATGCATGTGCAAGATTTGGGAAATGTGCCCAAGAGGGGGAAATTTCAAATTCAAATTTGAGAGTAAATGATGAGTGGGGGACATGTAAGAGTTTATTAATTGCTTTGTTGGATGTACATGCCCACTTGATTTTGAATTCAAACTTGAGGGAATATTCCACAAAGATGCCATGTTGAAAGAAAATAAGGAATTTAATAAATCAATAAATTGATTTATTTGTGCAAGTGGCATTATCTAGAGGATGTGATGGGTGATTAGGTTAGGCTAATTAGGATTAGGTTAGCTTAATGATGATTAGGATGATTTTGACCAATTTGACTCAAATATTTGATTTATTTAAATTAGAAAAGGATGGAAAATGCATTTGGATTTAATTAAATGACTGTTTGATTTATTTGATTAGAGGGATGATGTGAGACAAGTTGATTTATTTAATAATCCTGATTTACTTGGTGAATGGATTTGATGAGTTTGATTAAATTAATGAGTGGATAAATGTGAAACCTAGTTTACTTGATGAATGAACCTGATTGAATGCATAATGTTAATTTTGCATGTCTACATTTTGCCCCTCTTTGAAGCAATGTACTTGTTGCATTGGTTCAAAGAATAAACTTGCCGTGATCGAAATTCAAAATTTTTATTATTTTTTCGGTTGCCCCAGCGAAAAGGAGTACACTAGTACATTTCCCCCTCAAGAGATCGAGCGAAAAGATTCAATTTGAAGGGCAATCTCGCGATAAAGAGGTTTAAAATTGGATGGTTATGGATGATGATGCAAATGAGATGATTTTAAGATGCTTAGAATAACAAATCTATATTATACTAAACAACTTAAATGATGATATGATGTGAGATGGATGAGATTGATGATGTGATATGCTATGATTATGCAATGGATGATTTATGCAGATATATGATTTTATGAGATGCTTATACTAACAGATCTATATTATGATGATGATTATGCAATGCATGTGAAATGATCGGTGCTTCCTATTATGTATGATGTGAATGAAATGTGGTATGTTGACGGTTTGTGGATCCAGGATGGATGCATGATGGATGCATTGGTGATGATGATGTTAGTGCAGAAATGAGATGATGAAAAGAGGATCCCACAAGTCCATGATCTGACGAGACTTTATTAGAGATGATGACGATGATAGATGATGATAGATGGATGACTTTCTTATCAAGGATTGGGATTTTAAAAGGGCTACTTACCTTATGTTTGATAACACACATAGGCACGATGCATCAAGGTAAAAAGAACTAGGATGGCATTGTACCTAGTGCGATGGACTTTGACTCAACAAATAGATAGGAGTATTCTTGTTCACACTTGATATATGAAAACCTTGCTAGGATGTACCTAACAAAGCAAGTATTCTCCAAGTTATTTTACAAGAATGTCCAACAAGCACAACAAACAAAAGGATAATGATCGTTGCCCCATTCCTATCTCTCTAAATCCTTCGTTCAGATATCATCGAGAGGTCCTTGGAATGAGCACAATAAGATAAATCAAAAGAAAAGATCAGGCATGCAAATAGGCCAATGTTCTTCATACCAAGTGTTTTGATAGGATAAGAATCCAAAGTGATATCCAAAGTGATTCCTATTGTCGGAATGATATATCCTAGGACATGTATTGTATAGGATGATGATGGTTTGATAAGTTGATTGATAGGCTGTTGATATAAGGTTGACTGACATGTTTGAAAATGATCAAGAGTTTGATTTTGTTTTAAAGTTTTGTTGTTTTCTTTTGATTTTACAATTTGAAGCTTGCTTTTGCTAACTGCTATGATTGTTTCTGTTTGTGTTGCCAAAGGATGAAGGTGATGATCAGTTTATTATGGATGATTGTTTATTTTGAGTGAATGCAAGATGAGATGGATGGTTTTTTTTCAAATATTTGGATTTTTTGACGTTTTGAAATGTTGTGACGTTTTTTTTGGTGTTTTTGAGATTTTATGAATGTTTTTGGATTTTGATGTTTTTGAATGTTTTTTGGATTTTTGATGTTTTTCAAATGTTTTTGTGATTTTGATGTTTTTCGAATGTTTTTGGATTTTGATGTCTCAGGGGCTAATTAAAGATTAGCCTTGCCTACGTTTAAGCTCAGAGACGATGTAGTTCGGATACCATGTTTTTGATGTTTTTCTAATTTTTTGAGTGTTTTTGGATTTTGATATGTTTTGGATGTTTTTGGATTTTCTATTTTTTTTATGTTTTTGGATTTTTGCATGATTTTGACAATTTGGATATGGACATGTGTGATAATATCAATTCTCTATTTGGTATTTTGTTGAAAACCAAGCTAAGGTTGAATGATCAGGTCGATGGATTGATGATGATGATAACATTGTTGAGGATACACAACAATGGAAGGATTTGATTGATTAGGATTAATGAAGATTGATGATGATAACACTGTTGAGGATGCACAACAATGCAAGGATAGTGTTAAGAAACACAAGGATTGGGAAGGATATCCTAAGATTATGGATTGATTGGATTTGATTGATCATGATTTGATGAAGCTTGGTTTGGAACAAAAGTTGTTCAAATGATTCGATGTGACCTTTGAAGTGCAACTAGTATCAATTGTTTGGATCAATGTTCGATAAAAGATGAAGACTGATAAGGAATGTCTTCTTGTCAAAATGTGCCATGGGCTAGTGATTTATATTTTCTGATTATAGATGCTTGACCAATTTGATTTCATATTTTCCGATGTTCGAATCACCACATAAGTTGGAGGATATAGATCAAAGTTTATTCTCAAAGCAAGATGTATATATCTACCCCCAATGTCTAGTAATCTATGGAATGCCATGGATGGATGCTCATATAGGTGTATGGATGGATGGATATGGATTATCTTTTGATAAGATAAGGTGTTAGGATAAAGGATGCTCATTTGGATAATGTTTCATGGCTCAGATAACATTGGATAGGATAGGATCAATGAAAATGACCCATGTCAAGATGTTTACCATAAGCAAGTGTAAAGTGTGCCCTAAAATTTGTCAATATCAAGATGACTCAGACTATGGATGTAGATAGATGGAAATGGATTAGATAAATGGTTCATGGATGAATGGATTTATTATGGATGAGATGGATGAAATGTTGGATTTGTTATGGATGGGATGAGATGCTTCCTCCTGAGCTGGCACACATAGATGCTAGATTCCACACATGATGCCTATTTGCCAAGTTTTTGTCATGGTCTTGCCCAAAGCGCCGCCCATGCGGTTTTCACTAGAGGACGATTTTTCTTTTTACTATTTTGAATCATTTTTTATTTTGGATTTTCATATTTTTTGAATTTTTGTATTTTCTAAGATTCATGCTGAATCACAATGTGTTGCTGACGTATATGCCCTTGTCATAATGTTCCATCGATATTCTACTTGAAGAAGTTGATTTGCTAAGATACGTGCACTTGAATGCAACTTTTGGGATTCTTGATCTACTTCGTTGATACCGGAGTTAACTTTATCTTTGTGCGCACATTGCGATAGAGTGCCTTTGGAATCCTTATGATGAAGGGTCATTGCGAATACCTGGTCAATTTGAGAATTGGATATCATGCGTGGAGGCGTGGATGGAGTGTTTTTAGGGATAAGAGATGGATTGGTTGATAGTTTGGAACATTTGACTCTCCAAACTTGGGAAGATGAGCAATGATGGGTGGATATGAAAGTGTGCATGGAATTAGGACCAACTGCTTGATACACTTTGTACATCACTTGAAAATCCTGCTTTTTCTTTTGTGGACATCTTTGATGGATAATTTTCCTTCTATTTTTCCCCATAGCTCTTTGACTAATGGAGCTCTTGACAGGATAATCTTTGTATTCCTCGTATCCATTTGCATTTGATTTGTCCGATATATGCTTCTAGCTTCTTTGCTTTGATAATGTTCTTCAGATTCTGATTCAATTCTTTCCTTTCGAAGTTGGTCCCAATTCATGGATGTGGTGATGGGTGGAAGAAGATTCATGATGTGACTGGTTGTAGTATTGGCATCGGTTTCATCATAAGGATTCATCGTGCTCCCTATGTTGACATTTGTTTGAGATGAAGTTGCCCCCCATATGGTGGTAGTAGTACCTTCATGCTTTGATTCCTCACTGCTCGAAGATGTCTTGTCTAATAAGCATGCTCCGACAAATGAATTCATTGTAGATGACGCTTATTTTCGGACGATGCCCATCGACTTTGAAATATCCATTCTATCTCATCAATTAGTTTCCTTTGAGGAATAATGATGACCTTCATACATGATGTCTTCAACGATTCTCATATTTGATTCTCGATGTTGACTAATTTGTTTCTACATGTAGGAATCGCAGCGAATCTCAGCTTCTTCTTGTGTATTAAATATCGGGAGTAAAGGAATCCTGTCAATGCGAAGGATTATCTAATGCACCATCGTCATAAAACATCTCTCATGGAAGATGGAGGAGTATAAAAGCTATGCGGATATGATCATCTTGCATAGATAGGGAGAGTGTCCATTAGATTTGCTATTGTAGTATCTTGAAGGTGTCAAATTTCGATTCATCGATTTCCTGTGAGTTGCTTTCGGCTATGCTTTGGATCAAAGTTCTTGATATGCTCTGTTGATAGATGGATTACAAAGGGTTCTCGATGTCATCATTAGACATGGTAAGGGTTCATTCCCCGCGTCATTTAGGGTTCCTTCCAAGATTCATAAACTAAGCGAGGTCGGGCTGGATGTCAATATGTCTTGGAAAGGACCATTGCTAGACTTTGTTGAATGATTTTGATCATGCTTTGGAATAAATTCTTGAGATATGTCCTCTAACTCATGAGGCGATGTAGAGACATTTTCAATAAGAGTATTGGTCGATGGATTGTGCATTATGTCAATAGAATCAAATAATCCTAACACTCCTTGAAATAGATCACTAAAGAGTGGCTCTTGATGTATGGTGAGTTGGTGATTGAATGAGGTGGAAACATCTTCAATGTGATCATTGATGGATAGGTTTTGAACATTGTTTTCAACAATTATAGTGGAGAGATTGTGAAGGTCTCCAACCATAGAGTCAAGTGATGTTGACATTTCTTGAATTGGATCATTGTTGGGTATTGTTGGTAGATTTTGATCATGATTGAGAAGTGACTCTTAACATATGCTGATTTGATCATGGGATGAAGTAGACATAGCTTCAAGGTGCTCAGTGATGGATAGCTCTTGATTATGTGATCGTTGATTTGGATCGATACATGGAGTTGTCAACGTTGTGTTGAGATTTTGAACAACATTTTCTTGTTGGGATTCGTATTGGTATTTAGCTTGTATTTTCACTTGAGCCAGGGCTTGTGCTGATTTTTGTGTGGCTAGATATTGTTGGATGGCCTTTTGGTAGGCCTGGTGAGCTTTTAGCACAATGTTATATTGTCTTGCTATGTTTGGTTTTGGTGGTAATGGTGGTGGAATCAGAATCGTGTTGGATGTAGTGACAAGTGGTTGAGATATGCCTGGAGTGATCATGAGGGTTTGAGATGTGATGGGCATGATAGTGGTGGTTGGAATGATTGAAGTGATAGGGATGGTTGGAATGACTAAGGTGATAGGCCCTTGGGAGACCATGTTTTGATTTTTCAGGATTGATGTTTTCATTCAATTAGATACCATCTGTTGGTACGATGTCAATGGTATATTCAAAGGATTTGATGTGATGGCTTGATTGGTGTTAGGTGAATTGATTTGGATGGAGTGATTGGCGCTAGGTAAAGGGGGAAGCCCTAAACCAAGGAATGATGTTGATATGGGTAATGGTGGTGGAGATGTCTCTTGGCACAATGACTCAACTATTTGGGTAAGTGTAGCAATTTGATCTCACCAAATTTGTTCTTGATTTTGATCTTGACTCCCTTGATATAGTTGATTTGGCTTTTGTTTAAGTAGATATGGAGTGTGTACTTGTGTCCGATTTTGGACAATGTTCTGATATGGGATGACACTCAAATTTGGCATGATAGGTTGAAATTGAACATTGTTGATGTTGGGAATCACATTGCCTTGTTTTAGGTAACTTTGATCTTGCATGTTGTTACCTTGACTTGGAGTTGTTAACATCTTATTTGGATTTTGAACAGTATTCGTATGATTTGTAACCATATTTATCTCAAAGTTTTTTGGATTCATGTTTCGAAAACTTGTACTTGGTACCTTCTCATTTGGCATATAGGGACTTGGTGGGATGATGTTGTTCATTTGAAGGCTCATGCATTGGATGTTTGGTTGATGGATTTGTAGGTTTGAATTTAGATCTATCATTGGGAAATGTGTTCCGATATTTGGTTTGTGCATACTCACACTTGTTGTACCATTGACATTTGTAGAAGGTAATAATCCCATGTATGGATTGTATAAGTGTGAGTTTTGATAATCAATCGGCATTGTAAGGATTTGATAGCTTAGTTGACTCGGATTACTCATGATGTATGGATTGAGTTTATATTCCATGTTCCCATTGTGTTTTGACCTTGTTGCAAAAGTGACCTCTAAGGTTCTTAGGACTAATGATGAGATGAATGATGAAAGGTGTAAATGATATGAGTGTTGAACGTTTAGGGACTTTGGATCAATGCTAGAATTAGGGTTTGATTTTGATTGGTTTGATTTGGGTAATGAACTTGTAAACCCTATATGTAAGATGTGATCTTAGGATGAACTTGTTCAAAGGATTGCTGATTTAATTAAATGTATGAGAAAGGATGCATTCCCACACACCTAATTAAACAAATGATTTTGATTTGATGATTTACCCAAGTCTAGAATGATGTCTCCAAAGCTCTAAAGTTGTTTGTGGGATGGATTTTTGATAGATGTTTAGGATGGGTGAAATGTTTGATTTGATCCTAAGTGAACCTAGTAAGGACTTGTTTACTAGACCAAGATAGTGAAGAACATGCCTTTCTCTAAAAGTAATTCAAAATAAAATGACCAATGTTTGCATGGAAACCATATGACCAAAAGATGTCAAGCACATATGTGGGGTCCAATTTGATTTAATCTTTGCTTAATGGATTATTTTTACCACAAACACACTCTTGATTAGGTTTTCAACTGAATGTCCAATGTCCTAATTCCCTTTCATCCTACAAAGTGCATTATGTGGAAATCGAGGAAATCGAGGCAAAGGTTACCTAAATTTTACTTTAGTAGAAGCAAATTGAGATGAAATCCAAATGTTTAGAAGCCTCTAAGGATATGAATCCCAAGGGCAAGCAATAACATGTGAATTTGTTCAATGATATTTTCCTCTCCTAAAGGGTTTGCAATTTTGATGATTCATTGAATGCTGGTTTCGATGTTTTTGATCAAAGCATTGTGTTTTCAAACCACAAGCAATATGATGTCCTAGCTCAATTGGTACATTTTTCTTGGTGGGCTTGCCTCATGCCCTTCGTAGAAGAGATGATTTTACATGCAACCAAGGAAAGAGTATAAAGGTATGTTAAGAATGAAGTCTTAACCTCTATACTTTAACCAAGATCGGACATGGCAAGTAACTTCTTGGAATCTAAGTTCCAATGCACCACTTTGATAAACTCGCTCAATGGATCAATTGGTCACTACAAAAAGGGGCTTTATTTCAGAATTTCCGTTCATGGAGATTGACCCATATGGCGAGAGTCCCCTTTCAGATCCATCTCGTTAGAGCCAACCATGTGATACTGGTGTTCACTCCAATACCCACATTTATATCCCGGTTGGAAATACTCTTGGCTTTAGAGTGTTGCCGGTTGAGTCATTCCCCTGGGTGAGTACTTCTTCCCCAAGACAGGCCCTCTAGGATAAACAAAAGAAAGCAAAGACAAAATCCGTAACTCGATCAATCTTTGACAACTCAAAGAAAGAGAATATACGTGATGATGCTCTACTCACACTCGCACAAGATGTTCAATTTTAAACCCAAATCGAAGTGTGTATGGACAATTATTTATGCAACTTAATGTCACTAAAAGCCTTTTGATTCTCAAAACCGTTGTGAGGCGCGAGAGAAGCACATACGTCTTTTGATGATATTACTTTGTGTAAATAATTACAAAACAATAAAGACACACATTAATTTTATCCTTCAAAGCAATGATTCAATTCATTTTAAGCACCAAAGGAAAGATGAAGATTTGATTGGTCAATTTGTTAATCCAAAATTGTAAAACTAGTGAGTTTGACTAAGTTCTTTTTAAGCCCCTTTGTTGCAAAAAATTGAAATATTCTTTTTAAGAGCCCAAAAAGAGGTGATTTTATTTAAAATAGAAAACTACGACATAGGATAGAAGCTCTTTAAAGCATTTAAAAACACTTTATGAGTTTCAAATTTTAATGCCCAAATCCTTAAATTCGATCTTGCATTTTGTTTTTTCCCAACTCCAACGTTCGGTTCTAATGTCCACCTTTACCTATAAACATCACAAAATAAAACCTTTACATATGAGCTTTATTGGAGGGAATCATTTGAAATATGTAGCACTAAGAATTAAAACACAATCCCCATATAATGATAGATAAAATAAAGAAGAGATTAAAATAACACAAGTGACCTCTCCTTGCACCAAGTCAATGAAATGAAGAAAATTTGCATTTAAAAAATTTAAGACAGATTATATCAACCTTTTCAAAAAAAATTGCAGCTATCAACATAAAATCTTTCCACTGGCTGTCAGATAACAAAATCTTTTTATAAACAGATACACATATTTCTAAATAGCAGGAAGATTCCAACAAATAACATTAAATACTGGCCCCTGCACAGATAGATACTAACCTGTCTCCCCTACATAAAGTTTGATGGAACGATGTGAAAAGTTGAAGAGGGTGATTCAAAAACTATGACATACTAGTGTGTACTTCTCAATGACAAAAATTTTGATGGATGATAAATGCTACCTCTGATAGCTATGACCCAACTCACCAATAGCAGGATACTATTTTTCCTCGTACTACTCACATCCATGCACATTTTTTGAAAAAAGATACAACCAGTGAGTTTTGAGAAACTCAAAATGATTCTCCAAGTCAAATCATATGCTAGATGCTAGCCCCTCATTTTCTCTCAGCCGCAAGGATGGAACTTTGTTGGTAGCTTTGAAGACCCCTTTGTACTATGCCAATACCGCTGTCGACAATGGTCAATGTGTTGCTGCCTTTGTTCGGGATGGTATGAGTAAACAATTTTGACTGGTAATTGAGCTTGCTTTTATCAAAATCTCTGGGCCTTTGTAGATTGATGCCGATATTGACCACTTAAATGTAGCCACCATCCCCGCCTTTCCTTTCTGTCTGTGTTCATTGAGTCCTTGTAGCTGTTTATTACAACATGGAAAGTAGATTCCCAAGATAGGCCTTACTATTACAGGCAATGGACCAAATCCAACACAATCTTGTCTGAATGTGGGTTTAACTTGGAACTTATCCCTCTTTATGCCATGATATGAATGAGACTCAGGAATCTCTAACGCGGTCATATACCATTAAATGTTGGCAAGTGATGAGAGTAATTGTTATTGTACATGGCCAAATATGCTTCATTCATGATTAGATGACTGAGCATACGCCATCCACTGCCATAAAGAGATGGTAGATAGTTGTTTTCTGAGAATGGTAGGTAGTAGAGCATAGACAAGGCACGCGAACTATTGACAATGAGATGTGGAAGCATAGACAAGGTGCATCAACTATTTGACAGTCTGATGCGGAAGCATAGACAAGGCGCGTGAACTGTCTATGAACTGTTTGACAGCCTGATGTAGAAGCAGAGAAAAGGCGCGTGAACTATTTGACAGGATGCCTCTCCGAAATGTGATCTCATGGAATACAATGTTTGCAAGATACACCGAAAGAGATTTATATGCCTTCATAGTGGGAGAGCAAAGATAGTGCGGTTGATGTTCATAGTGGAAACAAGAGCATGGGCTTGGACATGGCGTTGTTCAAGGATGTGCTTCACAAGCTCCAGACTAGGCGTGTCTTAAGCTGACTGCTTGGACTCCTTGAGCTCCTTTTGACACGTGTTCTGTGACAAAAGCATGCCTAGCATCTGGATCGTATATAATCACTTTCTAGTCAGAGACCTTGGGCTTTAATGCTACTGCAACTAGCAGCCTGAACAACACTTCATTTGGCTCATTTCTATAGATGTTCACTATAGTGAAAAATCATTACGTCATAAGATCTTGACCTTATACACCTATTGAATAAGATCTGAGGAATGGTGACTAGACAAGGTGCAGTGTAATATAAATTTAGCAGCAGAAGCTATTGATCAACTTTGAATTGAGTAACACATGCTATTACATTCACTAACAAGTTTTCACAACTTTCAAAGTGATATATACGTCGATCCCAGTGATGACAATATGGATGAATTCCAAACTTAGAAGATATATAGACACAGCACGGGGAAGATATGAATCTTTAGAGATTCGTAAACTTGGTATGGGAATATGCTAAAATGGCTGAGACACTACCTCAAATGCAGGCTACTCCCTATGCGGCTAGTCACTTAATGGAGACAATGAAATTAAATACAGAGAACAAAAATATCGATGAGAAAAGATAGGAACATTAATAAGAAATCTTCCAAAACATACAGCTCTCTTCTTTCACAAATTTTGTTCCTAGAGCTATACAATGAAGAAATCTTAGATTTATGTGCTCCTGGTATAGATATGTACTTGAATTCACTAGAAACTATAAGTGATGTTGATCTTTTAAAGGACTTGCAGGTTGCGACAGTTTATGTCTCTATCTATGGCGATGATAGAGGTCACGAAATAGCTACGAAAGGTTTGAAAGCAAAGAACAAGTACATACGGTCTCAATTGGCTGTGTTACAACATTAGAAGCAAACAAAAAAAGCTACAGCCAAGTATATGTTCACCAGAGCAGATATCGATTTCAAATTTGTAAACAAATGTTATTTTAGATTGGGAACTGGTAAATATCATATAACAGTATGATTGAACTACAGGGATAATCATTTGACAAAACTACAACCTTATACAAAACTAAACCGAGTAATGTAAAAGGGCAGATATACAAATATTAATGCTTAGAAAACTACTACAGCAAGGTTATTTTATCATTTACTCTTAGTCTAAATACAACAATACTAAACAATGAAGAGATGGTTATATCCCAAACCTGCTAGTTCTTACGCATAAGCCAAAGAAGCCTTTGAAACACCTTACAATCATAGTATTACATTGAGTAGACCCCTATGCCAAATTAGACCCTTGCCATGCAGTCAATATTCAACCCTCCTTCTAGCGCTAAATGTAGATGTCAAAACCTGCATTTTCTAAAAACAAACAACTATTAGTAAACTTTAAGCAAATCAAATAAGACATCCTTATGAAATAATAAATCATGTTAATCATGCAATAAAATGAAACAATGGAAACCAAAAAAAGCATATAAAAAACATGATCCAACTTTATCTCATAGTGGATTGGTGCTATTGTGGAAAATAGCCCTTTTCCAATCCTTGCTTAAGCTCCATGATGAAATTGCTATGAAGAATGATATGAAATGCTAAGATGGGAAAAATCAGTTCTCAAATGGAGAGAGTGACTTTGAATAGGATTTGTGGATTTGTGGAGATTGTGGAGGATTTGATGATGAAAGAATCCTTTGATTTATAGATTTTCAATTGCTAAGAGTGATCAAGAGGAAGCCATGTGGGATAAAAAAAAAGCCAATGAAAAGAGGTCACTTGTCAACTTGTGAGTGGTTGATGCATGTGCAAGATTTGGGAAATGTGCCCAAGAGGGGTGGAAATTTCAAATTCAAATTTGAGAGTAAATGATGAGTGGGGGACATGTAAGAGTTTATTAATTGCTTTGTTGGATGTACATGCCCACTTGATTTTGAATTCAAACTTGAGGGAATATTCCACAAAGCTGCCATGTTGAAAGAAAATAAGGAATTTAATAAATCAATAAATTGATTTATTTGTGCAAGTGGCATTATCTAGAGGATGTGATGGGTGATTAGGTTAGGCTAATTAGGATTAGGTTAGCTTAATGATGATTAGGATGATTTTTACCAATTTGACTCAAATATTTGATTTATTTAAATCAGAAAAGGATGGAAAATGCATTTCGATTTAATTAAATGAATGTTTGATTTATTTGATTAGACGTATGATGTGAGACAAGTTGATTTATTTAATAATCCTGATTTACTTGGTGAATGGATTTGATGAGTTTGATTAAATTAATGAGTGGATAAATGTGAAACCTGGTTTACTTGATGAATGAACTTGATTGAATGCATAATGTTAATTTTTCATGTCTACACTTACAATACTTCATGTGCAAGTTAACTTACAAGACTTCTTATACAAGTTAAAAGTATGTTTGTTTGAAAGAATATTAACCCTTGATCAAAAGAGCATCTTTCATTCTCATCCATTGATGAGAATCCATGATCCATGTTTCATCTCTCCTCCACCTTTGATCATTGATTAACCTTTTTGATCTAAACCCTCCATTTCTCATTTGTCCTCCTATAAATAGGTCACTATTTGGAGACAAATGGATCCATCTTTTAACATCAAACTTATGTTGTTTAAATTATTTTCATTTGCACTCGCATTTAACATCTTTTTAGTTTAAATCACTTGCATAATAGCTTAGCTTCCATTAATGGCTTCCATGATAACATAATGCATCCATTTAGCTTAAAACTCATTTAGATTAGGCTTGTATATGCCCATAGTAGTTAAAATAGCTTGCATACTGTTCATTTATCTTTTAATCATGTTTTATCACACACTTCTCATTAGTTCTCTTCAATAAAACTGATTGGAATAGGCTCATTTATCCATGGGATTGGGAAAGGGTAGCCATTCCACATCAATGCGACACCACTCCCCCAATAGGATAAGTTTCAATGGATTAGAGTAGGCATTTTAAAATCTTTCATAGTTTGACATGTTAGTTTTAATAGAGGCTTATTTTAGTTTATTTTGAATGATCTCTATTGGATTGACATTTAATGGAATGAATATGATTCTTCATGTATCAAGTGTAATCAACCCATACTAATACATCAGTCACATTTTGGTGCTAGAAGGAGGGATTGAACTAACAAATGTAATGATTTTTTTGTCAAAACTCTTTTTCCTTGTGCTTTTAGGTACAATGGCGCTACTAATTATCAAACAATGCATTTGATGATGTGTCACTATACAATGATGCACCAGGATTTTGGTTCATTGATGCATAATTAATCTAGCTACACTTATTTAATTTTGTCATCGCATTTCAATTTAACGACGCAAGTTTAATTTTTCAATGCAAAATAAATTTCCTTTTAGCGATACATTTGATATGGCGATGCATATGATGTCACTATTTTTTGTAGAGAAGCACTATTGATTTTTCAATATAGTGACGCACATTCAATACAATGACACTATTGATGGATTTTAGTGACACAATTGATTTCATTGTCGTGAATTACTGGTAAACAAAAATTGATCCTATTTTTTTGACATGTGCTTTAATTTTTTTTGCTTTATCTGATCACTGACATGTCTTTGACTTCTTGATTCTGGTTTTTAGACTAACAGGTTTTGCAGGTTTGGAAGATACCAACTTGAAGAGAAGGAGCATTTTATCATTAATTGTATAATTGTAACAAGTGTTTTGACACTTATGGGGCAATTATAACCCATTTAAGATGTCTTTTATTTTCATGTTTTAGGACCAAACCAGTTTTCAATTAAGTTTTAAAATGAACACTCAAATTTGCTAAAATTGAGCCCTCACATCATTATTCTACTTTGGGTTTAAAATTAAACAAAATAGCTTCCATATTTTTTTTTGGTGCTTAAAACAAACTTACCTTTGCTTTGAGGGTTAAAATTAACAAGTGTTTTCATGTCTTGTGGTTTACATTTCCTTCATTGAATGTGTACGCTCTTCTTTTGTGCCACTTGATTATCTTGATAATTAAAAGCATTCATTTGAAAATTTGTATAACCACCCACATATTTTTGTTTGGATTTAAAATGAACCCCATGATAGTGTAGGGAAAAGGTGTTGTGTATTCTCTCTCCTTGTGTCATGCAATCTAGGGAGATCAAACAACAAGCGTACTTCCTTGCTTTTGTATATCTTTAGAGGGCCTTCCACCTTGCTTTGAAAGGTGGGAACAACCTAATTGATAATGAGCTAAAGCCAAGCTCTTTCAAACTACTAAATAAAAAATGTGTTTGTGATGAAATTCATAAGCAATAGGTGTAGATGTGTCATACCGAAAAGTGCCACCGCTAGTGTCCATGTGACACGTCAAAATCCTTTCTTAGGAAAGGACTGGGAAGCCTCTTGATTGAAATAATCTTGAGATAATCTTGTGTGTACGACCACCTTGAACGAAAGTCCTTACTAAGAACAATTGTTTAGAAGCCAAAAAAAATTATGCTTGTTGGTGCTGGAACAATCATTCCGAAGCTGCCCCACATTTTACTATTCATTGTTGAAACAAGAAAATTGTTAGGATCTTCAAATCTTCAGGATTTGAGATTTTGTGGTCCCAAGAAGTGTGTGCTATGGAGGGGAGCCAGTGTCACTAAATCTCTAGCTATTCACATTGTCTTAGTGTTTGGAGAAATCCAGGTGGGGATTCAGCTAGTAGTATCTTTTGAACCTAGGATGGTAAATTCTTGTGAGTTTAATACTTTGCTTGTTTCCAAAACATTACAAACAAACATCAACAAAGTATTTTCAAAATTTTAAACCCTTTGGTCTAAGTATGGATACCCTTTGACAAAACCTTGATATTAATGCTTGTCCTAAGAATTTATTCTTAGAGACTTCTAAGTATTTTGGTTTATATCTCAATCCATACTTCCCAAAGTTAACATAGGAAACTATGGCTTCAACCTCATTATTTTCACAAAATGGACCTTGTGAAATTTATGATGTTTTTGACATAGACATTTTAGTGTGAAACTTAAGCAAGACAAGTGTTTGTGGTAAAAAGAAACTCACTTAATCAAGATAAATTAACAAATTGAACCCCACATGACCATTTGGAGACTGATCGATCCTATTGAACAACCTGACCTCACACCCGCTATCATTCAACCAAACCTTGAACTCATTGAGGGATAACAAACCGATATAATTAGTAGTTTGAGAAGCTTCACTTTTGAAACAAAAGAAACACCAACCCAGTGGAGAAATGTAGCATATGTCATAGACGAAGAAGAGGAAAAAGTTGATATTTTGGTTGGAAGGACCATATTACCACCACCCATGTGGCAATAAATGTCCTTTTTTATGATTTTAACTTCTCTAAATGGTCTCACAAAAAATTAGAATCCCCAAGAGAAGGTCTACAGGTCATCACTTCAAAATTAGTCATCTTAGTCCATAAGCTATCAAAAGACACCTTTTACCACTTCACCAAAATAAAAACAAGTTGCTATACAGCTTCTATAAACGTGCTTCAAGGAACAATCCAAACTTGTATGCATTCTTTTGGAATCAAAGCCATGGTATTTTTCATGATCTTGAACTTCTCTAAATCATTGAGTCTTTAGGATTTGCAAACTTTAGAGGTGTAGCATGTTTCTCACTATCTTGGTCTTATCAAACAAAGGTTCACTCTAGGTCAACATTGGGTCAAACATTTCATCCAACCCTTCATCAAATTTTATCCTTCACTTCACCAAACTTTGCAAAAAAATTGAATACACCAACACTTTTTTACTTAAATATCTATCAAACCAACCCCTAACATAGCTACTTTGTATGTGAAATGAATCCTTTTCCATGCACTTAGTTAAGTTATTTATCATGTTTGAACCAGTTTATCTTGAAGGTCACGAGTCTACCCTAAAGATTCGCAAGTTCATAAAAATGCTTTATAAAACATCAAACATCAAAATCTCAAGTCAAGAAGTGTTGTCCCAAAATGTTTGCAAAGATCACTTCTCACATCATCCACGTTTTCATCTCCCATTATCATCATTGCTCCAAAAATAATTACAGTGTCCCTTTTACCTAGATTTGAGTCAACTAGAGAGTTCAAACATTACAAGTCTCAAAACAACTCTCCCATAGATGACCCAAAATTTATGGTAAAGATAGGATCACAACACAAGAGAATCATGGAGAAAACCAAATTCACATTCACCTCAAGTGATCCAAGTCTTGAAGAATTCGATCCAAGAAGTCAAGTTACCCTGTCACAACAACCCTCATCTCCATTAGGACCATATGAGATAGAGGATGTCACGAAAAACCCATTTGGGATTACAAAGGAAGAAATTATGGAGTACAAACAAGAACATCAAGCTTAGAAAATGTAGCTCTAATTTCCCCATATTTTGTGGCACAATCATTAACACAAGACTTGAATTCATCCATGTTCCCATCAACACCATATCTAGGGCTAAAAAAGACATCTATTCCTAGTCTTGCAACTAGTCTTGCTAAAGACTTTGGCCACATTTCACCATTTGAAAGTAGCACACTTGTGGGTACTCTCAACACCACTCCATCCCAAACAACCACTTGGACACCAAAATTTGGTGCTCCTCCTATTCCTAAAGATCACCAACATCCATATAAACCTCTTATGCTTCATTACTCTACAACAACCTTAACATATCAGGGGAACCCAACTTCATCCATACCAATGAGTACCGCAAGTGTTCCCACCATCAGAAAAAGTAGTGTGGACCAAGTGTCACAAATAGATCCAAAAGGGAAAGTAAATACCATCACACAAAACTAGCCTTTAACACAACACGAGACATCTTCACCCAATCCTCTCATTGATACATCAAACCCAGTGGTTGTCCAAAACACATCTATCCCATCCATCATCAACCCTGATCAAAACAATCCCTTGAAAATGAATCTCATCAAATAAGGTAATATCTTGGTTGCATCTCAAGCACAAGTGAATCCCCAAAACATTGGTCATGTGAATCCTTTCAGTTAGTGGACCCAAGGTCCTAATGTGCCAGTTACATTCCAATACCTAATGACACCATCATCATCTTTACCGTTTGTCCCCCAAGTCATGCAAAATAAAATGGGACCTCAAACTTACATTCCTCCATCTCAATCCACTATCTTACAAGTAATGTTTAACCAAGGGAACCCCCAACCTCTAATCAACAACAATACAAAACCTGCGTCCAAAATCAACACCCAAAACCCAACACAAATGTTTGAACCATTGACTGATCCTACATTGAAGGAACATGCCCTAGCTTTACAACAAGCACAACATGCTTATCAAAAAGCCATCCAACAACAAAAAACACAAGTAACCCTAGTAGCACAACAACAACAACAAAAACAAGAAAAATAAGAATCCCTAGCAACACAACAACAAGAACAAGAACAAGGAGAAACCTTAGCCACACAACAACAATAACAAGCAGCAACCTTAGTAATACAACAACAATAACAAGCAGCCTTAGCAGCATAACAACAACAATGAGCAACAGCAACAACAACAACAACAACAACAACAACAACGACAAGCAGTCTTAGCAACACAACAACAACAAGCCAAATAGAAAGCCCTAGTGGCACAACAATAACACCAAGCCCAACAACAAGTTCGAGTGAAAAAAAACAACAATCCCAACAAGCAACCCTTATGGATCAACAACAACAAAAATCCTCACTAGCTTAGCAGTATGTTCAACAACAACAACAATAACAAAGTTCCTACTATAAACCTTAATAGAACATTGTCAACTTGAACATGTCAAGAATATATACATCAACACTGAAATCAAATTCACAAAATACCACACCACCATACACACCATGCAACATATTATCATATCAGAATCCCACATACAATTCATCTGACATACCACAATACACATCATATGTTCTGCCACCAAACCTGTAAGACAATCTAGCATCACAACTTAAGATGTTATCACAAGAAATGAAGGACCTTTAGATGGGAAAGACAAAGAAGCCCCATACATAGAACTTATGCCCATATCCATTCGATCAAAACATAGCAATGGTACCATTTCCTCCTGGCTTTGAAATCCCCAAATTTGATAAATACAAAGGGAGAGGAAGTCATGTGGACCATGTCAAGGATTTTAACGTCATGTGTATGGAGGTTACTTACAATGATTCTTATTTAATGTACCACTTTCCTTGATGTTTAACAAGTCCTACCATGGATTGGTTTTCTCAACCGCCTCTCAGTATCAAAATTTTTCAAGAAATCATTGATAAATTCATAGATCACTTCTCCTTTAATCTTGACATGGACGTAAGCTTAGAATAGTTGTACACTCCTAGACAAAACAAGGGAGAATGTTTTTCCAATTTATTACAAAGGTGGAGACAAAGAGATAGTAAGAGCAAGTGGCCCCTTCCCAATGAACCACAAGTGGGGATCATCATAGAAAATCTAGATCCATATCTATCCTTGCAATTGAAAATATAGTGCATTACCTCTTATGACGAGCTTGTCCCTAGATCCCTTAACATCGAAAGAGATCTAATCTCACTGGGAAATACTCAAGCTTACAAAGACAATCACTCATCAACTAGTTCAAATGATAAACCTCATGTCTGGGCTAAGAACAAGAATGTAACAAATGATGGCATGGTAGATGCTAAGGTGGTCCTAAGTGCTCCTAGGACAAACAAAAATCAAGTAGCTAATGCTCAAAAAAATGTGTAGCAAACAACACATCCTCAAAACAATCAGGTCATTAACACCAAAACACAACAATGACAAACCCCTAACAAGAAAAACTATCCAAAACACAAGTACACACAGTTCTCAAAACCTAATGAAACCATCATGAAGGAATTGGTAGAGTCAAACCTGATAATGCTTCCCAACTTTGAAAACTACCAAGAAGCAAAAGATAAACCATCTTGGTACAATGAGAATGATCATTGTGGATTTCACAAAATCAAAGAACACAAGATATAAATTTGCATGCGACTAAAAAATATTATCCAAGATCTTATAGAAAGTGACACAATATCTGTTGAATTACCAACTGATAACTAGGATATTAAGATATACAAAAACCCTATGCCAGATCATAGCAAGGGGAACAACAACATAAAATCTCAATATTACACAAACATGCAACATACCTATTCCAATGTAGTCACTTCTTGTGATAGTGTTATCACTATCATCATAATCAAAGGGCCTAGTGTGGAATGTGGATGGTGCAAGAGCACCTAGGAAACACTAGGCTATGGGTAGCCTAGGATAAATTTAGTGTAAATGCTTTTCTAAGGTCATGTTGACCATTGGAATTTGAGTTAGAGTGTTTTCTTGTCTTGATCAGGAATGATCAAGAGGGAGGTTGTAACTCATGTTTCTTAGTTGTTTAGGAGTTAGTAATAATTGGTAAAGGTGGAAAAATGGGACATTTTGGAACTTTTTCCACTTGATTATGGAAATGTCTGACACAAGGGATTGGTAACTACCTTGGAGAGGAGTTATAAGGAGTTGTTCGAGCTGAGAGCAGGGTTGGTTGGTTTTTGATTTGTAATAATTTCATGAAGTGCAATTAAGACTGTGATATTGAAGAACATATTCTAGTTTATGGTTTTGGATTTATGCTTTGATGGTTTGATCAGATTTTGAGAGTAAAGTAGGTAGTGTAATTCCTTTTCAGGAATTTCTTAGTTCAATAGTTAGCTTGTTGCATCGGTTCAAGCATTTTTTTTGGTTAGGTTAATTCATTTCTTGCAATTTTTGTTGTAATTGTCAGACCGGCAGAGATGGAGCTCTAGACCATGTTTCCCCTATACCTGGTGTATGGGTTCTTGGAAACAGAGGCTAGACTCCATGTTTGTACATAAGGTAGAGGTAGGAGTCCTTAGGAATCAGGAATCCAAGGCAAAAGACTGTTCCTAGGCAAGCTTGGTAGTGCCCGGCTAGGACAGTCAAAGAGTGCAAAGCACTAAGGTTGCAGGGGTGCCAATCTTCTGGTGAACCACGGTGTGGAGAGGATGTGGATTGCCTTGTAGAGGCTTGGTAACAAGGAGGCTTAACATAGACTAGGAAGTGGCAAACAAACTAACTGATCTCAAGGAGGTCATAAAACTAGCTTAAAACAAGCCTAAATTTGCTAAGTTAAGGGTTGGAGCAGTGTACAAACAATGGAGGCTCCAAACCCCAAAAATATTCAAGGTGTGGGCAAGGGTACCACGAATCCCAAGAAAATATTTGGATTCATTTGGAGAATTTTGGCACACTCTCCATGTTTCTCGGGTTAGGAGGCCTATTTGGGGCTCTAGGGCTTGTAGCCTTTTCTAACCCTAGGAGAGGGTTTGGTGGAAGCGATGGAGAATTGGAGTCTAGTGATTGATCAAGAACCCTAATAGGTTGCAATGAAGCTTTTTACTACATCTCTACACCCCTACAAGAACCTAACAGAATGTTGGGAGTAATTGGCCTTGAGGGAAGAGTAAGGGTCAAGGGTGAGATAGTGGCAAGGCACCAAGATTGGCTTGGTGGAATGGAAGAGTGATGATAGTGGGGTTGGCTAGTTGGACTAGGGGTACCTATACCTGAGATAGGACCTAAAGGTTAAGGTGGGAGAGTCACCTAGGAGTTCTTGAGAACAAGGACCCAAAGCATGGGACAATGAGTGTTCCACCCAACCCTACCCTATCAGATTGGTATCAGAGTACTTAAAATATTTGGGATAGAATCTTGCATGTCAGACCTTGAATCTAGTGGTTCTACCATCATGGTGACAAATGTTGAATTGGCTAAGATGGTTGAAGAACATGAGGAAGAAAATAAGCTAATGAGGGAAACAATAGCCCAACTTGAGCAAGTAATGAGGAGCATGCAGTTAGAAGGAAGGATACCAAAGGAAGAAGATGTTGCAGAGGAAGACAAGACCCCTGAACCTAACCCTGTTTTGAAAGAAGAGCCTTTATTGAAAGCATTGAAGGCATACCACTGTTTAGTGGAAAAATGGAAGTTGATTTAGTTGTGGATTAGATAGAGGGAATGGATTACCATTTTGAGTGTGATGGGGTCACAGAAGCATAGAAGGTAAAGGTGGCCAAATCAAGGTTAAGAGGTTCTTCCTTGACATGGTGGAAGTTCATTCAGACAGAGAGGGAAAAGGAAGGCAAGCAACCTATCTCTACTTGGAAGGGAATGGTTGCCAAGGTAAGAGAAGCATACATGCCATATGACTATGAAATTCAATTGCATAAGAAAATACAGAGCTTGAGGCAAAGAGACCAAGATGTGAACTCTTATACTGAATTTCAAAAACTTTGCATGAGGTCTAATGTGACATAGGATGAAAGTCTCAAGGTGGCTAGATATCTTAATGGCTTGAAGTGGAACATTCAAGAGGAAATGACTCTTCTAAGTCCCAAGATAGTACACTAATGTTACCAATTAGATATAAAGATTGAGGAAAGAAGCAAGAGGAAACAAGAACAGACTTCTAAGAGTAGAGGTGAAGGTAGAGATCAAAGAGATCAAAGAGGACATCGAGGTGGCTACCAAGGTAGAGGCAATGACCAAAGAAACCAAGGAGAGTTTAAATCTATAGATCATGGCAATGAAACACCTTCTAGAGGAGGGTATAATAGAGGTAGAGGTTCTCAAGGAGGATCCACTAGAGGAAGAGGAGCAGGCAGGAGCAATTCATACTTTGCAAACATGAAATGCTACCATTGTGGTCAAGTTGGACACCCAGCTTATAGGTCCTCAGAGAAAGCATCTTCATCAAGCAATGAGAAGAGAGTGTCTTATGCACAAGAGGACACCATGAGTCCTAAGTCACCTGAGGTCAGTCACATTAAATCTGAGATGGGAGAGAATCTGATGTTTAGAAGAGTGTTGATCAGACAACCGGTCAAGGAAGAACCAAAAAAAAGAAGAGCTCTATTTAGAGTGAAGTGCAAGATACTTGGTACAGTATGCAAGGTCATTGTAGATTTAGGTTCAACAGACAATATCATCTTAGAAGAAGCAGTAATGAAATTGAAAATGAAAAAGGTACCTCACACTAACCCCTACAAGGTAACATGGCTCAACAAAGCGCATGGTGTTCTAGTGAATGAGCAAGTAACGGTGGAGTTTTCCATTGGAGGGTATAAGGATAAGTTAGTTTGTGATGTTTTACCCATGGATGCATGTCATCTACTATTGGGTAGACCATGGTAGTATGATAGAAGTGCCATGTATGATGGGAAAGAGAATAGCATTTCCTTCGAGAAGGATGGGAAGACTTTCAAGTTGCAGTCACTGTTAGAAGAAGAAGAGGGACAGTCAAAGACACCAAGTGTCATTTTGAGTAGTGGGAAGGAGTTCCTTAACAACCTACATCAAGGGGGTGAAGGATATGTGGTTATGTTACAACCTAAAGAAGAAGACAAGGCTGAAAAGACAGTCATACCTGGAGCAGTCCTAAAGTTGTTGGATCAGTTCAAGGACATTATAAGTAATGGTGCACCTGCAACTCTACCACCAAAGAGAGCCATAAGTCATCAAATTGACTTCATACCTAGAGCCTCATTGCCTAAAAAAGCAGCTTATAAGCTTACACTGGATCAGAATCTAGAGGTAGGTAGGCAAGTGCAAGAGTTGTTGGATCAAGGATTGATTTAAAAGAGCATCAGCCCATGTCTAGTACCGGTAGTCTTGGCAACCAAGAAGGGAGGTAAATGGAGGTTATGCACTGATTCTAGAGCAATAAACAGGATCACCATTAGGTATAGGTTCCCTATTCCTAGAATTGAAGACTTAATGGATTGTCTTGGAGGAGATCAATACTACACAAAGTTGGATCTCAAAAGTGGATACCATCAGATCAGAATTAAGGATGGTGGTGAGTGGAAGACAACATTTAAGACAAATGATGAGTTATATGAATGGAGAGTGATGCCATTTGGTCTCTCCAATCCCCCTAGAACATTCATGAGGCTCATGAATGAAGTGCTCAAAGACTTCATAGGGGTATTTGTGGTGGTATACCTTGATGACATCCTCATATTCAACAAGACAACAGAAGAGCATTTAAAACATGTGGAGTTGGTTCTTAGAAGGTTGCAAGAGCAGAAGTTGGCAATCAATCTAGAGAAGTATGAGTTCTTTAAGTAAGAGCTTGTATATTTGGGTTTTGTAGTGTCCAAAGGATCATTGAAGATGGATCCAAGTAAGGTGGGAGCTATCCTAAACTGGCCTACACCAACCATAGGGACTGAGGTAAGAAGTTTCCATGGATTGGATCAGTTCTACAAAAAATTTATAAGGAAATTTAGTGGTATATGTGCACCAGTCCTAGATACAATCAAGGGTGGTTTAAAAACTAAGTTTGTGTGGACTCAAGAAGCTGAGAAAGGGTTTGAGAAACTGAAACAAGAGGTGGCAACTCAACCTATTCTCTTATTACCTAGTTTTGACAAATTGTTCACTGTTGAATGTGATGCAAGTGGAGTGGCAGCAGGAGGATTGCTAAGTCAAGAGGGAAGGCCTATAGCCTTCTTTAGTGAGAAGCTCAATGAAGCAAAGAAGAGGTATTCAACTTATGAATTAGAACTTTATGCTCGGGTTCAGTCACTTAGGAAGTGGAGGCATTACCTTCTACCCAAGGAATTTGTAGTCTTTACTGACAATCAGGCACTTAGCTATATGAATACCCAAGAGAAGTTGAGCAATAGACACTTGAAGTGGATGGAATACATCCAAGCTTTTACTTTCACCAACAAGCACAAGAAGGGACAGCTAAACAAAGTAGCAGATGCATTGAGTAGGAGGTTGTTGACAGTGCAAGAGATACAAGTGAAGAGCATAGGGATTGATAGTTTTAAAGATCTCTAAGGGGAGGATGAAGACTTTTTAGAGCTCTATAAGGTATGTTCTAACTTTGAGAACCATTTCCATAGCCAATACTCAGAGTATACATTGCAAAGTGGGTTATTGTTTAAAGGAAATCAGTTGTGTTCCAAGAGGGTCAATGAGGGAAAATCTCATTCAGGAAAAGCATAATGGAAGTCTTAGTGGACATTTTGGCATCAACAAGACTTTAGAACTAGTGCAAAGATTCTATTACTAGCCTAAGTTGGCAAGAGATGTTAGAAAGTATGTGGAACAATGTGTTGTGTGTATGAAAGCTAAGGGAGGAGCTAGTAATGCTGGTCTATATCAACCCCTACCCATTCCTAACAGACCATGGGAGTGTGTAAGCATGGATTTTGTGGTAGGCCTTCCTAAGACCAAGACTGGTTTTGACAGTGTCTATGTAGTAGTGGACAGATTTAGCAAAATGAGTCATTTTATCCCTTGCAAAACTACTCATGATGCTAGTTACATAGCTCATCTCTTCTTCAAGGAAGTTGTAAGGATCCATGGATTTCCTTTGAGCATTGTTTCAGACAGGGATGTGAAGTTCATGAGTCACTTTTGGAAGACTCTATGGAGTAGATTGGGTACCAACCTGTCATTTGGATCAACTTACCATCCTCAGACCGATGGTCAAATAGAGGTGGTTAACAGGGTGCTAGGTAACCTTCTAAGGTGCCTAACTAAGGAGTATGGACAGACATGGGATATGGTTATCTCACAAGATGAGTATGCTTACAATGATAGTGTGAACTAGACCACAGGGAAGAGTCCTTTTGAAGTTGTGTATGGGATGCACCCAAGAGGCATATGTGAGCTCAGAGATCTTGGAGCTATGGAACATAGAAGTGGACATGCAGAGGACTTCAGTCAAACCATGAAAGAGATTCAGGAGTAGGTGAAGAAGACAGTCACCAAGGCTACACAAAAGTTAAAGGAGAAGGTAGATTTGTCAAGGAAGGATGTGAAATTTACAGTAGGAGACTATGTCATGGTCCACCTTAACAAGTCAAGGTTGCAGAAGGGAATTTCAACCAAGTTGCAAATGAAAAGAGTAGGACCATGCAAGATATTAGCCAAGTATGGTAAAAATGCATACAAGTTAGAGTTACCTACCGGTTTAGGAATCTCACCAGTTTTCAATATAGCTGACTTGATCAAGTACAAGGGGTCAATCAATGATGTGGATTAGAACAATAAGGAGATCTTCAAGGACATTAGTAATATATCCTTACCTAATCAAGACAAGCCTCAGGCAGAGAAGATCTTGGAGTCAAGAGTGAAGAAGGCTACAAGGCACAAGGTATACATGGATCATCTTGTCAAATGGAGGAATAAGCATGAATTTGAGGCTACATGGATGGATGAAGCTTAGCTCAAAAGGCAGGGCATAGATGTGTCATAACCCTCTCCTGACATTCCTTAGAGTTTGTGTAGAGGGGGGATAATGGTGCAAGAGCACCTAGGAAACACTAGGTGATGGGTAGTCTAGGATAAATTTAGTGTAAATGATTTTCTAAGAAGGTCATGTTGACCATTGGAATTTGAGTTAGAGTTTTTTCTTGTCTTGATCAGGAGTGATCAGGAGGTAGGTTGTAACTCATGTTTCTTAGTTGTTTAGGAGTTAGCAATAATTGGCAAAGGTGGCAAAATGGGATATTTTGCACCTTTTTCCACTTGATTATGGAAATGTCTGACACAAGGGATTGGTAACTACCTTGGAGAGGAGTTATAAGGAGTTGCTTGAGCTGAGAGCAGGGTTGGTTGGTTTTTGATTTGTAATAATTTCATGGAGTTTAATTAAGACTGTGATATTGAAGAACATCTTCTGGTTTATGGTTTTGGATTTATGCATTGATGGTTTGATCAGATGTTGAGAGTAGAGTAGGTAGTGTAATTATTTTTTAGGAATTGCTTAGTTTAGTAGTTAGCTTGTTGCATCAGTTCAATCATTTGTTTTTGTTAGGTTAATTCATTTCTTGCAATTTTTGTTCTGACTGTCAAACCGGTAGAGATGGAGCTCTAGACCATGTTTCCCCTATACCTGGTGTATGGGTTCTTGGAAACAAAGGCTAGACTCCATGTTTGTACACAAGGTAGAGGTAGGAGTCCTTAGGAGTCAGGAATCCATGGAAAAATATTGTTCCTAGGTGATCTTGGTAGTGCTCGGCTAGGACAGTCAAAGAGTGCAGAGCACTAAGGTTACAGGGGTGCCAATCTACTGGTGAACCACGGTGTGGAGAGGATGTGGATTTCCTTATAGAGGCTTGGTAACAAGAAGGAGGCTTAACACTAACCAGGAAGTGGCAAAAAAACTAACTAATCTCAAGGAGGTCAGAAAACTGGCTTAAAATAAGCCTAAATTTGCTAAGGGTTGGAGCAGTGTACGGACAGTGGAGGCTCCAAACCCCAAAAATCTTCAAGGTGTGGGCAAGGGTACCATGAATCCCAAGAAAAGATTTGGATTCATTTGGAGAATTTGGGCACACTCTCCATTTTTTCTTGGGTTAGGAGGCCTAGTTGGGGCTCTAGGGCTTGTAGCCTTTTCTAACCCTAGGAGAGGGTTTGGTGGAAGCGATGGAGAATTGGAGTCTAGTGATTGATCAAGAACCCTAATAGGTTGCTATGAAGCTTTTTACTACATCTCTACACCCCTGCAAGAACCTAATGGAATGTTGGGAGTAATTGGCCTTTAGGGAAGAGTAAGGGTCAAGTATGAGATAGTGGAAAGGCACCAAGGTTGGCTTGGTGGAATGGAAGAGTGATGATAGTGGGGTTGGCCAGTTGGACCAGGGGTACCTATACCTAAGATAGGACCTAAAGGTTAAGGTGGGAGAGTCACCTAGGAGTTCTTGAGAACAAGGACCCAGAGCATGGGACAATGAGTGTTCCATCCAACCCTACCCTATTAGTGGAGCCACCACAAGATGTGGTAAATTCACCATCCAAGGAGTCCCATCTCAGTCTAGGGCACAACCTACTTTTCCAACATCAAATCCTAGCAAGTACAATCTCTTAGATCAGCTTAAGAAGACCTTCTCGTAGATGTCAATCTTGGAACTATTAAGGCTATCCCCTGCACATAGGGAAATCTTAGAGAAAGCTTTGTCAGAGTCATCTATCCCTGAGGATATTGATATAGATCAGTTTAAAGCTATGGTAGGGCATATCGCTAATCATCTTATCACCTTCTCAGAACAAGACCTACCATCACAACCATCTCATAACTGTGCTTTACACCTTGAGGTCATCATTCATAAGAATAAGGTTAAAAGAGTCTTAATAGATAGAGGTGTTGGTCTAAACATTTGAACCCTTTAGTTGATCAAGAACTTGGGATATTTAGAGGATACCATTGAGAAAGAAAAGAGTACCACCATTAGAGCATATGACAATCAAGAACACATATCACAAGGTATCATTGTACTACCCATCCAAGTGGGACCTATCATTGCAAAAACTACATGCTAGGTGTTAGACCTTGATCTCCCCTACAACATCCTACTTGGTCGACCCTAGATCCATGCCCTAAAAGTTGTAGCCTTGACCTATCATCAATGTGTAAAGTTTCCTTTCGAAGGTAGAGAAATTACCATCCATGGAGATCTTGAGCCTTTTTAATACTGCAAAAATATTGAGACCAATTTTTACAAGATACCCTAGATCCCTAAAAATGATGAAGGGCCTACACCATCTACCTCATTTGTTGACCCATCATCCCTTGCATCTACCTTAGAAATGAAAACAGCTATTATGTAGAAGATTCCTGACATCAAAGAAGTGATCCAAGATGATAGTTGTGGAAACTATAAACTAATGAAGGATACTTCTATCATAGGAGAGCTACCTGTTTCTCCAAAATCCCATGGAAAACCCACATCTAGCAACAAAGAGGTCAAAACAATCAATATAGTAAGCTACTACATTTACCAAATGGGGGGATTTGAACCAAGAAGATGTCAATGTGGAGGATGTCTCTAAGCTGCTATATCAAGATGAATGACCTATCCCTATTCTTCCCATGAAAGATGATGATAAATGCTTGTAGATAATGAAGGGATGGATCTATAACAAAAATGAGGAGCTAGGACACAATGAAAATTATTTTCTAGAACCCATCGTTTCTAAGAAACACCTAAAGAATATTGGCCTAAGTTGTACTACTAGAAAGGTCACCCTTATTGGCAAAGGTACTTCCATGAAATGAGCTAAGGCTTCCTCTTGGTTACCTACATCATGTGATACAACCCTAGATTACTTCTCCCTTGATGTTGGTGACCTATTTGAGAACAACTCCCTCTTCACGATATCCAGAAAATACTTTTCTCTAAGCAATCAACCAACTGAAATACACCTAGTATACCCACAACTCATTGACTTGGACCACCAACTCTAGATTTATTCAAAAATGATGAAGCGATCTTAGAATTCATGGGACTTCATGAAAACCTACCATGGGAAGATCACAAAAGCAAGTTTTAACATAGAGCTAGACACAGTGGTGTACTACGGAGAGGCGATTAAATCCTTCAGTCACAAAATGGACATGCAACTAACATGCAGATCTTTAAGTTAAAACCACACTATGGCACTTTCTAATCCTAAAATAGTCAGAATAAAAGATGCATCCAAAGGTGAAAACCTCTTTGAGGTGCCCAAGGATGAGGGATTCAATCTCCCCCTTAGTGTAATGCATCTAGAGAAGTCAACAGTTCTAGCAGAAAAGGCCACTCCAATCAATGTGGGAACAAAAGAAGCACCCAAGATCACTTTCTATGTTGAATCCCTATTGGATGAAGAACAAAAGAACCTAGCAATATTATTGAAAGAGTGAAGAGCTAACTTTGCATGGTCATACATATATATTTTAGGGCTTGATCTAGAAGTGGTTGTGCATCACTTAGCAGTCTATCCTGAAGCTAAGCCAGTGAAGCAAAAATTAAGGAAGATGCACCCTTAGATAGCACTCTTGGTGAAACTGGAGTTACAAAAGCTTCTTGACGTTGGATTCATTTGACTCATAGATTATCCTGAGTGGGTTTCAGACTTGGTCCCTATCTCCAAACCCAGATGGGGCATCAAAATCTACACTAATTTTAGAGGTGTAAACAAAGCATGCTTGAAGGATGATTTCCCTCTTCCTAACATTGACATCATCATGGACTTAATAGGTGGGCATGAAATACTCTCACTCATAGATGGTTTTTCAGGCTATAATCAAATCATGATCGCCAAGGAGGATCAACAAAAAATTGCATTCACTTGCCCATGAGGAACATATTGTTGGAATCTGATGCCATTAGGGCTAAAGAATGCAGGAGCAACCTATCAAAGAGCAATGACTCATATTTCATGACATGATCCAAAAAATAGTCGAAGACTATGTGGATGATATTTTGGAAAAATCAAAGGAAAGGAGTGAGCACATAGAAGTCTTGGGACCCATCTTTGATAGACTCGAAAAATACAAAGTAGGACTGAATCGAAAAAAGTGTTTCTTTAGGGTTACATTAGGGAAACTTCTTGGCTATATCATCTCACAAAGAGGGACAGAAATTGATCCAACAAAAGTGAAAGCCATCCTGGACATGGAACCACCTTAAACATTGAAACAACTAAGAGGGTTACAAGGAAGATTGCAGTCCATCAGAAGGTTCATAGCATAAATTTCAAATAAAATCCACACTTTTTCAGATATTCTCCATAAAGGAATAAATTACAAGTGGGATGGGAAGTGTGATAAATCTTTCCAACAGATCAAAGACTACATATTGACACCTCCTATTCTCATGCTTCTAGTATTGAACAAATGATTGATCTAGTATTTCTCAACAACATCATAGGAGCTCTTCTAGCACAACATGATGAAAATAGAAAGGAAAGAGCTATCTACTATATCAGTAGGACTTTAGTGGGCTATGAAATGAATTATTCATCCATTGAGAAAGCATGCTTAGTAGTGGTTTTTTCTTTACAAAAGTTCAAATACTACATGTTGTCACACCAAATTAAACTTATTGCAAATATCAACCCATTAAAATATTTGTTATCCAAAACAATTCTCACTAGGTGAATGGTAAAATGGATCATGATCTTAACTGAATTTGGCATAGATTATGTGGATTGAAAGGAAATAAAAGGACAAGTGATTGTGGACCAATTAGTAGAGGCACCTATCTATGCATAGAACCCATTAATATCTGACTTCCCTAATGAATTAGTGTTCCTTTTCAATTTCGCAAATCAGTGCAAAATTTACTTTGATGGATCATTCACTCAACATGGATCAAGTGCGAGTATTCTCTTTCTCACCCCTCAAGGTGATTGCATCCCAAAATTATTCAATCTATCATTTCTATGTACTAACAGCATAGCTGAGTGTGAAGCCTTGATCATAGGTCTAAGGATAGCATCTCAATGGCAGATACAAGAGTTGAAATTCTATGGAGACTCACAGTTGGTTATCAACCAAGTCAATGATGACTATCAAACTAAGGATGACAAGCTTACTCCCTATAAAAATATGGTAGAGGGTATCAAGAACCTTTTCATTGATAGAAATTTTGAGTAGATTCCCTGCATGAACAATCAAACAGTAGACGCTATGGAAAAAATTGGATCATTATTAGACAATGCTACACAACATCCTCCAATGTAAATTCTTGGTAGAAAAACTTCTTGTATCGAATTTTGAAAACCCTGGATCTGAATTCATGTGTGTCATTGTTGGTCCTAGATCCCCATGGTATCATGACATATTCACCTACCTAAGCAGAGGAAGCCTCCCATCCATTATCACCTCCAACCTTAAAAAGACCTTTGTAAAGAATGCATCCCGATTCATGATCCTAGGTGATACCTTATACCGCCAAAGCATCGAAGGGACATTATTATGATGTCTTAACAAAAAAAATCCTTAAATTCTTTAATAGAAGTACACGATGGAATAATTGGTTCCCATTATTATGGTATGAATTTAGCTAAGAAACTATTGAGGATAGGGTACTACTGGGAAACCATGGAAAGAGAAGCCCATCAGTACATGCAAAAGTGTGTCCAACATCAACAACATGGAGATCTTATTCATGCTCTAGTTTAGGAGTTGCAACCAATGGTTACACCTTGTCCATTATTAGAGTGGGGGATTGACCTCATAGGAAAGATTACTCCAACCTCATCCAATGGCCACAAGTTCATCATAACATCCACTGATTACTTTACCAAGTGGGTCGAAGCCATTCTAATGACCTATATAATGAGGAACCAAATTTCCAATTTTATCCTAAATTACCTAATCTTCCATTATGGTGTGCCACAAACCATTATCTAAAATAATGGAACACCCTTCAAGAGCTAGGTTGTGAAAGAAATATGTCAAAGATTCAACATCCAACATTGATTCTCTACACCATATTAACCCTAGGGAAATGGTCAAGTTGAGGCTACAAACAAGACCATTTTGAAAATCCTAAAGAAAATGGTCAATGAAGTTGCTCATGGCTGGCATCTGTAGTTGATTCCCACCCTCTAGGCCTATTAAACCAATATTTTCATGCCTATAGGTACAATCCATTTCTCCTTGTTCTACCGATTAGAAGCCATCCTGCCTATTGAGGTTGAGCTTCCATCACTACAAGTTTCATTGCAGCACCTAATCATTGATGAAGAATATAGAGTATCTCAGTTGAATGAGTTAGAATTCTTGGATGAGCATTGTCTTGACACCCTTAATCACTTGCAAGTATACCAAAACCAACTGAAATGAAGCTATAACAAGAAGATCAAATGTCGGTCTTTCTAGGTAGGGGATCTTGTCATAAAGCAAAATCAGAAGAATCTTCCAGATCAAGACAACAAAGGAAAGTTTGAGCCTAACTGGTTAGGTCCCTTTGTCATCATAGCAAGTTATGGATTAGGAGAATATCAATTTTCAACACCTGAAGGTGAACCCTTGCAGGAACCAACCAACAACTTGCATCTTAAAAAAAAATTATTCCTAGTCTTGAAGAGTGTAAATCCGAAAATACAAAAAAAATTAAAAAATGATCAAAATCCAAAAAAAATGAGAAAAAGGATTGAAAATATTAAAGAAAAAAAATCATCCTCTAGTGAAAACCACTTCGATGATGCTTTAGGCAAGTACCTTGGTGAAAACCTGGCAAATGAGCACCTCACGCAAATAAAGTACCTCCATCTATCTTTGGCTTTTTATACTATCTTTCTTGCAATCATTGTCCTTCCATTGCATCATTCATCCTATTTATTCCATCACCCATCCACCTCCATATCATAGCTTAATGTTGTGAAGTATTGTATCCCCTTTAGTACTACTTGGCGTATTCCTAAGGTCAGTTTGTCCTACCTACATCAAGGTAGTCTATTGCATCACATCGGGGAAAATTTAGTGTGGATCATATCAGGTTCTTGTATATCTTAAGGTTATTAGAAATCTCATTTAAAAATCCCAAAAACATTCATAAAAATTTATCAAAATCCAAAAACACTTGAAAAATCACAAAATCCAAAAATATCCAAATTCTTCTATAGCTAAAATCCAAAAACATTCAAAAATTGTAAAGTCAAAATCCAAATAACACATCAAAATCCCTAAAAAGGTCAAACATCAAAAATCTAAAAATAGTACCTTGTCAAACTACGAGTCTCTGAGCTTGAACTTAGGCAAGGCTATATTGATGTGCTCTCGAGACACCCTAGGTCATTCCTTTAGGAGTCCGTCATAATAAACTAGCATTTCATGAACTGTTAATATCTCATTTTCAATAAGTCAAGTTAGTCGAATTATGTGGTCTCTACATATAACATAGGCAAGGCTAATATTTGATCAGCCCTTGAGGCCCCTAGGATAGGTCTTTTAGGTTAGGTTCTTGGTCAAAACTCTTGAAAAATCCCAAAAGCATCTAAATATAAAAAAATCCCAAAAACATTCAAATATCGAAAAAAGCCTTAAACATTTAGAAAACTTAGAAAACACAAAAAAAATTGAAAATCAAAAAAACACAAAACATTAGAAAACATTCAAAACCCCAAAACATTCAAATATTTTAGAGAGAAACCCTAAATAGCCTCAAATAATTGAAAACTTAAACATTTGCATAAAGTTTCAAAAAGACCCAAAACAACCTCAAAACATTTTCAAAATACCAAAAACATTGAAATATTATAGAAAATAGAAAACCATCCATCCCATTTCGCTTTCACCCATAATAAAACTTCACCCATAATAAATCAATTATCACCTTCAACCTTTGGAAAAAAAATGGGAAGCAAGTATCACAAGTCGTAAAGTGAGAACCTAAGTGTCAAAATCTAAAATCTAAATCATAGGTAAACGAGTCAGTGAAGTTTGTATCAATGACTTATCATAAACCTTATCCTAATCAAACAATTTGATCAACATGTCCTAGGATGAATCCTTCCTGTGATGGGCATTAGTATCAGACATCACCTTAGCTAAGTTAAACTAGAAAGAGATATAGATAACACTAACTATTTTTCTTTGATATTTTCTTCTGATTTATCTTATTGACCCATTCCAAGGACCTCTCGATGATGTCTATCAAAACAATTTAGATAGAAAAAAATTGGGCATTGATCATTATCTTTCATTTTTTGTACTTGTGGGTATTCTTGTAAAATAATCTTGGTGCCTACTTGCTTAGTTGTGTGTGGGGAGGTTGTTTGGAGTAGATTGTAGACTATTGCATATGCTTTGGTCTGATATATTCTAAACTGCTAAACTACATTCTGACGAAGTTTGCATATGTCAAGATGTGAACAAGAACTATCCTATCTATTTTCAGATTGAAAGTCCATTATACTAGATACCATGACATCCTAGTTATCAATAACTTGATGCATTGTGTCTATGTGTTATATCAAAAATAAGGAACAACAAAAAATTTCAATCCCAATATATGAGAAAATCATCATCATCATCATGTATCATGCATCACCATCTCTAATAAAGTCTCAGTGGGTCATAGAGTTGTTGGGAATTTTTGAATCAATCATAAAAATCAATGATCAAATTATTCTTTATTCTTCTTTTCGTGCTAACCTAGTATCATGATAGTCAACAAAAATATCATTAAATGCATCCATCTTACATCCACAAATCATTAGCATCCATACATCCTGCATCATCGCAACATATCATAATCATAATCATTTAAGTTGTGATGAATAATATAGATTTTTTATTCTAAGCATCTTAAATTGTTGCATTATCATAAGCATGAGTATGAACATCTTCATAGGCATACATATCATGGACATCCATATATCCATCCATATGCATCCATCATCATCATATCATAAATTGTATAGAAAAGTGTACAAAAAGAAATGCATCCATACCATTTGCATAAGCATAACATTTGCATCCATCACATAAAATATCCTAAAAATATACTAAAAAAGAAGTACCTCCATCATCACATATCACATAAACATAATCATAATGAATCACATCATAGATCATCATATGCATTCATACATTCATAAGCATGAAATAAAGTAAACATCAAATCATATCACATCTAAATCATCTCATATATATATATATAAAAGGTGACTGTCATGATACAATATTTGAATCAGTGTATATGTATATCAATCAAGAATACAATATCCACGAGGCTATCAAAATGAGACCATGAATGTATATCCATATAAACAATCAAGCAATAATCAAAAAATTTTCTACACCGATAGGACTTGTCTCACCCCTAACTGATGGTTGATCCTCAGATATAGCTGGTGCTCCACTCTACTGTGAGAAGTCAAGCTATCACATCCCCTACGTAACAACATAGTGATAGTGCATATGATAGTATGTAGCCTTTGTGACAACATCTCATATAACAAAGAAAATACAGTCTTTCCCTGTGACACTGTAGTCACTACCTCCAACTATTGTCTTTTCCCAATCTCCTAGGCTAGCGTAGGTCCAATTTTTGCCACAACTAAACCTTATGGTCACTCCAAGAAGTCATGGACTGTAGCTATTGCTACAACCGATCCCTCTCTACCTGTAGCTAGTCTCTCTCAGTAGTGAGAGAATGAATTCATTCCTTTGCATGAACATCTAGCTGTATAGGTGGAGGAGGTGATGGTGCCCTATAATCCACCCATCGTGTTTCCCATCCTGATGCCCCTAATATGGCTGCTATTGGTTCCCATCACCGGGCACTTGGACCTTGTCCTGATCTTGTCCTTGGAAACCATCCCTGCTTCCATCCTTACTACCATCCCTGCCACCGTCCCTGCCTCTGTCTCTGCCTCTACTGGGGTATCCCCACACTTGATCTCTCAAGCATGTTGGGGGCCTAAATCACACATCATAGGTTGAAGTAGTACCTACATCTATGACACCCTAATCATAAGCTCATGGTTGTGGGATGAGTGCTTGAAATTCATTGGTCGCCACAACAGGATCAATGATGGCTCCCCACTAACTCTCCCTCTGTGACCTGGAAAACATAGTAGTGTAATCATGTGTAGGCACATCCTGTGTCTCACCAAACTATCAGGCAGCATGGTCTTGGTGGTTTCTCTCGATAATCGTATGCTCTCAACCCTGTATGTATCGAGTCTTCCTAGCACAATCCAATTGTTGTTGGTCATCATACCATCATGGATGCTATAACCACAACCTCCATTTGAACATTGTCATGTCATCAATGACACAACACCAATATGCTAAACCTATGGGGCCCGCGTGCGGCAAAGTCATCAACACCTTATACCAAAAGACAATGGGCTCATCCTCATGAATATTGAAAAGAAAAACCAAGGGCCTCAACACCACAATGTGCTCATATTCGCATATGTGAAGCAAAGTCACCCCTGCTCTGATACTCCTTCCCTCTCGATAGATGACATCGTGCATATCATGGTACAAAGAAGCAAGGAGAACTATACCCTAGGCATACATAATGTCTCTCTTGATCATACCCTCTCATGCTAACCCCCATCTAAGACTGAAACCTCTGCCCCATCGGTGTGGGGAAACAATGCCACAAATCAGGGTTACAATGAACAATCTAAATGTGTTAACCCACCATCGGTAGAAATCCAAATCAATTTGGGAGCTGACAAGAATAACTAAATGTCTGTGTAAAAGAGAGAGACATGCATCTCTCCTGGCATTTGGGTCATAAATGATGTGCTCGCCATGAATAGGAAAACACAATGCACCACACATCCTTGAGTGTGATGGTCGCCTCCCCTATGGGCAGGTGAAAAGAAGAGGTCTCACTGTGCCACCTCTCAACCAACCTTGTCATCAAAGCAAGATGGGTCCTAATCTCATGCATGAAAGTGAGGAAGCCTAACCCTAGCCTCCCCAGCTGCTCCACCTCCAAATCATTGAAGTCTCTAGCTACAGACAAAATCTCATATCTATGCTCTTGGTACATCAGTGGTGGAGGATCTTCCTGCACGCTTCATGCACACAACGTCAATTTACCAAAAAAATTGATCAAAATTTAATACTTTGAACCCAATCCATCAATTATGTTGCTAAAATAAATAGCGTCACTGATTTGTGGTGCATCACTATATCAATTTCAGTGGTGCGTCACCAATTTTGTGATGCACGTTGCTACACTCAATAGCGAATCTATATCTGTATGTGTCACAATACTAAAATATTGGGGTGCATCGCCATTTTGAAACATGCATCGCCCACTGCTTTCCAACATCACTGAATTTAAAAATCCCATGCATTATGATATTGACTTGGCGACCCCATAATCATATGCATCATTGAAACAAAAAAGGGTGTGGTGCTAAACGGAGCATGCATCACTAAAAAATCAATAACGACACTTTCAATGCTTCAAAAGTGTCACTATATAGTGTTGCACCTATCGAACTAGCTTTGACACCCTATTAAATGCACTTAAAGGTGAAAATCGAGATAAATTTTGAGTCACATACCTGGGGTCCTACCTCTACATACCGCTGATACTCTCAAACTCAATCATAAAGGTGAATAGGGAGTGCATGGTGACCCATTTCTCTAGGATGTCAAAGCTCAAGATGCAAAAATTTGTAAGGTTTGAATGCACAAATGAATTGAAAGTGACCCCTTTCTCACCTATTTAAGCATAAAAGTTAGGCATTTTTGTTGGAAGAATGAAGAAGAACATCTCATTTTGCAGATTTTGTGTTGTCATCGATGTCACCATGTTATATGAGTTGCAACTGCAAGATTAAGTTATAGCTTGACTCGGTATTCTGGATCGGTATTTGAACCGGTACGTAGTTACTATCCTCTGATATTTTGGTCCATAATCCTCCGTTGTTGATTATTGTTGCTTGTGGTTTTGGGAAATGGTTTTTGGATGTTGGAAGTGTGCATGTTCAGAATCTCACGTGCACAGGTGCTCATAAGGCGAATTGGCATTGCTCTATTGATTGCATTTTTCTATTAGATCTATCTCTAGTTGACCTAATGGATAGTTGGTGTTATGGTGAACTAATTTTGTGGTGTGGATATATATGTGACCTATCTTAGGTCCATGCCAACATGTTGTAGTGTGCTACACATTAGAATTCTTTTTGGAAAGATTTTGTAAATGCTTGAAGCTAACAATTAATTTTTTTGGTGAATAAGGGTTGCATCTAATTAGGCCGACCTAATTGATGCTTGTGGATATATCAGATATATATTGGATTCTTTTGAGATTTTTGATGGGAAGTAGGAAGCGAAGAGTACAAAAATGATGAAGTGTGTTAAGTCAGTTTATTGAGCATCAAAGGAACTGAATCAACACTTGTTACATGTACCTTATCAGTTCATTTTTCTGGTTGTAAGACATTTTGTCATTGTATTTTTGTAGGTAGTGAGCCTCCCATTTTTGGACAGTGAGTCCCGGTAGTGAGCCACCCTTTTGTAATATCTTATAACCAGTTATACTATATTGTGAGCTAACCCTCACCGTGGTTTTTCACATTTTGGGTTTTTCGCATAAAAATATTGGTGTTCATGTGTTGTGTGCTTTCATGTTTTATGAATTCTCTTGCTTATCTTTACTGTTAGATGCATCAGAGTAATTGGATGGTATTTGTTCAATAAGTTTAAGAAGATACTGATTCACACCCTTCTCAATATCTTGGGTATTCAATAGTTTTTACCCTAATTTCAACTAAAAGCTAGGGTTTTTCACCAATTTCACCAATCTTGCCAAACTAAAGCTTATTTTGCACTGATTTTTTTTGCATTTTTGGCATGTTTTTTGCATCCCAAAGCCTTTTTGGACCCCTGGGGAAACATTTTACCTTTGTTGAGAAATCAACCCAAAATTCAATTTTTTTTCCCGATTTCTCGAAGGGGCATGGAACTAGCTTATTCCTTCCATTGGGGCAACAGTGGGGCATCCAAAAATCAATTTTTTTTATTTTTTGATTTAAGCAGCAATTTTTAATCTGAAAGGCTATAGTCTTTGAACCAACATAACAGGTACCTCACTTCAAAGAGGGGAAAATCATAGACACTTAAAAATGTCCTGAATGATATCACACACTTGAATTAGGTATACTAACACCATTTCATCCTCAAACCCATCCTCCTTTCACTTAATTGATTAAATTGGCCTAGCTATTTAATTAATCTAATCATGTTAATTCACCCCCTTTCATGCTAACACTTCGTCCTATTAAATAAAATAAATAGAATTATTTAATTTAAATCTCTAAGTCCTCTTATTTAATTAAATAACACATGTTATTTAATTAAATGTCATATCATATCTCTCCTTTTCATTAAATCACTTTATTTAATAAATATCATATAATTCTTCTAAAATTGCATAATTAACATTGTTTTAGTTGTCAATTACTAATTAATCTAATTCCCCCCCACTTGCAAGGGAATATTCCTCCTTTGCACATTCCTCCAAAAGGGAATATTCCCATGAAATATTCCTTCCCCCTTTTTGCAGAATTAAACTTTGTTTTAATTTTCTAAATATCTATTTCCCCCACCCATGGGAATATTCTCTCTCCTCCACTCATTTGAAAAAGGGAATATTCTTACAAGACTTCATGTACACATTAACTTACAAGACTTCTTGTGCAAGTTAAAAGTGTGTGTTTTTGAAGGAATATTAACCCTTGATTAAAAGAGAATCTTTCATTCTCATCCATTTATGAGAATCCATGATCCATGTTTCATCTCTCCTCCACCTTTGACTGTTGATTAACCTTTTTTTTATCTCAACTCTCCATTTCTCATTTTTCCTCCTATAAATAGGTCACTATTTGGAGACAACTGGATCCATCTTTTAACATCAAACTTATGCTGTTAAAATCATTTATATTTGTACTCACATTTAACATCTTTTTTGTTTAAATCACTTGCCTAATAGCTTAGTTTCTATTAATGGCTTCCATGATAACATAATGCATCCATTTAGCTTATTTGATAATTAGGATTTGAATATTTTTAGCTTAAAACTCATTTAGATTAGGCTTGTATACACCCATAGCAGATAAAATAGCTCACATCATGTTCATTTAGCTTTTAATCATGTTTCATCACACACTTCTCATCATTTTCATCAATTTTCTTCAATAAAATTGATTGGAATAGGCTCATTTATCCACGAGATTGGAAAAGGGTCGTTGTTCCACATCAATGTGACACCACTTGCCCAATAGGATAAGTTTCAATGGATTAGAGTAGGAATTTTAAAAGCTTTCATAGTTTGACTTGTTAGTTTTAATAGAGGCTTATTTTCATTTATTTTGAATGATCTCTATTGGATTGACATTTAGTGGCATGAATATGCTTTGATTCTTCATTGATTAAGTGTAGTCAGCCCATACTAATCTGTTGGTCACACATACAATGAGAAATCCATCTCAAAGTAATATAAAGATCCAACACATCATCACTAGTACATTTGGAACCTCTCTGAAGAATGTAGACACCTTCTACTCACTGCTTCTAGTAGTCTAAAATAAGCTCACATTGCATTTCACACTTTCATACTTCACAACTCTGCACTTCACATCACACACTTCATACCGAAATTCTCCATCAACTCAACACTTATTTATACCATCCTCAACCATGAAAATAATTGAAAATATTGGTAATGCATTTCAACCATGCAAATTCAAATTAGGTCAACAATAAGCATTCATGTGGTGGAAAGGAATGAAATTGGACCACACCACAACTTAACTCAAACTAACCTTCCACACACCACAACACTTGAATCCAACCTTGTGGAGCACCAAAACATAAAAAAATTGGATTGAAGATAGATATGATCAATATAAGCACACCCCCAGATCCACAAGACCAGAAACCAAACTACAGAGAAAAACTATTTCTCTTAGATAACACTGCTTTGTTGTTCACACACTGGTGAACACAACTTTCTTTTCACAATTATCTGGAACTAGAAACTATGGATATAACATCTTGGAACAAATGTGATCAACATATCCAAACTACAAAAATAGATCTTCAACCATGAAGAAATGTAGAGAAAAATAGTAAACACCACTCTATCACATTGAACACTCTTCACCACATTATTTCCTCTTTTTATTCAAATTTTCTTAAAAACACCTGGAAACCAAACACCACAAACTCAAACTCATCACTTGGAAGAATTATACAACATCTCAACCACACAAGAGGTTGAACATGACCAATCACTAATACATGCCCATCAAAGCAACACTAGAGGTTGACATTAGTGATAATACTAATGACAACATAATGTAACCAATCAAAGCATCTCCATAGAATTCCAACAATATCCCCATAAACCTATTGACAACAATGCAACAAAAAATATCTATTGACATCAATGACAATGCAAACTTCCAAAAAGCATAACACATTGTAGCCTCCCTTTGATGCTAAAAGAATATAAGTAGAACAAACTAAAATTAAGAGTGTCCAAGTAATGTCGAGATGTACAAGAAAAGGAGAAAGGGTGTGCTCCAAGGCAAACTCGTATCAGGTGAGGGTCAAGGAAAAGAATTTTTGTGATGTTAAATCACAAGGATCCATAACTATGATGTCAAATCAAGGCTTTACTCAACACCCTATTACACTTTATAATTTAGTGCATGTATAAAAATTCCCAAATTCCCTCCCTAAGGAACACACATTCAGTTTTGGTGGCACTTTATATGAGTGTGTTTGCAAACTTATTGTTGATACAAGTTCTTCAAATTTTTATTATCATGAGGTGGATTAATAAGACATATATTAAGTTTTCTTGCAAATCTCAACAAAATAAAAAAAAAAACATAAAAATTAAATCCCCTTTGATTATTCAAGGAATGACTCCCTTTTGCCAAATTCATTGCAAAATAAAAAATTGACTCGTCTTTTACAATTTTTTAAATATGGAAAAAATTCACCTCCACTTATCACTTCCCCTTTTTTGAATTCATTGCAAAAAAATGGACTCCTCTTTTGAATATTTTTAACTTTGGCTAAAAAATGAAAAAGTCTCCCCTCCCATGGTTTTACAAAAAGCACCAGCTTAAATTAAATGGATAACATAAGAAATTAAATGCAACCAATAATGACTAGTCCCTCTAAGAGATAGAAGAGATTATTTTAAATATAATGTCTTGAGATGAAATTTTCCATACAACCAAAGACATGGTCAACATGTGTATGGGGGTGTAGCTTATGTGGGAAAATTGTTTGGGGAGTCTTGTGAGGGGAAGTCAAGGTGTGGTTGTGAAGGAAATATTTTCACAACTGGTTTCTAACACCCTTTTTTCCTATATGAAAGAGGTTTGGAGATCATATTCTCACCAAATTCCATGCCAAATCTTCCAATCTCCACGTGAAATCCATGTCCAACCTCCACATGAATTCCATGAATGGAGGATAGAGTTAACAACTAGGAAATATCACTTTGGGAGGTATATCACATAGCTTGTAGCCTTATGCAAGGTGTAGAAATTTCACATGTGTAGAGATTAAAGGGAATGGGTGAAATGAAACTAGACTTTATCAACCTCTATGTAGCATCCAAATTCAATGAAGGTCTACACAAATTTCCTATGGCATGAGAAGAATCCACACCTCTCACTTGCAAAATGAATGGTGATGAGATGGAACAACATGGGTAATTGGTGTGGCTGAGTTGTATGTATTTATCCATGCCTAATCTGTGCCTCGAGGGCCTTCATAGGAACTCATGACCTACACAAAAATACCTACTAGCTGCAAAGAGTCTCATGGATACACAAAACTATCATGGCCTACAAATTGTAGACTATGTTGAGACGTGACACCACTTGCAGAGGAGATTGAACACCCCTCCATACAAATTCAACACCCCTCTATAGATTTAAAGGACCCATGAGAGCACTTAGAACCACCAAATAATGCCAAATTATTCTACCAATGCTAATTAATGGCTTTTGAACAGTCAATCACAGCTTCCAAAATGTGATTCCTGGCCTGGAGAGGTTAAATTGTGGCCTCAAACAACAAATCACAAAGGGGTGGGTTTTATTTCTATTGTGAGTAGACAGGTTGAATCCAAACGATGCCTCAAAGATTTCTAACCATCTTCCTACAAATGGTTACACATAACAATGAGATCTAACAAAATACAATAAAATTCACCTTGCCGACTTGCTAGTATCTCCACCTAAAGCTCTGATACCATATAAGAATTAGGATAATCTAGGAGATAAAGGACAAGCACAAATGAAAAATATAAAATATTGTATTTAGATGACCCAAATTATAATTAGTACAAAGCCTTGCATATATAGGCAAGGAAGAGGCAATCCACCTATGAGGTGGATTAAGTGCCCCATGAAGTGGAAAAAATGAGCAGACAAGCTTCCTATAGGTGTTAGCCTTAGGATCACTTGGAGTGTGCAACCCAACAACCTCTATGACCAATTCATTGACCTTGTGTGCCAAGTGTTGAGTGACCTTTGAGGTGAGATGGAAAGGCTTCCAACCTAAAAAATGTATGTGTATGAGGTTAACCAAATAGCTTGGTAATCTCTAGAGTCTTAAAAGTTGCACATTCAGTTAGACAAGATGTCTAACCTCATCAACATAAGTAAATTTACATATAGTGAATAGATTAATTATTTACACTAATGCTTTATTTCCTCAGTTGAAATATGTTGCGTAGTAGATTTGAGGAAGCTATAAATTTTTGGCTCAAGAGAGGTTTAGTTGCATTGAACACTCACCATTTAATTTGAATTCTTGTTGGAGTCCATCACTCAACTCTTCAAGGAGTTTTTGAGCCAATCAATACTTATCATAGAGGCCATGACTTGGTGGATTGACCACATAATCAACATGTAATGAGACCACTTCAATATGCAGTGCCTAAACCCATGCTCACTATGCGTAGCTAGTAAAGGAAAACTGCTTAGTTTGTAAAAAAAAGATAATTAATGGTTGGAATGACCACTCTAATTCTAGCATAATACTAAGACCTTCCCATGATGGCCTCTTGAAGTCTTTTCTCACCTTTTTTGTTTGCAGGTCTACACTTTAAGAAAAGGTTGACTGCCACATATTTTCACCATCACATCAATTTGTTGATGTTTGATGTGTTTTATGTGCCCTTTCAACTTCCTTGAAGGTACTCTTTATTAAGGCATATGATGGCATGATGCTCTTGCTGACACTCATTTCTTGCTAAGAAAATTTAGTCATTTGCAGGTATTTCAATCTGCCTGGTATCTTTCACAGGAAACATACATCATTTGACTCAGTCAAAGATCACACATAGCACAATAGTTTGTTGTAGCTCCCTCCATGCCTCACCTTTTCAAACAACACTCCCACGTAGCCCTCCAATGCATAAATCATGACACTAAGACTCAGTAAATTGGCCTCATGTAGCATAATAACAATTGGCCTTGATCACTTCAATTTATTGTTTAAGCCCATCAAATTTTAGTTTTGTTTTGAGTAAATTGTCTATATTTACTTGTAAAGGGGAGGTGAATTTTTTTTTCCTTAGTTAAAAATTTGTAAAAGAGGAGTCAAATTTTTTCTTTTTCTATGAAAATTTCAAAGGGAAAGTGTTTAAAGGGGTGAATTTTTTCCATGTAGTTAAAAATTGTAAAAGAGGATTCATTTTTTTTGCAATGAATTTGGAAAAAAGGTTTATTGTTTTATTTTACAAAAACTTGCAAACAAAAGGGGGGGTTTCATTTTAATTTTTTATCATTTTTGGGAGAAAGAGGGATAGATAGAGAGGGGGGAGATAGATGAGGGAGGGAGAGTGGGGGATGGATGGAGAGGGGGAAGATAGAGAGATATAGGTAGAGAAAAGGAGAGAGACAGGTAGAGAGGTAGAGAGAGGAGAAGAGGGGGAGAGATAGATCAATATGTAGAGGGATAGGGAGAGAGGGTGGATAATGATAGAGGGATATATAGAGAGATAGATACATATACAAAGAGGGATATGGAGAGAGATAAAGAGACAAAGGTAGAGAAAGATATGGATAGAGAGAGAATAAGAGAGAGAAGTAGAGATAAAGAGATATAGATAGAGATAAAGAGAGAGATAGGGATATATAGATAGAGGGGAAAAGAGTGAGAGAGGAAGGAGGTGATAGAGACAAGTAATAGAGAGAGGTATAGAGATATCATAAGAGAGGGGGATAGATAGAGAAATAGAGATAGGGAGAGATAAATAGGTTGTGTGTGTATGAGTGAGAGAGATATGGAGATAACTTGATGAAGAGGGATATTATTTAAGTAGATAAAGGGAGGGAGAGAAATACAAAGAGAGAAATAGAGAGACATATAAAAAGGGAGAGATATGTAGAGATATATAACTTGGGATTTAGATAGAGGGGAAGAGAAAGGGAGAGTTGGGTAGAGAGGGAGGGAGAGAGGAGATATATAGATATAGGTAGAGTAAGGGAAAATGGTGTTAGAGTTCAGGTAGATTGGAGTAGTAAAAATTAACAATTATATGCTAATTAAATAATCCAAAAATAACAATGAAGAATAAAACAAAAGAGATCAACACAAAATTTTAACGTGGTTCACCCAATATGGGCTACATCCACAAAAAATCAGCCATCCAATGATTTTATTATCGAGTGTAGAACAAATTACAATCTCATGAATACCATACCAAAAATTACATCCCAGCCGCTTATAAAAAGATTTTTGGAAGCTTCTAGAATTTTTGTTTTACAAAGTCATTTTTCATTTGTTGATTAACAAAAAATAACTATCGACTCCTTAACGTGCAAAAAAGGGAAAAAAATTACATGATACATTAAGAGTGTATAATATTTGTATGATCAATCACCACATACCAACAATCTCCCACTTGGAGATTGATCAAGCTCCACACCAAAAAACCTCCCACTTGAAGACTAATCCTGGATGACATCACTACACTTGTAGCTCCCACTGGATTATAGGTCTGGCTGGTTTCTTATGTACACCATTATTAGTAAGGAAGGCCAACAAAAAATGATGAGGAAATCAGTTTCTCCCATGTAACTGCCTTTGTGAACATATCTGCGAGATTCTCACTTGTGTGAAATTTCTCCAACTTCAATTATCCATCCTCCAAACTTGACCAGATGAAGTGGTATCTAAGTTGTATGTGCTTAGTTTTTGAATGCAAAGCTGAATTCTTAGCAAGATGAATGGCACTCCAACTATTAGTGTATAAAGGGGTATCTTCTTTTTGTTGTCCCAATTCCTCTAGAAAACATTGTAACCAAATCATCTCCTTGCAAGCTTCGATAGCAACAACATACTCAGGTTTAGTGGTTGAAAGTGCAAAAACCTTTTGTAACCTTGAAATCCAACTGACTACAGTACCTCCTATAGTAAAAAAATACCTTATAGTACTCCTCCTACTATCAATATTACCCTCCATATCATAGTCATCATATATTTTTAGAGTAGAATTTGCTCCTCCAAAATATAGTTTCTTTGAAGTAGTACCTCTAAAATATCAAAGAATCCATTTTACTGCATTCCAATGTTCCATTCCCATATTGGTCATCTACTTGCTCACAACTCCCACTACATGTGCAAGATCTGGCCTTGTGCATACCATTGCATACATCAAGCTACCAATTGTTGACGAATATAGTATCTTAGACATTTTGTCTTCCTCCTCTTGTTTCTTTGGACACATCTCCTTAGTCAACTTAAAATGACTAGGAAAAGGTGTACTAACTACTTTTGCATTCTTCATGCTAAACCTTTTCAATATCTTCTTTACATACTCACTTTGAGACAAAAATAATTGTGTATTTGTCCCATCCCATTTGATCATCATACCAAGTATTTATTTTACTACACCCAAATCCTTCATAGCAAATGAATTTGTTAATTTATGCTTAAGTTCATTAATATGTTGCATGTTAGACCCATAAACAAGCATGTCATCAACATAAAGCAACAGGATAATATAGCTGCCATTACCCAATTTCTTAAAATAGACATAATAATCAGAATGACATCTTTTGTAACCTTGTTCAACCATAAAAATATGAAATTTAAAACACCATTGCTAAGGTACTTGCTTCAGGCCATACAAACTCTTCTTTAACCTGCACACAAATTACTCCTTACCCTTGAACTTATATCCCTATGGTTGTTGCATGTATATCTCCTCTTCCAAATCCCCATGGAGAAATGTTGTTTTCACACCTAGATATTCAATATGCAAGTCTTTCGCAACCATAAGACTTAGAATAGTTCTAATAGAAGTCATCTTTACTACCAGAGAAAATATTTCATCAAAATCTATAGCTTTTTTCTATGGAAAACCTTTTACCATGAGTCTAGCCTTATATCTTTTCTTGCCTCCATCTTCTTCCCTAAACTTGTAAACCCATTTATTTGGAAATGCTCTTTTACTTGCAGGTAATTGGACTAAGTCCTAAGTCTAATTCTATAGCAAGGAATCTATTTCCTCTTTCATGCCAAGCTCCCATTGTTTTTTGGTATCTACCTACATTGATTCTTCATAACCTTCTGGTTCACCATAAACAATTAATAATATAGAATCTAATGATGGAGAAAATATTTTTGGAGGTCTATTTATCCTTGTAGAATGTCTAACACTTTTAGGAGTTTGTGGGATAACTTGTTTTTTTTGAGCATTAGGTACCACCGACAATTTATTTTCTAGAATCTCATCCAGCACCTCATATTCCTTTTTTGCCTATTCATGCTTCTTTTCCTATAGCTGATCCTTATACATGACCTTCTCATTGAATATAACATCTCTGATCCTAATGATTTTATTATTTTCATAATCCCATAACCGATAACCAAATCCATCTACTCCATATCCAATGAAGGTACATTTTTTAGACTTAGCCTCAACCTTGGTTCTATTTTCAATATCAACATGGACAAAAGCTTCACAACCAAAGGTTTTTTTAGCAATGAATATTTTAACATTTTACCCATCCAAGCCTCCTCTGGAATGCTACAATCCAAAGGATTTGAAGTTCCCCTATTTATTAAATAAACAACGATATGTACAACATCTACCCAAAAGTGTAAGGGTAGTCCAACATATAATATCATGCTTCTTGCATGCTCCATAATGGTCCTATTCATCCTCTCAGACATACCATTTTCTTATGGGGTTCCAAGAACTCTTTTCTGCCTACATGTTCCATTATATGAATAGTAATTTTTAAATTCTCTGCTGCAATACTTGCCTCCATTATTAGATCTAAGACACTTCAAAAAATCTCCTATCTCAATCTCAACCAAAGCTTTCCACCTTTTAAAAGTTTCAAATACTTCTAATTTTTATTTTAGAAAATACACCCATATTTTCCTAGTTACATCATCAATAAAAGTAACATAATAGAAAGAGCCATCAAGACAAGATACCTGAGCTAGTCCCCATACATCTAAATACACAAGCTCTAATTTATCACTATTCTTCTCTTTTCCAACTTTGAGAAATCAGACTCTTTTTTATTTTCCATAAACACAATTTTCAAATAACTCCAATTCAATCTACTTCAGACCTAGTAGAAGCTTGCTGGAGTGAAGGATCTTCCTCCCTTTCTCACTCATGTGCCCAAGTCTATAGTGCCACAATTTTTTTTTTGTCCCTGCAGCAAGTGCTATAATTGTCTTAGTGGCAACTATTTCTGTAGCAACTAAGGTAAATAAGTATTACTAGTACACAAATATAATGTGTGTACCTTTTCACCTTTAGCTACTACTAATGCACCTTTATTGACCTTCCAGATTTGTTTTGAAAAAGGTAGCATATAGCCTTCACTACCTAGTTGTCCTGTAGAAATTAAATTCCTTCTCAAATTTGGAACATGCCTTACCTCTTGTAGCAACCATTCATTTCCATTCTGCAACTTGATTTTTATCTTTCCTTTTCCAACAATTTGACAGGGTTCATCATTTCCCAAATATACTTGTCCAAAATCACCTTGAACATAATCTACAAAATATTTCCTATGGGGTGTGGCATGAAATGAAGCCCCTAAATCTATTACCCAAGAATCATTAGCATTATATAAACATAGAATTAAAGCATCCCATAATTTTTTAATTGCAACATTAGCTTCCTTACTGTCATCATGTTGTCTGTCTCCTTGTTTACCATTTTGAGACCAGCAATCTTTCTTCAACTGTCTTGGCTTTCCATAGTGCCAACAATCCATTCTTCCTTTGGATTTAGATATTCCTTTATTTGACTTCCCTTGTGACTCCCCACAATTTGTTGGGTTTTTTCTACTCTCCTTTGTTCTTCCCCTATTCTCTACAATTAAAGCATTACCCGATGTTGAACTCTCACCTATGATTTTCCATCATATTTCCTCGTAAAGGATAACACCAACAACATCATAAAACTTCAATGTATTTGAACCAAAGACATAGTTACTTACAACCATTACCATGATATTCTATCTTTTTGGTAAAGAACATAAAACCAAGAGAGCCTTCACCTCTTCATCAAAATTTACTTTTAAAGAAGTTAATTGAATGGTAATCATATTAAACTCATTTAAATGATCTGTCACATATCCACCTTCAATCATTTTCAGATTAAACAAATGCTTTATGAGAAATACCTTATTTGAGGTTGAGGGTTTTTCATACAATTTAGCCAAATCTTTCATCAAATCCTCTATTCTCTTTGCTTTTGTTATATTGAATGCCACAGATGGTGCCAGGTACAACTAAATGGTTCCTAGTGCCTTTCTATCCAAAATCTCCCATTCTTCATCAAACATTGCAACATCTTTATTTTCTTTTCCTTGCAATGGCCATCATAGATCCTTTTGATACAAATAATCTTCCATCTACATCTTCCATAATTGATAATTCTAGTCATTAAACTTTTCAACTTTAAATTTTCCTTCTTCCATTGCTCCCACTCAAATCTAGAGGTTTCCTTACAATAAAAAAAAATGCATGTGGCTCTTATACCAGTTGTTAGGGTTTAGAAAGATTGGAGCAATAAACATTAACAATTATATACAAATTAAATAACCCAAAAATAATAGTGAAGAATAACACAAAAGAGACCAACACATGATTTTAACATGGTTCACCCAATATTGGCTCCATCCACAGAAACTCAACCATCCAATGATTTTATTATCCAGTGCAGAACAAATTATAATCTCGAGAATACCATACCACAACTTACATCCCAATTGCTTATAACAAGCTTTTTGAAAGATTCTAGAATGAAGGTTTTACAAAGTCTTTTTTCATTTGTTGATTAAAAAAATTAACTACCGACCCCTTGATGTGGAAAAAAGAGAAAAAAATTTGCATGATATGTTAAGAGTGTATAGTATTTGCATGATCAGTCACCACATACCAACAATCTCCCACTTGGAGACTGATCAGGCTACACACCAAACAAATGGGAGATAGGTAGAGATTGAAAATGAAGGAGAGGGGGAGTGGGGGAGATAGGTAAATAGATAGAGGGAGAAAGGGATATGTGTGTGTGTGTGTGTGTTCTCCTAGTTCAACTTGGGAAAAGGTGCGCATGGGAACAAAGACAACAAGGAGGCCTTCTATGATTATTTATGCAAATTTCTACTCTCCTTAATACAAAAATCTAAATATTTCATTATTTTTTACTTATTTAACATTTCAAGTCTTTTGGGACACTTATTGCAAAAAAACACAAAAAAAGACTTTATATGCAAGAATTATGAGCATTATAAAATTTAAAGTTACAGAGGAAATTCAAATGATTATAATTATTTTTTGGTGCATAATATATCAAAATTATCTTATTCATTGTGTATATCTTTGAATTACCTTTCTAATACTTGTAAAAAATTAAAATTTTGATAGGTAACACAAAATTTATGCTTATTTTACTGAAGTATGCTTTTTTCATATAAAATTAATTAAAATACTTATAGGAAATAACTATTCATTTTTCTTTTCAAAACGGATATACATTTTGAATACATAAAATTGATGAAACATAATTTTGGGAAACAAACATCCGTTTTGGTTTGGTATTACCAAACCAAAATCAAATTTTACTCGACCCATACAAAATGTCAACTTTGTGTTTTGTGATATTGGTGAAGTAAAAATGCATTTTTTTTCTTATTGCCACTTTTTGGCCCATCATTATCCTACACATGTCTAGAAGCAAAAATATTTCTCTATCTCTCTCACTCTCTTTTGATCTCTCTCTACCACCTTGTATATCTCACACTTTCCCTCTTCCTTAGACTATATACATGAAATAAATATTTAAGTATATAGTTTCAAGATTTTGAGAATGGTTTTGAATCTCTAAGAGTTATAATGTAGATTTTAGGTTTTTGAAGATCTTATAATTTTTCAAACTTAGTCATATTTTAGTGATCAATAGGCTCTTATCATTTTGCAATTGTCTAAGGGTAAATTAATAACTATTCAAATGCATCATTCAACCTCTTTTGAACACACCAAAATACTAAGAGGGGGTGGAGTGAATCAATATGCTTTAAAATTCAATCCCAATTAACTAATGCTGAAGTTAATTTATATTGATTAAGCATTCATCCACTTAATCAAAGCAATAGATAAGACAAGAAACCACACAAGAACATAGATAATTCTAGATTTACGTGGAAAACCCCACAACAAAAAACCATGGTGAGAAATGTTTCTAAGAGCTACTATCCTAATCCAGCTTCACAAGTAAATAATAGTTTACAATTTTATTTTGGGCTGCAACCCAAGGAAGAAACTATACCTGACTTTGTTTTAGGGGCTAAAACCCAAGGAAGCTACTCTTCCCTAATTAAAAGAAACAACAACTGAAATATGACTAATATTATGGCTTCAACCACTGATAGTCATCAATTCTACTCATTATGTCTATAGGGGATCTTGTCACGCCCTACTCATGCACTCATACATCTTCACATCTTCAAGATCTTCTATATATATTATCTGCATGATTCTAAAATACAAATTTAGGTGGCCACAAACAAGGAATTATGAAACTTGTAACATGTGAGACTACATCTTCTTTGATGGTATACATAAATGATAAACCATTATTTTCAAATCACCCAAATGATTTGACATGACTCATACAATATCTACAAACACTTCTTGAACTCTGCTCAATCTTAAATTAGTTGTGCACATCACCAACATACCCTAGTTAGTCTCAACAACAACATAACTTCACAAACTGACTTGAAACAACTGTGTGGTAATAGAAACAAGAAGGGTCTTTATGTGTTTCAAAATTGAGATACTATGAAACATGTAGAGTAACCATAAAAACTCATACCACTAATCTATACAATCTTCTACTGGTGCAATCAAACAAAGATATGTTTTGATGAAGGATAGGCATCTAGAACCAACAACAACACTTTGTCATTCAATAACTAAAATTTTGGAGTACCAAACCAATTGAATATTAATAAAACATGCATTGGAAATGATTGAACATGTCCTCAAAACTACATGGAAAAAACATCACATCTGGAGGAATGTAGAGCATTCCAACAAATCTTCATCACCACTTTGCACTACTAGAGCACATACCATAACTCTGTCACTTGTAACTTTCACTGCAAGAGGAGTAATGAATTGAGTTATTGGATACAACACCTTCTCATCTTTATTTACTTATCTTCTAACATACAAGACTAAATATTTCTCTATAGAAGGATGCAGACCAAAACACTTTGTATCTACCTTAGGATATATATGATGAAATCCTTAGACAAACTTTTACAATTTTATACAAAGTGCAATACACAAAATTATAAATGTATCAATGTAGGAATACAAAAAATACATTAGGAAATGTGTACCCACCTTTGCATCATGCTTAGACAACAGACTAACCCACAAACTACAATGCAGACTTACGCCAATCGATATCTCTACATATTGGCTATCTCCGGAGCATATACAAGTTTCAACACACTTTTGACATGAATGAAAACCAATCTTATCAAGATGCAACAACCTCCCCCTTTGTCATTGATTGAAAAACTATTTGATGTGCAAAAAACCTCCCTTTTAGGTGGATATTCCTCTCTCCCCCTTTAACATCAAGGGCAAAGGGAAAAAAATTATTTGTACTAGAAACACTTACAAGTTCCCCCTTAATCTATACAACTTTTACTCCCTCTAGGATGTCATAAAAAATATCTTCATATCTACCGATTGTTCTACTTCACATGTATATACACAACAACAAAAAGAATGATATCTCACATAAAAAAACAAACCCAACTCATTTGGAAGGTAGGATACATTTGCAAATGGACTTGAGCTTAATCAAGTTATTGTCCAAATGTTTCTTAGTTACAGTTAGGGTCTAGGATTGACAGGCTAGCTCCACAAATGTATCTTCTGCATCTTTCAAAGAAGACGATGCCTTGTATTTTTGAACTACAACATTAGCCTTTGTTATGAGTCCAGTGAGTGAAGCCAACCTTAGAATCTCTAATTCTATTAGTTTCTTTACCTGACCTTTGAAATGCTCACTTTGATCTTGCAATTTTTATATCTAGGAATGCAAGCTTTCCACTTTTTCCCTTATGACATCATCATTTTCTTGTACCATATCATATGTTGTAGAAACATTGGTGATCTGCACTTCAATAGAACTTATCTGATCCTTTATACTCTTGGTTGTTGTTGGCCACTTCAAATATAAAGTATATAACACTTTGGCTTCCTCCAAGCACTTTTGAATATCTTTAATATAAGATTTCAAATTTTCCAAAATGTTGTCATATTTCTCGGAGGCATCATTTAATCTCTTTTCATTCAAATTTTGTTCTAGCTTTTTCTCCATATGAGATGAATAAGTCTCAAAAGACTCCATTAATTTCTTCATTTGTTGTGTGGGGCACAGAGATGCATACCTTTTTTCTTTCAATAGTTTTGATTCTAACACTTTCATTACCTCTTCCAACACTCCAACACTCTCTACTTATTGATGTAATGGTTCTTGTCTTGAAGTGGAGTGAAGAATATCTCCAAGTTTCATTTTGTGTAGGGGAGACATACTGGACAAGTTAACTTGTCCATCAAAAGTAGGAACATTTAGAAATTGAGGAGATACCACTAGTTGTATCTACATTTATTGAGCTGAAAATTATTTGATAGAATCAACCAAAGCGGAATATTTTTTCTCTAAATTTCCTTCTTCAACATCTTTCTCCCTTTCTTTCTCCTTCACTTTTTCCTTTTCTTTCTCCTTCTCAATTTCTTATTCTTTCTCCTTATTAGAGACATCTTCCTCATGTTGACTATAAATGAATTATTCTTCCTATAGGTTAGAGACAAAATGGACATTTGTATCTGGCAAAGGGGGCATATTATCAATTTCATGCTCTACCAAAGGCTCATATGTATCTATTGTTATCAACTAGGATTGCACCCTAGCTAAACCTAGACTCAGTTAATCCTATTGAAACATTAGAATATCTTTAGGTTGTGGGTACCCTATAGTGAAGATAAACCTCTAAATTATGGGCTAGTTCCCCTTTTTATTTTCTAAGGAGCTAATGATTATTTAGTAAAAGGGATAAAAGGTTTTAAAATGAATGGTAAAAAAAACTTAAAAGGATGGTGATGCACCTAAATGATGATGAAATTGCAACCTGATTCGCAAATTATTTTCAAAAGATCTGTTTGCACAAGTTAAATTGGGTAGTTAAATCACATAATTAATTCATAAACAGGCTTGAGAAATCTATCTTTTTGTGAAGGAAAATGAAGTTTTCAAAACTTGAAAGAAATGATTAAATAGTTGCACAACCTATGATCCGTGATATTAAACTAGTTTTGTGTACATGCAAATATGAATGAGACAAAAATTAAAGGTTTTCAGATTCAAACACATTAAATTTTGATCAAAATCAAACATAAAGACACATGTTTACCTAAAACTAAGAAGGTAAACACCTAATTTTTATTGAAAAGTGGAAGGAAACTTCTACAAATATTGAAAATGAAATAAACTATTGTATATAAAATCTGAAGTTGAGCTACAAAATTTTCTAACTCTCTGCAATGTGTAAGAGAGTAGGAAGCAATAACCGAGAAAAAACATAGGTTTTTCCTCCTATATACAAAAAATGACTCCAATGAGTTAGATTGAATTAACTGAAGTCAACTCAATATAAAAACTCTCCAAGAATCTCTCCCATGAGCAGAAATGAAAGTACCCAAAAAGAGGAATCAAAACTAATGCAACTTGAGAAAAAATAGGCTCAAACTCACTATCACAATCAGTTTGACCAAATTTGACCTCGAAACCACATGAGATAACTGAAAATATGGACCAAACTCGCCAGGTTAACTCATCTCCTCTAATTTTGCATGATTTGGAATTAGGGTGAACAATTTGAATACATATTAAAGCAATCGGTTAAGGATTACTTTAACCCATGTTATGGATTTTCCTTTATTTTGCATCTTTATGATATTAATTAAAGCAATTTATAATTTGATTTCTCTAATAATGCTTGCATTCTCATCTCATTTCAATTCATGCAAAATTATGCAATAATTAAGGGGATGACCTTGTGTTTTAAATCCATGCAAGGTATTACAAAGGTAAATTAATACATGAAAAAGATATAAGTTTTAAGAAAATTCTAAATAAAAGAGAAAAAATACTCCAAAGGGAGTCAGCCAAAATATAGGGCATAAAGAAACCATGCAACAAAAACCACAACCTTTCAGTTCATTTTCACTTTTTACTTAGCATTTTGTTGCTCTGCTAGTTCTAGCTGAGGGTTTGATAGAGGCTCATCTTGCACCTTTCTAGAGATTTCTATGGAGAAACTCATGTAGGTTCTATGTTGAGGCCAAGTTAGGTAAGCATTTCGTGTATACAATCTTCATTTTCCATTATTCTCTGTGAACAATCATGCTTTTTTGAGCTCATTCACACAAAAAATATTTGTGAAAAAACTATCAAAGTTTCTTTCCTCTATTTCCCGAGGAAGAAAATGAAATTTCTTCTCTTTTGCATGTATTTTCTTTGAATAGAAGCATTCTGGGTTCATTATTTTGCAAATACATAAGATTTTCTATACTTTTATGGCCATGACTTTACAATTTCTTGTAGGTATCGATGACTTTATTCTCACTTTGTGGTTGATATTTCTCTATTTCTTTTTTTGGAAAAGAATAAACCACCCTCAGTATTTTTTCACCTATAACTCAATGGATTTGCAAATAGATTTACATATTTTCATTTTTGTAATTGCAGGTTGAAAAAGAAATGGTTGGCCGAGCCTTCCATTGGTCTTCTTCATTCCCAATGGACATAGATTTATGCATTTTCTAGGAAGAATGAATAAAAACTCTCCTACCTTTGGCTCGACCTCTGTAAATTTTTTGAGTTTTTCCCATACTTGTAAATGCTCGAGGGTTTCATACAAGCTGATTCACTTTGTGTATACTTGCAGGTATTCAGGTTTTCATAGAAACTCTTGATAGGTCGTGATTCCTTGAAAAAACCTTCATTGTTTTATTCTTGCATTTGTCATTCCTTCACAAACTCTAGATTCTTACTCCTTTACTAGCTTCTCATGAATCTCAACCAAAAACCTTGTACACTCCTCTATATAATTTGTAATTCATCTCCTAAGTTTAGCTGGTTTAATACATATGCACTTTGGATAGTCTTCAATAGAGATTTTCAATCTTTAGCTACAAGAGACTTGACATCTTGCTATAAACTATCATTATTTGTTCATTTTTCTATAAGTTGATAGCTACCCACTTTTGGAAACTATCAAGATGATAGTCTCAATATGATTTCCATGTTTCAAAGAAAACTTTGACTTGCCACTGTCCTCAAAGTTCTCATACACTGCATTGTAAATTACTGATACCAAATAACAAAGATATGACTATCATATATTGGTCTTCAAAAAAAATCTAAGAATACCTTAGCATTGCCTTCTATTGAGTACTAAATTGATTGAATCATTACTATTATCTTTGATATTCAAGATTGTCCTCATGGCTAGGTTGATCTTGTATGTCTATCATGCATTATTTCCTTAGCAGTGATTATCACCCTTTAGTTATTTGAAGCTATATCGGTTCTAGTACAATCCATTCATCATGTTAAGGAATGTCTTATCAGTCTCATGTATTTGTTAGTAATATAGCTCTGTGGATGTGACCATACTGATTATTTCTTCATGATAGGCATGATTTGATAAGAGTCTCCAAGGAGTGTGATTTGATAACTGTTCTCCATAATATTTTTACTACCCTTTCATAGTATTCTTATTAATGCTTTTGAGTCTTCCCATTGTGTTAATAATAATTTTAAAGCTCCTTGATTATATTGCTGACTGTGTTGATAGTATTATGAAATGCAATCATTGTACTTTTATGATTGTCACTATGGACATCTTCATATTTTCTTCATATTCCTGTGCATTATAGGGTCTCTGATAGAATCTTAACTACCTGTTAGTTGTATGATAACCTCCATCAAAATTTCAAGTTTGAATGCTTGTGCATAGAATCACTATGATGATAGTGACTTTGGTTATTCTCATGACTGCTATCAATCCTCTCTTTTGTTTATGACTGCTTCTGGATAAATACCAAGCTTAGTCCACTTCATGTGATCACATTGTCATTCTTAGCTTATTGTATATGCCTTTACTATCTCATGCTATGATGACTTCCATGACATGAAGCCACCTTCATAATCATTTTATTTACCTTAAATCATCTAGTTACCATGCACAGTTTGTATTTAATCAATTTTTATTGATGCATATAATGATTGACTTGGTTGTGAAGGTCGAGTTGTAGGCTATTGCTCTTAACATGCCACAACATACCTATCTGACAGTTCTTAGTGACATTGTGAGGTGGTAAAGGGTGAAACCTTATTCTCTACCTTGGATGCAATATAGATATAAGTACGCTTGATATTCATTGTCATCTCTTAAGAATGCATTATTTTCTCATTCATGGTTGATGTTCACTGTCTTTATGTATCTTCCATGATCTTTGTGATTTTATGAGCCAATGATAGACTCGCTTTAACTCTGCTCCACTTCCCTATCATGGTTGATTCCTTCCCTTATTAGGTTCCAATTGAGAAAATATTTTGTCATTTATGGTGGTGATGTCAACCAACTCACCATTACAGGTGATGAGATATATGCTCAAAGTTGATAAATGTAATGCTTTTACACTCTCATCCCTCTTAAAACAAGAGGGTAGCATGCTAGGCTCAACCCTTGTAGGAGCCCATTTTACTCCACATGTTGTGATGTCAAACAAGATGAATCCTGTAATGATAAATGAACCTGTACCTGCATAGTGAACAAACAAGTTAGATAAAATAATGAAGCTAAAAGCTTCCAATAATGATTTGAATCTTCTACTCCTTAATGTTTATGAAATATCCATATTTGATCAAATTTTTCATAGGATTAGATTATATATCTATTGATGTATGCATATGAAGAGAAATTTGATTCTGAATTCTAACACAATCTATTTTTTTAGGTATCTCTGGAGCAACTAACAAAGGAACTGGAGCTAGAGCTAAAGACACAACTGACAACCTTGTGATTCATCATTTAGGAAATGACGAATCAAATTTCCTTCCATGTTCTTTACCTCTTCAGTTGTATAGTTTACTCTTTAAGTTACATTTCATCATGTATGATCAGTTATGATGGAACTTGCAAAATTTCTTATATTCTATCTCAAATCCTTGTTACATTTGGAGTATTGGGCTGATATCTAGGGGCTTAGGGTTTTGCTTGTCATCACTATTGAAGGGTTATTGTATTAACTTGGAATGCTTCCTTAAGAAACCCTTGGCTCTAAATGCTGCAACGTTCTATTTTGTTGTTGACTTCCTATTTCCTATTGTTGATCACAGTAAAACATCTTATGCCATTCATAGTCATAGGGTAACCAGTCCCCTACGCTTAGGTCTGAGTTTCTTATTTTTATAAGGTTAAGTAAAGAGCCTTTTTGGCCTTTACATCCTTTACATTTTATGACTTAGAATTTTTTGAGCCCTTTCTCATGTCGTCCTAGAGGGTCCCCTTCATTAGAACAACATATGAGCACGTGTTTACAAGTTTTCATTTAAGTCCCATCAACCATCTCTCTTTATCGCTCATCGCAGATTACTTCTTGAGTGTATGTTTGGAATTGGTGATAAGTGATGAGAAATATATATTTGTTTTTGCTCGTCATGGATAGCCTCTAGAGCTCTTGATATCAATGTGCGATGAGCGATGCTCCTTACTTCTTGTATCATTGAAGGTTCACCTATTGCTAATTGATTTTGAGCCTTGAGTATTGTAATAGTGATAAGAAATGGCCTCCAATCTTATGTTCTTCATTTCATAACTCATCATGGATGATTATGAAATGGTAAGTTCCAAATTAGTGATGAGCGATATGATGGATCTCCTATGCTTCGCGTATCGTGGATGAGTTTTAAGTGATAAGTTCTATATTAGTGATACGTGATACACATATTTAATGTCATTATGTATATCTATCATCACTATTTGCTTGCAAACTATATGAGGAGCATTAGCGATGAGAGATGGCCTCATGATTTCGTATTCTATAGCTCATCATGGATTCACTCCAAAGCCTAAGTTTCAAAACCGCAATGAGTGATGGAGTTATCTATTCAAGTTTCTTTTGCTAATTTGAATAGATCTTATGTGAGATGTCTTTTGTATCATTGATTCTCATGCAAGTTTATGTGTCTTAATCTGGCCTCTTTGAAGTATCTCCCATCATTAATAGGATCCAAGGAACAAAGTTTAAATTAGTGATGTTTGATGGGAAAATGAATGTGATCAAAGATGGGCCACAAATCCAAGGGCTAAGATTTCATCACATGGATACTTGCATCACTGATGGAGATGATGAAGGATGAGATGTATCAATGATAGGCATCTATTATTGCTAGAAAAGGTGATGTGGTAGAATCCCGAGGATATCATATAAGGAAAAAAAGAAAGTAGCAGGATGAGTGGAGAACCATTGATGTGGCTTTAAAATAAGATGATCCAATGGGTTGAATTTCATCATGGTAATACTCTTGTCACTGATTGCACCCTAGGATTTGGGGGAGGCTTGCAATGAGTGATGAAGTATATGAGGAACTATTCTCTTCAAAACGTTGGTTTTATGTACTTCATCGATATTAATGAAGGAGAATATATTGAGTTGGTGATGTATGTTAATTGTCATATTGTGTATGATTAATCAAGATTAAGGGAAAACATGGCAGCATTTGAGGTGGCATCATTGTTTTCTAGGAACAAGTTGCTAAAGGCCGAAAAGAAATGCTCATGATAACCATAGTTGAAGTTTTAAATTCTTTAAGAACGATGACCCAGATTCAAAGTTGAACTGCTAAGTTATCAACTCGCTTGCACGAGGAGTTCTTGAATCATTAATTTCTTCATGCTCCAAATTGTCTATTTAATGTAGATTACTTGCTATTCATATTCACCATCTTTCAAGTCTGTAGTGAATGTAAGGTAGGGATTAGTGAAGAAGCATGAGGGTGCTAATTCTCCCTAAGTTGAATAGTGAACGTTCTTGTCCTGGGTGTGTTTCCCTATAGCTTTGATTTAGAGTCTTTTAAGTTGTCAATTTCTACTCATTTTAGACTAGCTAGTTCTGCGAGATGGGAAAGACTGGTATGCCAATTCAGCTAGTTAGGAGATCTAGTCAGCTTAATGTGTTTGAGTGTTATGAGGATATATTTGTAACTGAGCAAGAAAACTAAGAAACCTCTTAGGTTTCAAAGGGTAAGAGGAGGTCTCGAGTTCACAGTAAGAAAGCAATTGTTCAGAGTACTTACAATTTAAGAAACATGATCATTATAGAAGAATTGGTCAAGCTTAAGGTCAAGGATCCTACTAATCCCGTGAAGAAGGCCATAAGAAAAGATAAGAGTCATAGGTATTTCCTGGGAAAACATAATTCTCCCATTGTGCTCTCTAATAGTCCTTCAAATGTTGAAGGTGACACTGATTCGAGATATGGCCAGTATCTTCTCTCTTGGGTGTCATATGGGAGCTTTGATGATGATGTGGTAATTGTTCCTCCAATCTCATCATGAAAAAGGAGTGGTCGAGCATTATTTGATGCTGACAACTGATAATAGAGTCTTCTCCTTATTTTTGTTTTTGATGAAACCATGGTCTTTGCATAGGAGGTGTTCTTTTCAATTTGTTTGTGGTTTTGGTCTTTTACTCTTCCATGTTGATATGGAGGTCCTCTGGCTAATATGATACAAAATTTTTTGTTCGAACATCAACATGGTGAAAATGACTAATGGTACCCTACGCATGTGTTTTGTATTTTTCCTTCCCCTATTCTCAAATGATTGCATAAAACCACCTAGGGAGTTTCTAGAAAAATCGGTTGAAACTAGGTTTTGAAATGAAGTGAAATCAAATTGTAGCTCAACCAGATGCTTGTTTCTCCCCTATTTTTGAAGGGGATTTCATGGCTAAAGAAAGAGAGTTCAAAAAATTTTGAGTCTAAGAAAGGTGTAGGTGATAGTTATGCTCATAGAGCAATAGAATGTAAATAGATAAGTTAGTGAATATATCAGAAGATAGTCTAGGGCATAAGTCATACTGTATGATGATCTTAAATATACTTTTACAAAGCAATATTAGTAATGAAAGAAAAAATTAGTTCTAAAATATGTGTTCTCTTGTGTATTTTCTTGAAAATCTTGAATGAAATTGTAAATTATAATTTCATTTGTCTTCTGTCATTTGCACTAAATGAATGGGTTTGTTTGTGCTTCAATTCAATGAGTTGATTTAATGCTAAAATGAGGCCATTAGTTTGTGGGAAAAGGATATAGGATTTGGTAAGGAAGAATTTTTTTAAAATGTAGAGAGTTGGATGCCACAAATTAGCATGCTAATAGTCCCCTAATTACTGATGTTAAATTATAATTGTATTATTGATTGATTGCAAAATATGACTCCATTGTTCCCTCAAATTAGGCACTGGTTTTTCTGTTAGTTTATCTTGTGGTTGATTGAGCTAGTAATGAACCTGGCCAAAGATTTAAAATGGGAAGGAATTCATAACATACTTTAAATTGCACCATACAAACCTTCTGTAGTAACGTATTCCCTAAAATAAGTAGCAATTTTGTAAGAGGTCTACCAAACCTTTAATGATATTGGTTTATTTGCACTTCCTAGGGAATACATCTGTGATTGGAGATGCTCTTGATAAAGTAGGGATACTATTAGCATGAATGGGATTACCCTCTTGGGTCTCACAGAGCCTGAAGAGAAGAAGTGGGGTTTTAAATGCTTCACTTAGGTGTTGGCCAATCCTCAACCTTTTTAATAATTGAGTTCTGGCAGATTCATAGGTAAGGAATGAGATTAAGTTTGGTTCTAAAAAAATAACCAATAGAAATGGTGATTCTACTGAGGATTTACTTGGGATAATATCTACAGTACATCAGTTTGCTTTGTTAGTGTCATAGAGGTTCTTAATACAATGTTCTCACTGACAATGAGTGGCGACTCTAAAGAAATTTGTACCAGTGAAAGTATTGAAGGATAATGAATCTTAAAGAGACATCGACTAGTGAAAGTGACTTCATATGGTTGAAGTTTGATCCTCTACAAATGAGGTGGCAACTCTATGCAGTGAACTTGATAAAGTGTGATATCTGCCAATATATATCTAGGTATTTTCCCCTGTTTTGACTTGAAATAAGAAATAATTTTGTATGAAAGTCATTTTAGAAACATGGCATAAATACTTTATTGCTAATTAAGTGAGTTAAAGCATTAAGGAATGGAATAGTGACAATCATTTTGCATACATTTGAGTTGAATTTTTTTATATTTAAATGGAATGGAAGAAGTATGCTTATTTCTATAAAGGTGCTAAGGCATAAAATACATTTGAGTTGGGAATTTACCATAGGGTTAATATTTGAAGAATGAATAAAGATACAAGAGAAATGTACAATTCCCATGTATTATATGGTAAAATATCAAATACAAGTATGCCAGGCATGTAACTCCCAAAGTACCCTCAAAGGAAGTTCTCTATTGAGAGATATAAGTCTTTAAGTTTTGGAGGTATTAGAGGTTTCCCTAACAAGATTCCTGATGATCTTACAAAATATTTACAAAAATTTATAGGGAAAAAATATGAATCACCTTCCAAACACTTAAATTCATTCATATATCTCATGGGTGATTTTGAAATAAATCATGAGGATGTTGTCATGAAGTTGTTTGCTCAGTCATTAAAAGAGAATGCTTGGGACTGGTACTCATATCTACCACAATGTTCTATAGTTTCATGGGATGATTTTATGATAGCATTTGTAGAACAATTTGGTGAAATTATTAGTCCAAATGAGATAAGAAGAAGATTTAGGGAAATCCAACAAGAGGAATAGGAATTAGTTCCTTCTTTTAATCTTAGATTCATGAAAGCAGTAAATGATATTCTTGAGTATTTGAGATCTAGTGATGCAGAGTGTTTAATTACATATCTAGGTGCTTTTGACAATAAGATGAGTTATTTGATAAGGTATAAGGAACCTACAACATTGCAGAAAGCATATTATATTGCTATGGACATTGAAAATACTATTAAATACTCAATGATGAAGGGGTATATGGCCGCAAGTGTTTGTTCTTTGGATACACATTATAAAGATGAAATAAATAAGGAAGAAAATGATGATGAATGTGATGGCAAACTTAATGTCTCATTTTTTTCATTCTAACAACATATTCATCTTGAGCAAAGTCAAGAGATTTTTCAATAGTGTTCAGATAATAATGATCAGGGATTGATAATTCTAAAATTATCTAGCATGAAGAGGTATAAAGAGGAACCACCATACAAATTATTAGCAAAGTTTTTCGATTCCTTGTTAGAAATCCCTAAAATGTTACGACCTGAGGATTTAGTTTGCATTGACTTATTCTATGACATCTATGAGCTAGGGTTTAGTACCCTACCTAAGGAATTAAAGCCTTGGGATTTTGATCAAATAATTGATTGGATCAAAATTACCAAGGAAGCAAAGCATGACTATGAACAAAAAATGAGGTTTCAAAATGGCAATAATGTTAACCATAGTAACAAAGATCAAGAGTTTACTCAAAGGATGGATAAGGATGTGTCTAAAGGTGAATGCATGCATAACAATACAAATGATGATGTTGTCATACTTGCAGCTATTGTTGGTGTATTATTAAAGGTTGATAACCAGGGTAATGAAGGTGAAAATTTTAATTACTCTCATAAGGAATACAAACCTCTATGTGAGGAGAACTTGAAGGAACCTTTATTACTTAGGGAATTTGACTGTTCCAATACTCATGAAATTCTACCTTTACCAGTAGATAAAAATATTACATGTGATAGACTCTTGAAAAGTACTCTAACTATTTCAGAATCATAACATCTTAATGATCTGATTGGTGTAAAATTTGAAGAAAAAAGTTCCTATATTCACACTTTGGAACTTGATTTCAATAATGGGATTGGTACTAACAGTTAGTAGGGTTGGGTTGGGTTTTTGAATGTTTACATGAAGCAGAAGTAGGATGTGTAGATTCTATGACAGAGATAGACATGGTTCTTCGTGACCAAAGTTTTGTTGAGGAAGGAAATGAAAAAGTCTACTTAGAAGAACAAAAGTTATGTTCAAATTGTCATCATGAATTAGTAGACGTATCATTTGAAAATACAGTTAAATACCTTACTTATGATCATATCAATTCTGAGCTAGTTGATCCATCTTTTGAAAAAAATTGTTTCCAATTGAAAGATGATGACTGAGAAGAAGAATAAAATTATGATATTGGTTCTGAAATAAAAATCATTTCTAATATTTGGAATGATATGAATGATGCCCTTTGTAAGAAGGATTTTTCTTTAAGTAAAAGTGAAAGTGCCCTGGATTATGAGAAATTGATTTTTCAAGAAAATGAAGCATTGGGAACCATAATTGATTCATATAGTTTTGATGAATATGAACACCAGCTTGAAAAGGATCATATCTATCAGTGTTTCTTGTTTATTGCACAATATGGGTGTGATGCTAATTTTAATGAATCTGATATCAGTTAAATGGAATATGAATGTTTCACTTTCCAAGAACAATTAAGTGAGCATTTGGTGAAATATAATGATAAGTTGAATCAGGTGGAGTGCTACACTAATCATATATTCTAGTTAACGCTTGATTACAATGAAAAAAGGGACATGAATGATAGGAATAAGTGTAATATCAGGCACATGTCTATAATGGTTGAACACAGTAGTTGTGACATGATCAGTTGGTGGACCATTCATGATAATGTTTTTAGCTTAGGCATGGTGCAAACGGTAAAAAACAAGGTTTTTGATAGAGGTAAATACAAGTTCTAAGACTGGTCTGGCCCTATAACTTATGTAAATATTATACATATGTTGTTTGGTTTAATTTTGGTTCTCTTGCTTTGTCCTTGGTTTTTTGTCTTATGTTCTTGGTCTACTTCACCTGAGATTTTGGATTCTTGTTCTGTTATGGAGAAACAGATGTCCCCAACTAGAGCCATTGATGGAACCTACAAAATTTCTTATGTTCCATCTCAAATCCTTGTTACATTTGGAATATTGGGCTGATATCTGGGGGCTTAGGGTTCTTCTTGTCATCACTATTGAAGGGTTATTGTATTAACTTGGAATCCTTCCTTAAGAAACTCTTGGCTCTAAATGCTACAACATTCTATTTTGTTGTTGACTTCTTGTTGCTCGTTGCCGGTCATAGTAAAACATCTTATGCCATTCATGGTTAAAGGGTAACCAGTCCCCCACAATTAGGTTTATTGGCATATGGCTTCTAGTGTTGTCATTGCTAGCAACTAAAGTCATTTCCATGGTCTGTAGATTAGTATCTAGTCATATTAGTAAATAGCATGAAATACTGTGTATTATCGACAAAACACTTGAAGAATAGGGTATCCGGTTAGTTAGTTAATTTGTCTACTTCACCAGATCATAATTTTGAGTTGTGGACCCTTGGGATTTCTTGTTGAGCAAGTATATTATTTTATTACTAAATTTTGTTGTGTTGCATTAGTTGTAGTACGAGCTTCGAGGTTCGGTAGGATGTTTTATGTCTACTTGCTCGTTGTAGTTGACTCAGTGAATGTGTAAAGTGAAATTATTTAAAATGTTTTTATGTTCAAATATTTAATTATGGGTACCAGCTATAGTCTAGTTGACTTGTTTGGGTGCACATCAAAATTGTTCATGATTTGGGCTAACAGTTGATAATATTTCCAAATTTTATTAAGGCCAACCTATAGCGACTTGATTTCTAGATGAAAATATATATAAGAGATTCAATATATCATTTGAGACATGGGAAAGGAAGTGTGGTGGTGTGTTGTGATCATTAGGAACAACAATTAGGCAATTATGCACAGTTTCACTTATGCATTAAGATTTTTGTAGTACGATTTATGCAGAGCAGAGCACAATTGTTGAATCGGTCAGAAGGACAGGAGATTATCTATAGAGCTTAATTGGAATTGTAATCAGGCATTATTGATGCTATTTCATGAGTTCATTCTTTTGGATCTATTCCAAATCATTGTAGGGAAGTGAGCCCATCCTTTTTGAGTAGTGAGCTCTATGTAGTGACCCTAAATGCAAGTGCATTCCCATTTTGTACTTTTCATTTTGGGTATACTCATATTATATTATGGATTGGCCATCCACCATGATTTTTCCCCTAACAGGGTTTCCACGTAAAATTTTTGGTGTTATGGTGTTGTGATTACTTTCTTTTTGATGATGCATGTTTCTTTTGTTGAATGATTAAGTTAAATGACAAAATAATTAAGTTGAATTTTTGCACAACACCAATTCACCCTCCCTCTTAGTGTTGCTTGTTTCCAACAATTGGTATCAGATCTTGTTCCTCGAAAGAAGTCTTAGAGCTTGAGGAGATCCTGGAAAGTGTTTCTCAATGGATACAAGTAGTCTTCAACAATAAATTATGGTAGCCCTAGATGATCTTGACTAGATAAAATCTGAGATCCGGGAACTACAAGAAAATCTTGAGAATGCAAAAAAGTTCATTTAGTCACTAAAAGACAAGATCAATGAATCAAGGGAGAAAAGAAAGGAATTATGTGGTCAGCTCAAACAAAAGAAAAAAAACATGGAAGATGAACAACTCAATATGGCTCTGAAAGAGAAATCAAAAGAATGTAAAAAGTTTTCCAAAGAGAATGCTGCCTTGAAGTGAGAGATGAAATCTATCATGATGAAAATGACTAAGGAGATTGAGGACAGGAAGAATAATGAAGAAAAGCTTGCATAGTCTTTGAAAGAAAAGACCAAACAATGCAACTAACTAGATAATGAATTGAATCAATCCAAGAACAATGAAGAAGTCCTTGAAAAGTAGCTTGATGATCTCAGAGATGAACTTGCCACTACAAATGAGTATAAGGAAAAATTCAAAGAAAGCTTAGCCAAACTTGATGAACTAATCAAAGGATAGAGGACTGATGGTGACAAACGAGGTCTTGGATGTGAAGAAGGAGAAAGTTTTAGATCTGGACAAAGGAACTCTGGACAAAGGAATTCTAGAAAAGGAAGATTTGGACAAAGAAGTCAAATGAAAGGAGCTAGAAGAGATCTAGTAAGGCAACCAAATGCTCAAAGATTTAATGGCTATTGTTATGTTTGCAAAAAATTTGGTCATATGGCTTCTCAGTGTAGGAGTAGAATGAATACAAGTAGACCATCATTCTTAGGTCAGTGTTTTAATTGCTATAAGTATGGTCATAAGTCAAGTGAATGCAAAATTGTAATGAAAAAATTACATAGAGATGTCAGATGCTATGCATGCAATAGATTTGGACATATTGCTAACCAATGCAGATCAAGACAAAGTCAATGGAACAGTTGGCCTGGACAGAGAAATGTTGTGTGCCACAACTACGACAAATTTGGCCACATTGCTAGATTCTGTTGGAACATAAGAGGTCTGGTAAAATAGAACATGCAACAGGATGTTAAAGGAAAAGGAAAAGTGACTACTGATGAGATCAAGAAGTAAATGCAGAAGAAATGGGTGAAGAAGAATGTCTCTATAGAAGGAAATGAACCTGCACCAGAAGCAACTTCTAGTAATTCCTCAGGGAATTAATTTTAGGTTTCTAGCATAGGGGGAGCTATTAAGAAAAACTCTTAAACCCCCTCTTGCAGGTGAATGACATTGGAATCTGGATATGTCCAGTAGGAGAGTTGATACTTTTTAGATGTTGTTTGACTAGTTATAAGAATTTTGGAGATCCGCATAAGAGTCATCTATCTCGGTGCCTGAAAGGAAGGAAACCAAATGAGTTAGGGCAAGGGAATTTATTGCAAAATATAGGAGTTAGGTATGTGGACAATAAAAGGAACGAATTCAACCCTCATTTGTCATATTTAATTTGTCAAAAATTGGTTTGGAGAGCTCTGAAGTGATCATTACAAATTTGTGGAGAGACTCAAGCATAAAGGAGAATTTGCAATCAAATTTTGTTTTCGTCCCTGAAAGGTATTTATTGAAAACCTATAAATTTGTGTGATTGCAATCATGTCTACTCCTCTAATAGTCAAAGTTAAGGATAGGCCATGTCCAAAGTTCAAATGGCATCCATATAAGTCCATAGATACAAAGCCCTTAGGTGCATTTTCATCGGTGTCAATCCTACATATTGAGGATATTAGGGCTTATGTTCATGTAAAAATTGAAGATTTGGGAACCTCTCATTTGTTGGATTTGTACTCTCATCATATAATCCAAGAATATTATATTGTGAAACCAGAATTTAAAACCCTAGAAGATAAGAAATTTGCACAATTTGTGAAATTCCCTGTGTTTGAGGAAGATGAATGGGTTTGATATATGTTGTGTCGTGTCCATGATGAATTCATGTGGTTGGATGTGCCATTTAAAATTACAAAAGAAGCTATATGTGTAGTCACAGGACTAAATTCCACCAGTAGATTTCCAGTTTTGAAGTCTGTGAAGAATGATAAGGTTACTGAAGTGACAGGCTCACAATGGGACATAAGAGAAATGACAATAAATGATATTGCCATAGTAGATGTAAAATTTTCATCAATGGTTATCAGCTATAATATTTATCACTTAAGCTGGGAGAATTCAGTAACCGACACAACTATCTATGCAACATATGAAATGGTCAAACAAAATGTAGACTATGATTTATGTGAATTGCTCAAAATCCAGTTATTAGAGAATTTTGGAAAAATAAAAAATTATAAGAACACATTCAAATACGGTAACTTGCTAATATGTTTGTTTTTCTACTTCTTGGATGAGGTACCAGGAGTTGGTAAAGTTCAATGGTGTAATGATATGCTGGTAGCTATTCAGATATGGAATATGCTATGTGGACTGGGTGATTAACAGACCCACAATACAATCCTTTGGGGATACTTTAAAAGTTTTCAGAATTTGATGCATGCCAAAGAAAGAATTCCTACCACAATAGTGGAACAGTACAAAGATACTATTTGCTTCATGGTAGAGATTGACTAGTGCCATATGGAAGCTTATGAGCCTAGAACATTTTGGATCATACCTATGGGTTATGAAGTATATGAGAACATTATGAGGATGTATGCAAAACACTTGCTAAATTCGCCACTTGATCAGGGAGAAGAAAGGTTTGGTACTTATGTAAAGAAAAGCTTGCAGGTTTCTTCAGAATTGAAATAGCCCATGATAGTTAGAAGGGTAAGAAAAGAGACAGAAGCTCTTGCAGAGAGTATTGGAATCCCTATGCATAAACTAAAAGAAGTGAGAAGGAAAAGAGATGAAGTTGAAGCAACTAAGAAGAAATAAAAGGCATAATCAGTTGGTTCGAGAACATCTCCTGCTCACATTAGAAGTTCCTCTACAGCTCAATTAAATCAAACCAAGGCTTCCAAGAAAATAAAGAAGAATAAAAGCACAAAATATTACAAAGTTGTGTCTATAGATGAAGAGGAAGAAACTAATTCAGTAGTAAGGGAGATAAAGGCTACTAGTACACAGGTTGTCAAAATGAATAAAGGAAAATATTTTGGCAAAGGAGAAGAAGCAAAGAAAAAGGCCGAAATTGACAAGCCCAGTATGTCTATTTAGGAAGTTGAGAATGTAGTGGTAAAAGATGGAAATATCAAGCCACAATGTGATTGGTATGAGATCTTTGATGAATCCAGTAAGAGAATTCTTGAAGAAGCAACATTAAAGCATATGAATGTTTTTGGTAAAGTTCTTGTTGAAATCATGTTTGGTTTGCCTACAAGTTTATATAATGCTTTGGAGTCTAGGAGGTCGAGTGCCTTATCAGAAGAAGAAAATATGAGGAAGAGAGTCCTAGCTGATTTGTGCATGGAAATGTCAATTGAAGAAATGGATTTATTCCTTGAAAAAGATAGAAGGGAATTTAAGAGAAAAAACAAGAATAAATAAAATCATAATTGCTAAAACTAACACTGTTATTAGTGAAACTAAGGAAATTCTAGAACTTTTGTCAAGGGATAAGATTAACATTGAGGAAATCAATACTAAAAATGTTCAAGCAAATGAGAAAATGAATGTGGAGGTAAATGGATTAGAAGAAGAGAATTTGAATGAGGAGAACATGAATGAGTCTGATCCTCCAAAATTTGAGGATATTCTGAGTTCTCCTGATGTGGAATTTATAGAGACACTTGTGGTAACTAAGGTCCCTGTTGAAGTGTTAGCTAAGGAAAAAGAGGTGCATACTGAAGAAGCTGAAATTCCTAAAGTTAATCTTGAAGTAGAATCCAAGGCTGAAAAGGAAAAGGATCAAGAAATTAGAATAGAGAAAGTGAAGGAATCTCTATTGGAGCAATAGGAAGAATCAGATCATGAGTTAGATGAAAGCTCAATTAACCTATCCACTTTGTCTCCAAATTAGATGCCGAAGGTTGCTAAAATTGCTCAAGCCAAAGAAAATGAGAAGATACTAAAATCTCACATAGAGGATAGTGAACTGCTAAAGCTTGCATCTAGAGTTTTACAAAAATTAATGCCTAGCTATGTTTTGGATTTGTCAGGTTCCTCCTCTAGTGAGTTAAAGAAGCTAATAAATTCTGTAGATTCTCATTTTAAATCTTTTGAGAAATCAACTTTAGTTAAAGTGAAAAAGGAGTTCAAGGAGAAGAGAGTTGGTAGCCTAAATGAATTGGTAGCCTAAATGAACTAATTGCCAAAGATAAAGCTCTGTTAGGAACTTGCATAAAAAATATTCAAGGTACTATGTCTGAAGGAGGAAAAGTGTACAAATATTGCTTGGTCCTGTCAAACTTTATTGAAGAAAATGAGAAGGCGAAAGACATTGAACAACAATTGGTCACTATTCCAACACTTTTGACCCATTAGCCGGTAGTTTTTGTAAACAAGAAAGTCAAGTAACGTCCTTTCTCAACCAAATAAATAGTCTGAAACTTTAAACTGAAAAGATTATTTGCAGAGTATGTGAACTCAGGGGACTAATAAGTCCAAAGATTGAGATAATGGTGAATGCTCTGAAAGAAGCTAAAGATGTTATGGCCACTCCTAATCTGGTAAGTCTTGAAGCAATAGAAAAATTTTCATATCTACTTTGTGGTCATATAACCATTTTAGAGAGTTTGAGAAGTGTCTAGGAATCAAACTTAAGTGGACTGAAGAATAACTTTGTAGATGTCTTCAAATTTTTGTAAGTCTCAAGAGTTTTTTAATTTTGGATTCCCTAATTTTGTCATTGATGTCAAAGGGGGAGAGAGTGCAGTGAAAAATTCCTTGACATTCTTAGGGGGAACAATATTATGAATTTTGGTAGTGTACTTACCATTTTTGACACATAGTCATTTTCACTAAGTGTTGCCATCAATTCCAAAGGGGGATATCATTGGCATATGGCTTCTAGTGTTGTCATTGACGATAGTTGAAGTCATTTCCCTGGTCCGCAGATTAGTATCTAGTCATACCAACAGATAAAGTGAAATATTGTGTGTTACCGATAAAACACTTAAAGAGTAGGGTATCCGGTCAGTCATTTAATCTGTCTACTTCACCGGATCATAATTTTGAGTTGTGGACCCCTGGGATTGCTAGTTGAGTATGTATATTATCTTATTATTGAATTTTGTGGCATTGCATTAGTTGCAATACAAGCTTGGAGGTCTGGTAGGATGTTTTCTATCTACTTGCTTGTTGTAGCCAACTCAGTGAATGTGGCATGTTGTGGATGTGTAGAGTTAAATGATTAAAAATGTTTTTATGTTCAAATATTTAATTATGGGTCCCAACTATAGTCACTACTGAATTTGACACCATTTTCTGATGGTCGTTCATCAGTTGTTCAAAAAATCTTTGTCGGACAAGTGATGAAATGGCAAAAATATTTTTGTCACTATTTTTTCGTCGAAAGGTCGACGATGAATTAAACGTTGAAATAATGAAAAAGAATCACCGGTCGTCGGCATCATGAAATGGATTAGAATTTCATCAAAATATTGATGAACACTTCGTGTATCCACCAATGAATTACACCAGAAGTTTGTCGCCAGTTCGATGAAATGGGCAAGGAGTAGCGTCAAAACAACACCAGACGTTCATTGCCATTTCAACGAAATGGGAAATGAGTAGCGTTGAAACAACACCAAAAGTTCATCGAACGTGAGATGAAATAGGAAAGTAGTAGCATCGAAACAACACCAAGAGTTCATCAAAATTGCAATGAAAAGAGCAAGGAGTAGCGTCGGAAGAATACCAAAAGTTCATCGAAAGTGCGACAAAATGGGCAAGTAGTAGCATGGAAACAACACCAAAATTTTGTCAAAATTGCGATGAAATGGGAAATGAGTTATGACGAAACCTTTGTCGCAGCTATAGCAACTTCGTCGAACCTTTTCGTTGATTCTTCGGTGGGTTTCGTCGAAATTGTGACAAAGCATCAACTTAAAAACTATATATTATTCGTGGAAATGTACCATTGCTGAGATTGGCGATTGATCATACATACAAACTGCATATTGGTTTGATGCTTCAAATGATGCATTTCTTATATTGAAAAGTGCATTACCTTATTGAGCTTCTATTTGTTTCGAGAATAGTTTAATGTTCTCTACTTAATAGGGCCAACCACGTGATGGTGGAAGCTCATTTGGTCCCTCCCCCCCCTCACATCACTCTCAATTCCCCATACCCAATCATATAACATTAATCATTCATTCATCCATTAATAACATATAACATTCATTCATTAACATATAATATTCATTCTTTCAATTTTTACATATTATCAAAAATATGGTTGTCATGATATGATTACAATCACTTTATTTTTTGTTTCTTTTTAAAAGCTACATAAAGCTAAAAGTGGAGTATCATTTTCTAAATCAA
>VDFB02193867.1:725990020-726032883 GCA_007258455.2 Sequoia sempervirens | reverse complement strand
TAAGACACTCTCTTCTCATTGCTTGATGAAGATGCTTTCTCTGAGGACCTATAAGCTGGGTGTCCAACTTGACCACAATGGTAGCATTTCATGTTTGCAAAGTATGAATTGCTCCTGCCTGCTCCTCTTCCTCTAGTGGATCCTCCTTGAGAACCTCTACCTCTATTATACCCTCCTCTAGAAGGTGTTTCATTGCCATGATCTATAGATTTAAACTCTCCTTGGTTTCTTTGGTCATTGCCTCTACCTTGGTAGCCACCTCGATGTCCTCTTTGATCTCTTTGATCTCTACCTTCACCTCTACTCTTAGAAGTCTGTTCTTGTTTCCTCTTGCTTCTTTCCTCAATCTTTATATCTAATTGGTAACATTAGTGTACTATCTTGGGACTTAGAAGAGTCATTTCCTCTTGAATGTTCCACTTCAAGCCATTAAGATATCTAGCCACCTTGAGACTTTCATCCTATGTCACATTAGACCTCATGCAAAGTTTTTGAAATTCAGTATAAGAGTTCACATCTTGGTCTCTTTGCCTCAAGCTCTGTATTTTCTTATGCAATTGAATTTCATAGTCATATGGCATGTATGCTTCTCTTACCTTGGCAACCATTCCCTTCCAAGTAGAGATAGGTTGCTTGCCTTCCTTTTCCCTCTCTGTCTGAATGAACTTCCACCATGTCAAGGAAGAACCTCTTAACCTTGATTTGGCCACCTTTACCTTCTATGCTTCTGTGACCCCATCACACTCAAAATGGTAATCCATTCCCTCTATCTAATCCACAACTAAATCAACTTCCATTTTTCCACTAAACAGTGGTATGCCTTCAATGCTTTCAATAAAGGCTCTTCTTTCAAAACAGGGTTAGGTTCAGGGGTCTTGTCTTCCTCTGCAACATCTTCTTCCTTTGGTATCCTTCCTTCTAACTGCATGCTCCTCATTACTTGCTCAAGTTGGGCTATTGTTTCCCTCATTAGCTTATTTTCTTCCTCATGTTCTTCAACCATCTTAGCCAATTCAACATTTGTCACCATGATGGTAGAACCACTAGATTCAAGGTCTGACATGCAAGATTCTATCCCAAATATTTTAAGTACTCTGATACCAATCTGATAGGGTAGGGTTGGGTGGAACACTCATTGTCCCATGCTTTGGGTCCTTGTTCTCAAGAACTCCTAGGTGACTCTCCCACCTTAACCTTTAGGTCCTATCTCAGGTATAGGTACCCCTAGTCCAACTAGCCAACCCCACTATCATCACTCTTCCATTCCACCAAGCCAATCTTGGTGCCTTGCCACTATCTCACCCTTGACCCTTACTCTTCCCTCAAGGCCAATTACTCCCAACATTCTGTTAGGTTCTTGTAGGGGTGTAGAGATGTAGTAAAAAGCTTCATTGCAACCTATTAGGGTTCTTGATCAATCACTAGACTCCAATTCTCCATCGCTTCCACCAAACCCTCTCCTAGGGTTAGAAAAGGCTACAAGCCCTAGAGCCCCAAATAGGCCTCCTAACCCGAGAAACATGGAGAGTGTGCCAAAATTCTCCAAATGAATCCAAATATTTTCTTGGGATTCGTGGTACCCTTGCCCACACCTTGAATATTTTTGGGGTTTGGAGCCTCCATTGTTTGTACACTGCTCCAACCCTTAACTTAGCAAATTTAGGCTTGTTTTAAGCTAGTTTTATGACCTCCTTGAGATCAGTTAGTTTGTTTGCCACTTCCTAGTCTATGTTAAGCCTCCTTGTTACCAAGCCTCTACAAGGCAATCCACATCCTCTCCACACCGTGGTTCACCAGAAGATTGGCACCCCTGCAACCTTAGTGCTTTGCACTCTTTGACTGTCCTAGCCGGGCACTACCAAGCTTGCCTAGGAACAGTCTTTTGCCTTGGATTCCTGATTCCTAAGGACTCCTACCTCTACCTTATGTACAAACATGGAGTCTAGCCTCTGTTTCCAAGAACCCATACACCAGGTATAGGGGAAACATGGTCTAGAGCTCCATCTCTGCCGGTCTGACAATTACAACAAAAATTGCAAGAAATGAATTAACCTAACCAAAAAAAATGCTTGAACCGATGCAACAAGCTAACTATTGAACTAAGAAATTCCTGAAAAGGAATTACACTACCTACTTTACTCTCAAAATCTGATCAAACCATCAAAGCATAAATCCAAAACCATAAACTAGAATATGTTCTTCAATATCACAGTCTTAATTGCACTTCATGAAATTATTACAAATCAAAAACCAACCAACCCTGCTCTCAGCTCGAACAACTCCTTATAACTCCTCTCCAAGGTAGTTACCAATCCCTTGTGTCAGACATTTCCATAATCAAGTGGAAAAAGTTCCAAAATGTCCCATTTTTCCACCTTTACCAATTATTACTAACTCCTAAACAACTAAGAAACATGAGTTACAACCTCCCTCTTGATCATTCCTGATCAAGACAAGAAAACACTCTAACTCAAATTCCAATGGTCAACATGACCTTAGAAAAGCATTTACACTAAATTTATCCTAGGCTACCCATAGCCTAGTGTTTCCTAGGTGCTCTTGCACCATCCACATTCCACACTAGGCCCTTTGATTATGATGATAGTGATAACACTATCACAAGAAGTGACTACATTGGAATAGGTATGTTGCATGTTTGTGTAATATTGAGATTTTATGTTGTTGTTCCCCTTGCTATGATCTGGCATAGGGTTTTTGTATATCTTAATATCCTAGTTATCAGTTGGTAATTCAACAGATATTGTGTCACTTTCTATAAGATCTTGGATAATATTTTTTAGTCGCATGCAAATTTATATCTTGTGTTCTTTGATTTTGTGAAATCCACAATGATCATTCTCATTGTACCAAGATGGTTTATCTTTTGCTTCTTGGTAGTTTTCAAAGTTGGGAAGCATTATCAGGTTTGACTCTACCAATTCCTTCATGATGGTTTCATTAGGTTTTGAGAACTGTGTGTACTTGTGTTTTGGATAGTTTTTCTTGTTAGGGGTTTGTCATTGTTGTGTTTTGGTGTTAATGACCTGATTGTTTTGAGGATGTGTTGTTTGCTACACATTTTTTTGAGCATTAGCTACTTGATTTTTGTTTGTCCTAGGAGCACTTAGGACCACCTTAGCATCTACCATGCCATCATTTGTTACATTCTTGTTCTTAGCCCAGACATGAGGTTTATCATTTGAACTAGTTGATGAGTGATTGTCTTTGTAAGCTTGAGTATTTCCCAGTGAGATTAGATCTCTTTCGATGTTAAGGGATCTAGGGACAAGCTCGTCATAAGAGGTAATGCACTATATTTTCAATTGCAAGGATAGATATGGATCTAGATTTTCTATGATGATCCCCACTTGTGGTTCATTGGGAAGGGGCCACTTGCTCTTACTATCTCTTTGTCTCCACCTTTGTAATAAATTGGAAAAACATTCTCCCTTGTTTTGTCTAGGAGTGTACAACTATTCTAAGCTTACGTCCATGTCAAGATTAAAGGAGAAGTGATCTATGAATTTATCAATGATTTCTTGAAAAATTTTGATACTGAGAGGCGGTTGAGAAAACCAATCCATGGTAGGACTTGTTAAACATCAAGGAAAGTGGTACATTAAATAAGAATCATTGTAAGTAACCTCCATACACATGACGTTAAAATCCTTGACATGGTCCACATGACTTCCTCTCCCTTTGTATTTATCAAATTTGGGGATTTCAAAGCCAGGAGGAAATGGTACCATTGCTATGTTTTGATCGAATGGATATGGGCATAAGTTCTATGTATGGGGCTTCTTTGTCTTTCCCATCTAAAGGTCCTTCATTTCTTGTGATAACATCTTAAGTTGTGATGCTAGATTGTCTTACAGGTTTGGTGGCAGAACATATGATGTGTATTGTGGTATGTCAGATGAATTGTATGTGGGATTCTGATATGATAATATGTTGCATGGTGTGTATGGTGGTGTGGTATTTTGTGAATTTGATTTCAGTGTTGATGTATATATTCTTGACATGTTCAAGTTGACAATGTTCTATTAAGGTTTATAGTAGGAACTTTGTTATTGTTGTTGTTGTTGAACATACTGCTAAGCTAGTGAGGATTTTTGTTGTTGTTGATCCATAAGGGTTGCTTGTTGGGATTGTTGTTTTTTTTCACTCGAACTTGTTGTTGGGCTTGGTGTTATTGTTGTGCCACTAGGGCTTTCTATTTGGCTTGTTGTTGTTGTGTTGCTAAGACTGCTTGTCGTTGTTGTTGTTGTTGTTGTTGTTGTTGTTGCTGTTGCTCATTGTTGTTGTTATGCTGCTAAGGCTGCTTGTTATTGTTGTTGTATTACTAAGGTTGCTGCTTGTTATTGTTGTTGTGTGGCTAAGGTTTCTCCTTGTTCTTGTTCTTGTTGTTGTGTTGCTAGGGATTCTTATTTTTCTTGTTTTTGTTGTTGTTGTTGTGCTACTAGGGTTACTTGTGTTTTTTGTTGTTGGATGGCTTTTTGATAAGCATGTTGTGCTTGTTGTAAAGCTAGGGCATGTTCCTTCAATGTAGGATCAGTCAATGGTTCAAACATTTGTGTTGGGTTTTGGGTGTTGATTTTGGACGCAGGTTTTGTATTGTTGTTGATTAGAGGTTGGGGGTTCCCTTGGTTAAACATTACTTGTAAGATAGTGGATTGAGATGGAGGAATGTAAGTTTGAGGTCCCATTTTATTTTGCATGACTTGGGGGACAAACGGTAAAGATGATGATGGTGTCATTAGGTATTGGAATGTAACTGGCACATTAGGACCTTGGGTCCACTAACTGAAAGGATTCACATGACCAATGTTTTGGGGATTCACTTGTGCTTGAGATGCAACCAAGATATTACCTTATTTGATGAGATTCATTTTCAAGGGATTGTTTTGATCAGGGTTGATGATGGATGGGATAGATGTGTTTTGGACAACCACTGGGTTTGATGTATCAATGAGAGGATTGGGTGAAGATGTCTCGTGTTGTGTTAAAGGCTAGTTTTGTGTGATGGTATTTACTTTCCCTTTTGGATCTATTTGTGACACTTGGTCCACACTACTTTTTCTGATGGTGGGAACACTTGCGGTACTCATTGGTATGGATGAAGTTGGGTTCCCCTGATATGTTAAGGTTGTTGTAGAGTAATGAAGCATAAGAGGTTTATATGGATGTTGGTGATCTTTAGGAATAGGAGGAGCACCAAATTTTGGTGTCCAAGTGGTTGTTTGGGATGGAGTGGTGTTGAGAGTACCCACAAGTGTGCTACTTTCAAATGGTGAAATGTGGCCAAAGTCTTTAGCAAGACTAGTTGCAAGACTAGGAATAGATGTCTTTTTTAGCCCTAGATATGGTGTTGATGGGAACATGGATGAATTCAAGTCTTGTGTTAATGATTGTGCCACAAAATATGGGGAAATTAGAGCTACATTTTCTAAGCTTGATGTTCTTGTTTGTACTCCATAATTTCTTCCTTTGTAATCCCAAATGGGTTTTTCGTGACATCCTCTATCTCATATGGTCCTAATGGAGATGAGGGTTGTTGTGACAGGGTAACTTGACTTCTTGGATCGAATTCTTCAAGACTTGGATCACTTGAGGTGAATGTGAATTTGGTTTTCTCCATGATTCTCTTGTGTTGTGATCCTATCTTTACCATAAATTTTGGGTCATCTATGGGAGAGTTGTTTTGAGACTTGTAATGTTTGAACTCTCTAGTTGACTCAAATCTAGGTAAAAGGGACACTGTAATTATTTTTGGAGCAATGATGATAATGGGAGATGAAAACGTGGATGATGTGAGAAGTGATCTTTGCAAACATTTTGGGACAACACTTCTTGACTTGAGATTTTGATGTTTGATGTTTTATAAAGCATTTTTATGAACTTGCGAATCTTTAGGGTAGACTCGTGACCTTCAAGATAAACTGGTTCAAACATGATAAATAACTTAACTAAGTGCATGGAAAAGGATTCATTTCACATACAAAGTAGCTATGTTAGGGGTTGGTTTGATAGATATTTAAGTAAAAAAGTGTTGGTGTATTCAATTTTTTTGCAAAGTTTGGTGAAGTGAAGGATAAAATTTGATGAAGGGTTGGATGAAATGTTTGACCCAATGTTGACCTAGAGTGAACCTTTGTTTGATAAGACCAAGATAGTGAGAAACATGCTACACCTCTAAAGTTTGCAAATCCTAAAGACTCAATGATTTAGAGAAGTTCAAGATCATGAAAAATACCATGGCTTTGATTCCAAAAGAATGCATACAAGTTTGGATTGTTCCTTGAAGCACGTTTATAGAAGCTGTATAGCAACTTGTTTTTATTTTGGTGAAGTGGTAAAAGGTGTCTTTTGATAGCTTATGGACTAAGATGACTAATTTTGAAGTGATGACCTGTAGACCTTCTCTTGGGGATTCTAATTTTTTGTGAGACCATTTAGAGAAGTTAAAATCATAAAAAAGGACATTTATTGCAACATGGGTGGTGGTAATATGGTCCTTCCAGCCAAAATATCAACTTTTTCCTCTTCTTCGTCTATGACATATGCTACATTTCTCCACTAGGTTGGTGTTTCTTTTGTTTCAAAAGTGAAGCTTCTCAAACTACTAATTATATCGGTTTGTTATCCCTCAATGAGTTCAAGGTTTGGTTGAATGGTAGCGGATGTGAGGTCAGGTTGTTCAATAGGATCGATTAGTCTCCAAATGGTCATGTGGGGTTCAATTTGTTAATTTATCTTGATTAAGTGAGTTTCTTTTTACCACAAACACTTGTCTTGCTTAAGTTTCAAACTAAAATTTCTATGTCAAAAACATCATAAATTTCACAAGGTCCATTTTGTGAAAATAATGAGGTTGAAGCCATAGTTGCCTATGTTAACTTTGGGAAGTATGGATTGAGATATAAACCAAAATACTTAGAAGTCTCTAAGAATAAATTCTTAGGACAAGCATTAATATAAAGGTTTTGTCAAAGGGTATCCACACTTAGACCAAAGGGTTTAAAATTTTGAAAATACTTTGTTGATGTTTGTTTGTAATGTTTTGGAACCAAGCAAAGTATTAAACTAACTCACAAGAATTTACCATCCTAGGTTCAAAAGATACTACTAGCTGAATCCCCACCTGGATTTCTCCAAACACTAAGACAATGTGAATAGCTAGAGATTTAGCGACACTGGCTCCCCTCCATAGCACACACTTCTTGGGACCACAAAATCTCAAATCTTGAAGATTTGAAGATCCTAACAATTTTCTTGTTTCAACAATGAATAGTAAAATGTGGGGCAACTTCGGAATGATTGTTCTTGCACCAACAAGCATAAATGTTTTTGGCTTCTAAACAATTGTTCTTAGTAAGGAATTTCGTTCAAGGTGGCCATACACACAAGATTATCTCAAGATTATTTCAATCAAGAGGCTTCCCAGTCCTTTCCTAAGAAAGGATTTTGACGTGTCACATGGACATTAGGGGTGGCACTTTTTGGTGTGACACATCTACACCTATTGCTTATGAATTTTATCACAAACACATTTTTTATATAGTAGTTTGAAAGAGCTTGGCTTTAGTTCATTACCGATTAGGTTGTTCCCACCTTTCAAAGCAAGGTGGAAGGCCCTCTAAAGATATACAAAAGCAAGGAAGTACACTTGTTGTTTGATCTCCTAGATTGCATGACATAAGGAGAGAGCATACACAACACCTTTTCCCTACACTATCATGGGGTTCATTTTAAATCCAAACAAAAATATGTGGGTGGTTATACAAATTTTCAAATGAATGCTTTTAATTATCAAGATAATCAAGTGGCACAAAAGAAGAGCATACACATTCAATGAAGGAAATGCAAACCACAAGACATAAAAACACTTGTTAATTTTAACCCTCAAAGCAAAGGTAAGTTTGTTTTAAGCACCAAAAAAAATATGGAATCTTTTTTGTTTAATTTTAAACCCAAAGTAGAATAATGATGTGAGGGTTCAATTTTAGCAAATTTGAGTGTTCATTTTAAAACTTAATTGAAAACTGGTTTGGTCCTAAAACATGAAAATAAAAGACATCTTAAATGGGTTATAATTGCCCCATAAGTGTCAAAACACTTGTTACAATTATACAATTAATGATAAAATGCTCCTTCTCTTCAAGTTGGTATCTTCCAAACCTGCAAAACCTGTTAGTCTAAAAACCAGAATCAAGAAGTCAAAGACATGTCAGTGATCAGATAAAGCAAAAAAAATTAAAGCACATGTCAAAAAAATAGGATCAATTTTTGTTTACCAGTAATTCACGACAATGAAATCAATTGTGTCACTAAAATCCATCAATAGTGTCATTGTATTGAATGTGCGTCACTATATTGAAAAATCAATAGTGCTTCTCTACAAAAAATAGTGACATCATATGCATCGCCATATCAAATGTATCGCTAAAAGGAAATTTATTTTGCATTGAAAAATTAAACTTGCGTCGTTAAATTGAAATGCGATGACAAAATTAAATAAGTGTAGCTAGATTAATTATGCATCAATGAACCAAAATCCTGGTGCATCATTGTATAGTGACACATCATCAAATGCATTGTTTGATAATTAGTAGCGCCATTGTACCTAAAAGCACAAGGAAAAAGAGTTTTGACAAAAAAATCATTACATTTGTTAGTTCAATCCCTCCTTCTAGCACCAAAATGTGACTGATGTATTAGTATGGGTTGATTACACTTGATACATGAAGAATCATATTCATTCCATTAAATGTCAATCCAATAGAGATCATTCAAAATAAACTAAAATAAGCCTCTATTAAAACTAACATGTCAAACTATGAAAGATTTTAAAATGCCTACTCTAATCCATTGAAACTTATCCTATTGGGGGAGTGGTGTCGCATTGATGTGGAATGGCTACCCTTTCCCAATCCCATGGATAAATGAGCCTATTCCAATCAGTTTTATTGAAGAGAACTAATGAGAAGTGTGTGATAAAACATGATTAAAAGATAAATGAACAGTATGCAAGCTATTTTAACTACTATGGGCATATACAAGCCTAATCTAAATGAGTTTTAAGCTAAATGGATGCATTATGTTATCATGGAAGCCATTAATGGAAGCTAAGCTATTATGCAAGTGATTTAAACTAAAAAGATGTTAAATGCGAGTGCAAATGAAAATAATTTAAACAACATAAGTTTGATGTTAAAAGATGGATCCATTTGTCTCCAAATAGTGACCTATTTATAGGAGGACAAATGAGAAATGGAGGGTTTAGATCAAAAAGGTTAATCAATGATCAAAGGTGGAGGAGAGATGAAACATGGATCATGGATTCTCATCAATGGATGAGAATGAAAGATGCTCTTTTGATCAAGGGTTAATATTCTTTCAAACAAACATACTTTTAACTTGTATAAGAAGTCTTGTAAGTTAACTTGCACATGAAGTATTGTAAGTGTAGACATGAAAAATTAACATTATGCATTCAATCAAGTTCATTCATCAAGTAAACCAGGTTTCACATTTATCCACTCATTAATTTAATCAAACTCATCAAATCCATTCACCAAGTAAATCAGGATTATTAAATAAATCAACTTGTCTCACATCATACGTCTAATCAAATAAATCAAACATTCATTTAATTAAATCGAAATGCATTTTCCATCCTTTTCTGATTTAAATAAATCAAATATTTGAGTCAAATTGGTAAAAATCATCCTAATCATCATTAAGCTAACCTAATCCTAATTAGCCTAACCTAATCACCCATCACATCCTCTAGATAATGCCACTTGCACAAATAAATCAATTTATTGATTTATTAAATTCCTTATTTTCTTTCAACATGGCAGCTTTGTGGAATATTCCCTCAAGTTTGAATTCAAAATCAAGTGGGCATGTACATCCAACAAAGCAATTAATAAACTCTTACATGTCCCCCACTCATCATTTACTCTCAAATTTGAATTTGAAATTTCCACCCCTCTTGGGCACATTTCCCAAATCTTGCACATGCATCAACCACTCACAAGTTGACAAGTGACCTCTTTTCATTGGCTTTTTTTTTATCCCACATGGCTTCCTCTTGATCACTCTTAGCAATTGAAAATCTATAAATCAAAGGATTCTTTCATCATCAAATCCTCCACAATCTCCACAAATCCACAAATCCTATTCAAAGTCACTCTCTCCATTTGAGAACTGATTTTTCCCATCTTAGCATTTCATATCATTCTTCATAGCAATTTCATCATGGAGCTTAAGCAAGGATTGGAAAAGGGCTATTTTCCACAATAGCACCAATCCACTATGAGATAAAGTTGGATCATGTTTTTTATATGCTTTTTTTGGTTTCCATTGTTTCATTTTATTGCATGATTAACATGATTTATTATTTCATAAGGATGTCTTATTTGATTTGCTTAAAGTTTACTAATAGTTGTTTGTTTTTAGAAAATGCAGGTTTTGACATCTACATTTAGCGCTAGAAGGAGGGTTGAATATTGACTGCATGGCAAGGGTCTAATTTGGCATAGGGGTCTACTCAATGTAATACTATGATTGTAAGGTGTTTCAAAGGCTTCTTTGGCTTATGCGTAAGAACTAGCAGGTTTGGGATATAACCATCTCTTCATTGTTTAGTATTGTTGTATTTAGACTAAGAGTAAATGATAAAATAACCTTGCTGTAGTAGTTTTCTAAGCATTAATATTTGTATATCTGCCCTTTTACATTACTCGGTTTAGTTTTGTATAAGGTTGTAGTTTTGTCAAATGATTATCCCTGTAGTTCAATCATACTGTTATATGATATTTACCAGTTCCCAATCTAAAATAACATTTGTTTACAAATTTGAAATCGATATCTGCTCTGGTGAACATATACTTGGCTGTAGCTTTTTTTGTTTGCTTCTAATGTTGTAACACAGCCAATTGAGACCGTATGTACTTGTTCTTTGCTTTCAAACCTTTCGTAGCTATTTCGTGACCTCTATCATCGCCATAGATAGAGACATAAACTGTCGCAACCTGCAAGTCCTTTAAAAGATCAACATCACTTATAGTTTCTAGTGAATTCAAGTACATATCTATACCAGGAGCACATAAATCTAAGATTTCTTCATTGTATAGCTCTAGGAACAAAATTTGTGAAAGAAGAGAGCTGTATGTTTTGGAAGATTTCTTATTAATGTTCCTATCTTTTCTCATCGATATTTTTGTTCTCTGTATTTAATTTCATTGTCTCCATTAAGTGACTAGCCGCATAGGGAGTAGCCTGCATTTGAGGTAGTGTCTCAGCCATTTTAGCATATTCCCATACCAAGTTTACGAATCTCTAAAGATTCATATCTTCCCCGTGCTGTGTCTATATATCTTCTAAGTTTGGAATTCATCCATATTGTCATCACTGGGATCGACGTATATATCACTTTGAAAGTTGTGAAAACTTGTTAGTGAATGTAATAGCATGTGTTACTCAATTCAAAGTTGATCAATAGCTTCTGCTGCTAAATTTATATTACACTGCACCTTGTCTAGTCACCATTCCTCAGATCTTATTCAATAGGTGTATAAGGTCAAGATCTTATGACGTAATGATTTTTCACTATAGTGAACATCTATAGAAATGAGCCAAATGAAGTGTTGTTCAGGCTGCTAGTTGCAGTAGCATTAAAGCCCAAGGTCTCTGACTAGAAAGTGATTATATACGATCCAGATGCTAGGCATGCTTTTGTCACAGAACACGTGTCAAAAGGAGCTCAAGGAGTCCAAGCAGTCAGCTTAAGACACGCCTAGTCTGGAGCTTGTGAAGCACATCCTTGAACAACGCCATGTCCAAGCCCATGCTCTTGTTTCCACTATGAACATCAACCGCACTATCTTTGCTCTCCCACTATGAAGGCATATAAATCTCTTTCGGTGTATCTTGCAAACATTGTATTCCATGAGATCACATTTCGGAGAGGCATCCTGTCAAATAGTTCACGCGCCTTTTCTCTGCTTCTACATCAGGCTGTCAAACAGTTCATAGACAGTTCACGCGCCTTGTCTATGCTTCCGCATCAGACTGTCAAATAGTTGATGCACCTTGTCTATGCTTCCACATCTCATTGTCAATAGTTCGCGTGCCTTGTCTATGCTCTACTACCTACCATTCTCAGAAAACAACTATCTACCATCTCTTTATGGCAGTGGATGGCGTATGCTCAGTCATCTAATCATGAATGAAGCATATTTGGCCATGTACAATAACAATTACTCTCATCACTTGCCAACATTTAATGGTATATGACCGCGTTAGAGATTCCTGAGTCTCATTCATATCATGGCATAAAGAGGGATAAGTTCCAAGTTAAACCCACATTCAGACAAGATTGTGTTGGATTTGGTCCATTGCCTGTAATAGTAAGGCCTATCTTGGGAATCTACTTTCCATGTTGTAATAAACAGCTACAAGGACTCAATGAACACAGACAGAAAGGAAAGGCGGGGATGGTGGCTACATTTAAGTGGTCAATATCGGCATCAATCTACAAAGGCCCAGAGATTTTGATAAAAGCAAGCTCAATTACCAGTCAAAATTGTTTACTCATACCATCCCGAACAAAGGCAGCAACACATTGACCATTGTCGACAGCGGTATTGGCATAGTACAAAGGGGTCTTCAAAGCTACCAACAAAGTTCCATCCTTGCGGCTGAGAGAAAATGAGGGGCTAGCATCTAGCATATGATTTGACTTGGAGAATCATTTTGAGTTTCTCAAAACTCACTGGTTGTATCTTTTTTCAAAAAATGTGCATGGATGTGAGTAGTACGAGGAAAAATAGTATCCTGCTATTGGTGAGTTGGGTCATAGCTATCAGAGGTAGCATTTATCATCCATCAAAATTTTTGTCATTGAGAAGTACACACTAGTATGTCATAGTTTTTGAATCACCCTCTTCAACTTTTCACATCGTTCCATCAAACTTTATGTAGGGGAGACAGGTTAGTATCTATCTGTGCAGGGGCCAGTATTTAATGTTATTTGTTGGAATCTTCCTGCTATTTAGAAATATGTGTATCTGTTTATAAAAAGATTTTGTTATCTGACAGCCAGTGGAAAGATTTTATGTTGATAGCTGCAATTTTTTTTGAAAAGGTTGATATAATCTGTCTTAAATTTTTTAAATGCAAATTTTCTTCATTTCATTGACTTGGTGCAAGGAGAGGTCACTTGTGTTATTTTAATCTCTTCTTTATTTTATCTATCATTATATGGGGATTGTGTTTTAATTCTTAGTGCTACATATTTCAAATGATTCCCTCCAATAAAGCTCATATGTAAAGGTTTTATTTTGTGATGTTTATAGGTAAAGGTGGACATTAGAACCGAACGTTGGAGTTGGGAAAAAACAAAATGCAAGATCGAATTTAAGGATTTGGGCATTAAAATTTGAAACTCATAAAGTGTTTTTAAATGCTTTAAAGAGCTTCTATCCTATGTCGTAGTTTTCTATTTTAAATAAAATCACCTCTTTTTGGGCTCTTAAAAAGAATATTTCAATTTTTTGCAACAAAGGGGCTTAAAAAGAACTTAGTCAAACTCACTAGTTTTACAATTTTGGATTAACAAATTGACCAATCAAATCTTCATCTTTCCTTTGGTGCTTAAAATGAATTGAATCATTGCTTTGAAGGATAAAATTAATGTGTGTCTTTATTGTTTTGTAATTATTTACACAAAGTAATATCATCAAAAGATGTATGCTCTTCTCTCGTGCCTCATGGCGATCTTGAGAATCAGGCTTTTGGTCACATTAAGTTGTGTAAATAATTTCCCATACACATTTCAATTTGGGTTTAAAATTGAACATCTTGTACGAGTGTGAGTAGAGCATCATCACATATATTCTCTTTCTTTGAGTTGTCAAAGATTGTTTGAGTTACGGATTTTGTCTTTGCTTTCTTTTGTTTATCCTAGAGGGCCTGTCTTGGGGAAGAAGTACTCACCCAGGGGAATGACTCAACCGGCAACACTCTAAAGCCAAGAGTATTTCCAACCGGGATATAAATGTGGGTATTGGAGTGAACACCAGTATCACATGGTTGGCTCTAACGAGATGGATCTGAAAGGGGACTCTCGCCATATGGGTCAATCTCCATGAACGGAAATTCTGAAATAAAGCCCCTTTTTGTAGTGACCAATTGATCCATTGAGCGAGTTTATCAAAGTGGTGCATTGGAACTTAGATTCCAAGAAGTTACTTGCCATGTCCGATCTTGGTTAAAGTATAGAGGTTAAGACTTCATTCTTAACATACCTTTATACTCTTTCCTTGGTTGCATGTAAAATCATCTCTTCTACGAAGGGCATGAGGCAAGCCCACCAAGAAAAATGTACCAATTGAGCTAGGACATCATATTGCTTGTGGTTTGAAAACACAATGCTTTGATCAAAAACATCGAAACCAGCATTCAATGAATCATCAAAATTGCAAACCCTTTAGGAGAGGAAAATATCATTGAACAAATTCACATGTTATTGCTTGCCCTTGGGATTCATATCCTTAGAGGCTTCTAAACATTTGGATTTCATCTCAATTTGCTTCTACTAAAGTAAAATTTAGGTAACCTTTGCCTCGATTTCCTCGATTTCCACATAATGCACTTTGTAGGATGAAAGGGAATTAGGACATTGGACATTCAGTTGAAAACCTAATCAAGAGTGTGTTTGTGGTAAAAATAATCCATTAAGCAAAGATTAAATCAAATTGGACCCCACATATGTGCTTGACATCTTTTGGTCATATGGTTTCCATGCAAACATTGGTCATTTTATTTTGAATTACTTTTAGAGAAAGGCATGTTCTTCACTATCTTGGTCTAGTAAACAAGTCCTTACTAGGTTCACTTAGGATCAAATCAAACATTTCACCCATCCTAAACATCTATCAAAAATCCATCCCACAAACAACTTTAGAGCTTTGGAGACATCATTCTAGACTTGGGTAAATCATCAAATCAAAATCATTTGTTTAATTAGGTGTGTGGGAATGCATCCTTTCTCATACATTTAATTAAATCAGCAATCCTTTGAACAAGTTCATCCTAAGATCACATCTTACATATAGGGTTTACAAGTTCATTACCCAAATCAAACCAATCAAAATCAAACCCTAATTCTAGCATTGATCCAAAGTCCCTAAACGTTCAACACTCATATCATTTACACCTTTCATCATTCATCTCATCATTAGTCCTAAGAACCTTAGAGGTCACTTTTGCAACAAGGTCAAAACACAATGGGAACATGGAATATAAACTCAATCCATACATCATGAGTAATCCGAGTCAACTAAGCTATCAAATCCTTACAATGCCGATTGATTATCAAAACTCACACTTATACAATCCATACATGGGATTATTACCTTCTACAAATGTCAATGGTACAACAAGTGTGAGTATGCACAAACCAAATATCGGAACACATTTCCCAATGATAGATCTAAATTCAAACCTACAAATCCATCAACCAAACATCCAATGCATGAGCCTTCAAATGAACAACATCATCCCACCAAGTCCCTATATGCCAAATGAGAAGGTACCAAGTACAAGTTTTCGAAACATGAATCCAAAAAACTTTGAGATAAATATGGTTACAAATCATACGAATACTGTTCAAAATCCAAATAAGATGTTAACAACTCCAAGTCAAGGTAACAACATGCAAGATCAAAGTTACCTAAAACAAGGCAATGTGATTCCCAACATCAACAATGTTCAATTTCAACCTATCATGCCAAATTTGAGTGTCATCCCATATCAGAACATTGTCCAAAATCGGACACAAGTACACACTCCATATCTACTTAAACAAAAGCCAAATCAACTATATCAAGGGAGTCAAGATCAAAATCAAGAACAAATTTGGTGAGATCAAATTGCTACACTTACCCAAATAGTTGAGTCATTGTGCCAAGAGACATCTCCACCACCATTACCCATATCAACATCATTCCTTGGTTTAGGGCTTCCCCCTTTACCTAGCGCCAATCACTCCATCCAAATCAATTCACCTAACACCAATCAAGCCATCACATCAAATCCTTTGAATATACCATTGACATCGTACCAACAGATGGTATCTAATTGAATGAAAACATCAATCCTGAAAAATCAAAACATGGTCTCCCAAGGGCCTATCACCTTAGTCATTCCAACCATCCCTATCACTTCAATCATTCCAACCACCACTATCATGCCCATCACATCTCAAACCCTCATGATCACTCCAGGCATATCTCAACCACTTGTCACTACATCCAACACGATTCTGATTCCACCACCATTACCACCAAAACCAAACATAGCAAGACAATATAACATTGTGCTAAAAGCTCACCAGGCCTACCAAAAGGCCATCCAACAATATCTAGCCACACAAAAATCAGCACAAGCCCTGGCTCAAGTGAAAATACAAGCTAAATACCAATACGAATCCCAACAAGAAAATGTTGTTCAAAATCTCAACACAACGTTGACAACTCCATGTATCGATCCAAATCAACGATCACATAATCAAGAGCTATCCATCACTGAGCACCTTGAAGCTATGTCTACTTCATCCCATGATCAAATCAGCATATGTTAAGAGTCACTTCTCAATCATGATCAAAATCTACCAACAATACCCAACAATGATCCAATTCAAGAAATGTCAACATCACTTGACTCTATGGTTGGAGACCTTCACAATCTCTCCACTATAATTGTTGAAAACAATGTTCAAAACCTATCCATCAATGATCACATTGAAGATGTTTCCACCTCATTCAATCACCAACTCACCATACATCAAGAGCCACTCTTTAGTGATCTATTTCAAGGAGTGTTAGGATTATTTGATTCTATTGACATAATGCACAATCCATCGACCAATACTCTTATTGAAAATGTCTCTACATCGCCTCATGAGTTAGAGGACATATCTCAAGAATTTATTCCAAAGCATGATCAAAATCATTCAACAAAGTCTAGCAATGGTCCTTTCCAAGACATATTGACATCCTTCGACCTCATGGTTATAGATACTGAAGGAACCCTAAACTTGACACTTGAGGATATTGAACCACTTACCATGTCTAATGATGACATCCAAGAACCCTTTGTAATCCATCTATCCTTTGAAACTAACCCATGTCAAGAACTTGATCCAAAGCATGTCGAAAGCAACTCTGAAATCATTCAAGATCAAGAATTTGTTTCTTCAAGATACTACAATAATCTAATGGACACTCTCCTATCTATGCAAGATGATCATATCCATATAGCACATACTCCTCCATCTTCCCATGAGATGTTTTATGACGATGGACACGTAGATAATCTTCATTCAGAACAGGATTCCTTTACTCCTGATATTATTACACAAGAAGAGCGGGTTACTGATTCCTACAACCAAACAAAGTGGTCAACATCAGAATCAAATATATCCAAAATCCAGTCTGAAGACATCATGTATGAAGATATCCATCATTATTCACTCAAGGAAACTAGTGAGATAGAATAGGATATTTCAAAGTCAGTAGAGCATCCAATCAAAATAACGTCATCTACAATGGTCATTTGTCAGAGCATGCTTATTGAACAAGACATCTCAGAACAGGCAGAATCAAAGCATGACGGTACTACTTCCACAATACTGGGGGCAACTTCATCTCAAGCAAATGTCAACATAAGGAGCATGAAGAATCTTTATGGTGAAACCATTGCCAATACTACAACCAGCCATGCCATGAATCTTCATCCACCCATCACCCCATCCATGAATTGGGACCAACATCAAAGGAAAGAATTGAATCAAAGTACGAAGAACATTATCAAAGCAAAAGAAGCTAAGAAGCATATATCAGACAAATCAAATACAAATGGATACCAAGGAATACAAAGAAAGATTATCCCTGTCAAACTCCATTAGTCAAAGAAACTATGGGGAAAAATAAGAAAGGGAAAATTATCCATCAAAGATGTCCACAAAAGAAAAAGCAGGATTTTCAAGTGATGTACAAAGTGTATCAAGCAGTTGGTCCTAATTCCATGCACACTTTCATATCCACCCATCATTGCTCATCTTCCCAAGTTTGGAGAGTCAAATGTTCCAAACTATCAACCAATCCATCTCTTATCCCTAAAAACACTCCATCCACGCCTCCACGCATGATATCCAATTCTCAAATTGACCAGGTATTCGCAATGACCCTTCATCATAAGGATTCCAAAGGCACTCTATCGCAATGTGCGCACAAAGATAAAGTTAACTCCGGTATCAACGAAGTAGATCAAGAATCCCAAAAGTTGCATTCAAGTGCACGTATCTTAGCAAATCAACTTCTTCAAGTAGAATATCGATGGAACATTATGACAAGGGCATATACGTCAGCAACACATTGTGATTCAGCATGAATCTTTTAGAAAAATACAAAAAATTCAAAAAATATGAAAATCCAAAAAAATAAAAAAAATGATTCAAAATAGTAAAGAAAAAAATCGTCCTCTAGTGAAAACCGCATGGGCGGCGCTTTGGGCAAGACCATGACAAAAACTTGGCAAATAGGCATCATGTGTGGAATCTAGCATCTATGTGTGCCAGCTCAGGAGGAAGCATCTCATCCCATCCATAACAAATCCAACATTTCATCCATCTCATCCATAATAAATCCATTCATCCATGAACCATTTATCTAATCCATTTCCATCTATCTACATCCATAGTCTGAGTCATCTTGATATTGACAAATTTTAGGGCACACTTTACACTTGCTTATGGTAAACATCTTGACATGGGTCATTTTCATTGATCCTATCCTATCCAATGTTATCTGAGCCATGAAACATTATCCAAATGAGCATCCTTTATCCTAACACCTTATCTTATCAAAAGATAATCCATATCCATCCATCCATACACCTATATGAGCATCCATCCATGGCATTCCATAGATTACTAGACATTGGGGGTAGATATATACATCTTGCTTTGAGAATAAACTTTGATCTATATCCTCCAACTTATGTGGTGATTCGAACATCGGAAAATATGAAATCAAATTGGTCAAGCATCTATAATCAGAAAATATAAATCACTAGCCCATGGCACATTTTGACAAGAAGACATTCCTTATCAGTCTTCATCTTTTATCGAACATTGATCCAAACAATTGATACTAGTTGCACTTCAAAGGTCACATCGAATCATTTGAACAACTTTTGTTCCAAACCAAGCTTCATCAAATCATGATCAATCAAATCCAATCAATCCATAATCTTAGGATATCCTTCCCAATCCTTGTGTTTCTTAACACTATCCTTGCATTGTTGTGCATCCTCAACAGTGTTATCATCATCAATCTTCATTAATCCTAATCAATCAAATCCTTCCATTGTTGTGTATCCTCAACAATGTTATCATCATCATCAATCCATCGACCTGATCATTCAACCTTAGCTTGGTTTTCAACAAAATACCAAATAGAGAATTGATATTATCACACATGTCCATATCCAAATTGTCAAAATCATGCAAAAATCCAAAAACATAAAAAAAATAGAAAATCCAAAAACATCCAAAACATATCAAAATCCAAAAACACTCAAAAAATTAGAAAAACATCAAAAACATGGTATCCGAACTACATCGTCTCTGAGCTTAAACGTAGGCAAGGCTAATCTTTAATTAGCCCCTGAGACATCAAAATCCAAAAACATTCGAAAAACATCAAAATCACAAAAACATTTGAAAAACATCAAAAATCCAAAAAACATTCAAAAACATCAAAATCCAAAAACATTCATAAAATCTCAAAAACACCAAAAAAAACGTCACAACATTTCAAAACGTCAAAAAATCCAAATATTTGAAAAAAAACCATCCATCTCATCTTGCATTCACTCAAAATAAACAATCATCCATAATAAACTGATCATCACCTTCATCCTTTGGCAACACAAACAGAAACAATCATAGCAGTTAGCAAAAGCAAGCTTCAAATTGTAAAATCAAAAGAAAACAACAAAACTTTAAAACAAAATCAAACTCTTGATCATTTTCAAACATGTCAGTCAACCTTATATCAACAGCCTATCAATCAACTTATCAAACCATCATCATCCTATACAATACATGTCCTAGGATATATCATTCCGACAATAGGAATCACTTTGGATATCACTTTGGATTCTTATCCTATCAAAACACTTGGTATGAAGAACATTGGCCTATTTGCATGCCTGATCTTTTCTTTTGATTTATCTTATTGTGCTCATTCCAAGGACCTCTCGATGATATCTGAACGAAGGATTTAGAGAGATAGGAATGGGGCAACGATCATTATCCTTTTGTTTGTTGTGCTTGTTGGACATTCTTGTAAAATAACTTGGAGAATACTTGCTTTGTTAGGTACATCCTAGCAAGGTTTTCATATATCAAGTGTGAACAAGAATACTCCTATCTATTTGTTGAGTCAAAGTCCATCGCACTAGGTACAATGCCATCCTAGTTCTTTTTACCTTGATGCATCGTGCCTATGTGTGTTATCAAACATAAGGTAAGTAGCCCTTTTAAAATCCCAATCCTTGATAAGAAAGTCATCCATCTATCATCATCTATCATCGTCATCATCTCTAATAAAGTCTCGTCAGATCATGGACTTGTGGGATCCTCTTTTCATCATCTCATTTCTGCACTAACATCATCATCACCAATGCATCCATCATGCATCCATCCTGGATCCACAAACCGTCAACATACCACATATCATTCACATCATACATAATAGGAAGCACCGATCATTTCACATGCATTGCATAATCATCATCATAATATAGATCTGTTAGTATAAGCATCTCATAAAATCATATATCTGCATAAATCATCCATTGCATAATCATAGCATATCACATCATCAATCTCATCCATCTCACATCATATCATCATTTAAGTTGTTTAGTATAATATAGATTTGTTATTCTAAGCATCTTAAAATCATCTCATTTGCATCATCATCCATAACCATCCAATTTTAAACCTCTTTATCGCGAGATTGCCCTTCAAATTGAATCTTTTCGCTCGATCTCTTGAGGGGGAAATGTACTAGTGTACTCCTTTTCGCTGGGGCAACCGAAAAAATAATAAAAATTTTGAATTTTGATCACGGCAAGTTTATTCTTTGAACCAATGCAACAAGTACATTTCTTCAAAGAGGGGCAAAATGTAGACATTCAAAATTAACATTATGCATTCAATCAAGCTCATTCATCAAGTAAACCAGGTTTCACATTTATCCACACATTAATTTAATCAAATTCATCAAATCCATTCACCAAGTAAATCCGGATAATTAAATAAATCAACTTATCTCACATCATCCCTCTAATCAAATAAATCAAACATTCATTTAATTAAATCCAAATGCATTTTCCATCCTTTTCTGATTTAAATAAATCAAATATTTTAGTCAAATTGGTCAAAATCATCCTAATCATCATTAAGCTAACCTAATCCTAATTAGCCTAACCTAATCACCTATCACATCCTCTAGATAATGCCACTTGCACAAATAAATCAATTTATTGATTTATTAAATTCCTTATTTTCTTTCAACATGGCATCTTTGTGGAATATTCCCTCAAGTTTGAATTCAAAATCAAGTGGGCATGTACATCTAACAAAGCAATTAATAAACTCTTACATGTCCCCCACTCATCATTTACTCTCAAATTTGAATTTGAAATTTCCCCCTCTTGAGCACATTTCTCAAATCTTGCACATGAATCAACCACTCACAAGTTGACAAGTGGCCTCTTTTCATTGGCTTGTTTTTAATCCCACATTGCTCCCTCTTGATCACTCTTAGCAATTGAAAATCTATAAATCAAAGACTTCTTTCATCATCAAATCCTCCACAATCTCCACAAATCCACAAATCCTATGCAAAGTCACTCTCTCCATTTGAGAACTCATTTTTCCCATGTTAGCATATCATATCATTCTTCATAGCAATTTCATCATGGAGCTTAAGCAAGGATTGGGAAAGAGCTATTTTCCACAATAGCACCAATCCACTATGAGATAAAGTTGGATCATGTTTTTTATATGCTTTGTTTCGTTTCCATTGTTTCATTTTATTGCATGATTAACATGATTTATTATTTCTTAGGGATGTCTTATTTTATTTGCTTAAAGTTTAATAATAGTTGTTTGTTTTGAGCAAATGCAGGTTTTGACATCTACAGTAAGAATATTTCCTTTTTCAAATGAGTGGTGGAGAGAGAATATTCTTTGGAATATTCTCATGGGTGAGGAAAAATAGATATTTAGAAAATTAAAACAAAGTTTAATTTTCCAAAAAGGGGGAAGGAATATTCCATGGGAATATTCCCTTTTGAAGGGATGTGCAAAGGAGGAATATTCCCTTGCAAGTGGGGGGAATTAGATTAATTAGTAATTGACAACTAAAATAATGTTAATTATGCAATTTTAGAAGAATTATATGATATTCATTAAATAAAGTGATTTAATGAAAAGGGGAGATATGATATGATATTTAATTAAATAACTTAGGGTTGTTGAATTAAATACTTAAGAGGAATTAGGGATTTACATTAAATAATTAGATTTATTTAATTTAATAGGATGAAGTGTTAGCATGAAAGGGGGTGAATTAACCTGATTAAATTAATTAGGTTAATAGATTCAAATGATACAATTAATTAAATAGCTAGGCTAATTTAATCAATTAAGCAAAAAGAGGATGGGTTTGAGGATGAAACGGTGCTAGTATAATTGATTTGATTGTGTGATATCATTCAGGACTTTTTTAAGTGTCTACAGTTAAAATATTTTTTCTTCTTTTATGTGATCTGGCAGTGAGCCCTTCTTTCTTCTGGGTAGTGATCCCTCTGGCAGTGAGCCTATTGTATTTGGAATTGCAATTAATTTATATTGTGAGCTAATCCTTAGCGTGGTTTTTCCCTTCTTGGGTTTTCTACATAAATATGATGTTATATTGTGTCTAGTGTTGTTGTATTCTCAATTTGTGTTATTTGCTTTCATGTTAAATCACTTTAATAGATTAAAGGATAATAACGTTAATGTGGATCTGAATTTTAATGAGGAATTGACATTTTAATGCACAACTAATTCACCCCCCTCTCAATTGTCTTGTGCATTCAACAATTGATATCAGAGAAAGGTTCCTTGGAATAGATCTTAACTACTTGAGGTAGATCTTAGATGGTGCACAAGAAGGAGGTTCCTCTATTTGATGGAGAAAATTATGCATTTTAGAAGATCAAGATGGAAGGTTTCCTTATCTATCTAGGGTTTGGAGTTTGGAAATCTATTGAAACTAGATATACAATACCTACAAATGGTCTAAGTACTAATGATGAGATCAAGACATATGAGAAGAATGGGAAAAAAAGGTATGCTCTTTTGAGTGGTCTTTCTAATACTGAACTTGTGAAAGTTATGAATCTCAAATATACTAATGAGATCTAGAAGAAGTTGGAAACTGTCTATGAAGGAAATGAAAAAGATAAGCAAGATAAGGTGTGGAACCTAAAGATCAAGTTTGAAACCCTACAGATGCCAAAGGATGAAGATATTACAAGCTACATGCAAAAAATGGACGAATTTGTCAATTCCATTAGAGGCCTTGGTGGAAAACATGAAAAAGATGAGGTGGTAAAGAAGGTACTAAGAACTCTACCTAAGTCCTAGAGTCATAAATTTTCTGCTATATTAAAATAATCATGCATTAGCTAGTAATTAATTACTCTTTAATTAATTATTAGTATAATTTATTCTCATGCACTTAAGATAAACATAGTTATTTATTTAGTTAGCTAAGTGTTTTTCTATGTTAACTAAAGTGAGCTATTATTGGATCATTTTGTCTCATCAGGTGTGATGTTGAAACTTGTCCTAATCTAATCCCTTTACCATTTAGGATTGCTCCTATATAGCACTCAACCCTCTCTATATTATCACTCCAGGATTTTCACTTCTAATCTCTTAAACTCTCAACCTTTGAGGAATTTTTTTTCATTGAAGATTCCTGAGGTTCTTCTATAACTTTTTCTTGTTAATGAATATTGCATATATTGTTTGTAGATCTCTTGTGTGGACGGTGTCTTTGTTCATTTTTTGATCATGTGGCTCATGTTTGATCAGTACTCTAGAGATCAGTTGCTTGGTACTTTAACTACTTTTTAATTGGGAGAGTTTGGTCGAGATGATTCGAGAAAAAAGACTACTTTTAAAGTTGTAAAAGAAAAGAAGAATGAGGAATCTGGTTTGGATGAGTTTTATGAGGTAGAAGAAAACTTTGTGAGGAAATTGAAAAAAGGAACTGGAAAATATAGAGATAAGTTACCTTTTAAATGCTTTAACTGTGAAAATATTGGTTGTCATGCTTCAAGATGTCATGCAAAAGCTTCAAGAGATAGACCTAAGGAGAATAAAGGTAAATCAATTAAGAGAAGTCATTATGTTAAAGAAGATGCTAGTATATCTAATGATGAATTTGATTACCCTAAAGATGAAGATGATGAATGCTTGTTCATGGTTCTAAATGTTGGAACTAATTCTACTAACTATGAGAGATGTATGAAGGAAAGTGCTCTAGAAGTAAGTCATAACATTGATGGAGCAATGGTGACTACTTTTCATACTAGAGAAGAGAATAATTGGATCATTGATAGAGGATGCTTAAATCACCTGATAGGTGATAAGAGTAATTTTTTTAAGCTTGATAAGTTTGAAGTTGGTTTAGTTAAGTTTGGTGATGATACATCTGCTAAGATATGTGGAAAATATTCAATTAGTTTTTATGGCAAGCATAATATAGATGGTGTTCTTTATGTTAAGGGTCTGCACCATAATATTTTGAGTGTAGGACAAATGTGTAGCAAAGAATATAATCTTCTATTTTAGGACAATGGTTGTGAGATCAAAAAGGGCTCCAGAACTATGGTCGCAACAATAAAAAGGACAAATGGAAATGTTTATCAACTTAAGGGTGAATTTTTTTAATTCTTTGACTTAGATTAGTGAAAGTTGGCTATGGCATAGAAGACTATGTCACGTCAATTTTGATATCCTAGTGAGGATTAGTTCAAATCAAGTTGTGAGAGATCTGAAAAAGGTGGGTAGTTCACCTCCAATGAGTCTAAAACTTTTAATGAAAATCATGGAATAAAGAGACATTTGTCAGCTCCTAGGGCTCCTCGGCAAAATGGAGTTGTGGAAAGAAAGAATAGGACTGTTCAAGAAGTAATAACAATAATGAAGAAATAAAATCTACCTGATGTCTATTGGAGAGAAGCAATTCATACTATGGTCTACATACTTAACAAAGCACAAGCTAGGACAATAGATCAAAGAATCCCTATGAGTTGTGGTATGTAAGAACCCCTACTATGAAATATTTTAGAGTGTTTGGAAGCAAGTGTTATATTAGAAGAGATGAAGAAAACTTGAAAAAAATTATGCAAGATGTAATGAAGGAATCTTCCTTGGATATTCTACAAGAAGCAAGGCTTACTAGTGCTACAACAAGAGGTTGAAAAAGATTTTTGAAATTGCAATTGTCAAAGTGGATGAAGAATTACATAAAATTTCAGTGATGAAAGATGGATATGAATCAGATGGGTCTTCTTCCAAAGAAGAAGAGAAATATGAAGGTAAGGAAAAAGAAGTGCAAGTTGAAGAGGAAGAAGCTTCGAAAAAAATCCCTAAGACCCTTAAGTATATGCAAAAGAATCATTCAGAAGATCAAATCATTGGTGATAAAAGTAGAGGTTTGTTGACAAGAAGAAAGGCTACTATTATAGAAGAACAAGTAAACCTATGTTTCCTTTCAAACATTGAGCCTAAAATAGTGATTGAATCATGCAAAGATAAATACTAGATCAAGACTATGGAGGAAGAATTGATGCAGATTGAGAAGAATCAGAATTGGGAACTTGTCCCAAGACCAACAATCAAGAATTTTATTGGAACTAAGTGGGTGCTCTAGAATAAACTATATAAAAATAGAGAAGTTAGGAATAAGGCAAGGCTTTTGTGTAAAGGCTACTCACAAGTGGAAGGAATATATTTTTAGGAGACATTTGCTCTGATGGCAAGGATGGAGGCTATTAGGATGTTTTTGGATTTTACATCACATAAGGATTTCAAAGTATATTAGATGGATCTGAAGTATACATTTTTGAATAGTGAGTTGGAAGAAGTTTACATTAAAAAAATAGAAGGATTTTGGTTATTAGATAGCCCTAATGAGGTCTGCATATTGAAGAAATAATTATATAGACTCAAGCAATCTCCAAGATCCTGGTATGTAAGATTGGATAGGTACTTGTTGTAGCAAGGATTCAATAAAAGTACTATAGATAGTAATCTTTATTTCAAATTTGAAAAAGAAAAATTCTTGATAGTGGTTGTGTATGAACTGATGACATAATTTTTGGAAGAAATGAATTTGTGCAAGAGATTTGCAGAAGAGATGCAAAAAGAGTTTGAAATATCTATGTTTTGGGGGATGAATTGCTTCCTTGGACTTCAAATCAATCAAACAAAGAAAGGGGTATACATTTTACAATCTAAGTATGTCAAGGAAATGTTGAAGTTTTGGATGAAAGACTCTAAACCGATATGCACTCCCATGGTTACTAGTTGCAAACTAAGTAAGAATGAAGAATATCCTAAGGCTGATCAGAGCATGTATAGATCAATAATTGGAGGACTTCTATATCTAACTTCTACTAGACCAAATATCATGCATGCAGTTTGTCTTGTGGCTATATTTCAAGAAGATCCCAAAGAGTCACATGTGGTAGTGGTGAAGAGGATATTTAGATACTTGAATGGCACTATAGAACATGGTTTGTCGTATCCAAAGAATAATGATTTCTCTCTTCAAGTGCTTATACAGTTGCAAATTGGGTAGGTTATGTGGATGAGAAAAAGAGTAAAAGTGGTGGCGTTTTCTTTATTGGAAGTAGGTTGGTGTCTTGGCTAAGCAAGAAGCAAAATTTAATGTTTTTATCTATTGCAGTGGCAAAATACATTGCAACATCATCTTGTTGCACACAAGTGTTATGCATGAAGCAAAATTTGAAGGATATCAGAGTGGTATATGATGAACCTATTTCTATCTTATTTGATAATACAAGTGTTATTAATATTTCAAAGTATCTAATAATGCATTCAAGGACAAAGCATATTTCAATATGGTGTCACTTTTTGAGAGAGAAGGTTGGAGAGAATGAGGTAAAGTTGGAGTATGTTCCTATTAATGATCAAGTTGGATACATCTTCACAAAGGCTCTTCCTAAGGATACTTTTTAGTATCTCTAAGAGAAGTTGGGGGTTATTTCCCCACCTTTCAACTAGATGCATAAGGATATGCATTGGTCTAGTGGACATCAAGATTCATTCTTTTTTTTGGACTGATATTGGTGGTTACCTCTCTGGGGGAGTAGGTAGTAGCATTGTTGGTTGTTGTAGTTAGGGGGAGTAAGTGTTTTCATTTTGTGGTATACAAGTGTTTTCCTTTGTCATTTGTGTCAAAGGATATGTGTAGTTGTTTCTAGTTGGTAAATTATATTGTGTAGTGTGTAGAAAAGGTGTGAAGAAAATAGAGTGTTGACCGTAGATTTTTGGCTCCTTAAACCTTTCTAACTCTTGTAGGGTTTTTCACCTAAAAGGAGAGGGGCAGGCCAAAAATGCTAGCTAGGTTCACTCAAACTATGCAAAGTAAGATGTTATTTAGACTAAATGGAATGATCTAAGTGCAATTAAGTGATCTATATGACTGATTATGTATGAAAAACTTAAGATTTATATAATATTTGAAAACACAGTGTTGTTTGCAAAAAGCTTAAAAGAATGAACAAGAATGCAAATTAAACCAAACAGAGAGTTGTTCTTCAGAATATGAGCACCTAGGAAACTGAAAGACTAGAGAAAAATGTGGAAAACTGATGAAGTTACATTTTGAGTTGACTAGACTCATTCATCACCCTGGGCGAATCAGTCCACTTTCAAATTTCTGCAACTTCAAATCTCTATTCTGCACCTTGACACCTACACAACAATTTCTAATAGAAACTCAACTCAGGATCTCAGAAAATTCCTACAAAATAGCTTAAAATTGTTTGGCTAATGGGGGGTTTTCCTTGGTCAAACCCCTAGTTGGGTAATCAAACCTTGAATGGAGAAAATTCTGCATAAAACCCTAGCCTTAGATGTGTTAAAGACTAGGAAAGTCTGAAATATGACAAAAGCCCTATTCTATTGTGCTAGAATAAGAAATGCAAATATGATTTTTGTGATGCAAGATATCAACCTTAGAAACCCTACAACACATCAAAAATGGAAATGAAATGACATGCAAATGAAAAGTAAACAAAGTGCAAACCTTAATCTTAAGATAGACTAAAAATGGAAGATGGAATCACTTTGAAACCAAGTCTTTACGTGTGATTTGATGGCTAGTTGCATCTCCTCAACCTAGATTTCTTCATGATTCACCATAGGAATCCATCATCAACCCTTTCCAATGTTGAATCTTGACCTAAGGAGTGAGCTTCAAGACCTACAAAAACCCTAGCTTGCTACCCTAAAACTTCAACTTTTGCTAATGAGACTTGTTGTAAAAGACTTGAATTTTGAGATTGCTTTTGTGAAAATAACTAAAAAGATGGGTGAAATGATTTAAAATGAGTATTTATAGGAAAAAACACCTAAGAGGCTGACATTCACTGGAAATTCAAGTTGAATTAATTAAATTCTCGCTCAAAATTGAATTTTCCCTCAAAAGGGACTCATTCACCACCCTTGGCGAATAGGTCCCACCAAAGGGGACTCATTCGCCCAAGGTGGCGAATGGGTCCCACTATTGATTTTTCAAGGTGGGTTTTCGGGTTATGAAAGAATTGAGTGTTGTTTGTCAGGTTTTAGGTGATTTCTCAAGTAAAACAAGCCTCTAGATAAAAAATAATAATGGGTCTTACGGGCCTATAAATGTTGTTTTGAAGGATAAATGATGCAAAGGGACTCAAAAGTGGGTCTAATCATGCGTGAAATTGTCTCTTTTCTCAAGAGGGTCCAATTTTCTATTACATGTTTAGCCCTCGCTTTAGCTCCCATATGACTCTACGTACATATGTAAGCTAAAGGACTCTAAACGATGCACTTTATTATATAAAAGGATACTTATTAAAGAGGCGGGAGAATGAAGCCCCTAGTCTAATTCTCTGCAAAACCACAACATTAGGAACTGCATCTTGCAGCACACATTCATTAATTATCTAAAAATCCTTTTATCTAACTCCCAGGAATCTAATTCAAGGGTAGATTTATGCTCCCCCTTGATTCTGCTTGCTTTATGGAGGTGGAATCAAGGTAGCAATCTAGCCACATCCAATAAGAAACATCATATTGTAGGGCATTTCCAAGTACCATGCCTCATAACGATAGACAATTGATGATGTCGGGTGTGGAATCATGATTCCAATGCATCAAATGATGTCAAAAACATATTACCCTAGCTCCCGTTATGTTGAGCTGAAGAAGATATACTTTATGAATTCTTTAAAAGATAATAACCCTATGTTAATGCGTAAGAGTAAGAAGAGATAAAAATGGATTAAAAGAAGTAGAAGAAAGTAACATGTCACTTACTATTCATTTTATCTTCATGTAGCTTGAGAGTGACGAGTGAGAGAAGAAAATGTCGAACAAACGGGATTACACATCTTCACGGTTGGATGAGCTTTGGGAGTAGGTGGCAGGCGAGCTGTATTATGAGGCGAGTCGATTTTGCAACTTTTTCCTTGTGAATTTTGTAATAATTTAATGATTTTAATGCATGGATAGGTTAATTTAGGATCTTGGAAAAAAATTTTGCAAAGTGTCCCCTTTTTTCACAAAGTGTCCAATTTGTTCGCAGAGTGTCCCTTTTGTTTGCAAAGTGTCTCATTTCTTCGCAAAGTGTCTCGTTTCTTTGCGAAGTGACCCGTTTCTTTGTAAAATGTCCAAAAAGGGTTCTAAAGTGTCTAGAGCCATTAGAAAAGCACACTAGATTGACTTTAGCACACTTGCCTGATGAAATATGTGAAAATTGAAGAAATTAGATGGATTTTAGAGTATTTGTGATGATTTTGATACCCTTCCCAGTCGCGACAGTGACTAGGGGGAAGATAGCTCACATTTTTGAGAGATCATGCGCCAGCGCTATCAACATCAGAGACAGAGCATTTATAGTTAGTGGGTATCTATTGGGCATATCTTATGCCACCTATGAGATACCATGATGCCATGCTTATGGCCCTGTGCAAGTGTAGGGATGCGGATACTTGTACATTTCATCTTCCTACTGGGGAGATTACCATCATGCTCAAGGATGTACACCACATTCTCTAAGTTCCCATCTGAGGAGAGTGAGTATACTTCCAGGGGGATCGGTCATTCCACGAGAAAAAGAGAGACATGCAGTATTGCCTTGGTGCACATGCACATGATGAGTGGGTTAGAGCACAGATCGAGCTTCTCATGCTACTATATTCATGTGCCCCTATTGTTAGATGGATTATGATGCACACATTGGCTTTGGTTCTCAATCTAGATGGATGAGTAGCACACTTAGATGGAGGACTGGTACATTTGATATGAGGGATGTATGAGCAGAGGACAGTCTATGCTTGGGCCCACTACATTTTAGCACACTTGTATTATGGTCTTGGTTGGTTTTTGTTTTGAGATATCGATAGTATGGTGCACTATATGCTTCTACACATGTGGTGCCTCGATCATATCACATGCACCAGGCCTGTCAGATTCCCTTGTGCTATAGTTGCAGTATATCCATGAGCATTCGACTATCCTTTGCGACGCTTGTGGCAGCATGGGGATTTATACTTTTGGAAGGTGATATTTGATTGGCTAGAGGAGGATGAGATCTTTTGGATAACTTATATACTCACTCTACAGTGGCCAAATCCCACAAGACAACTATGAAGGAAGCAAATAGACAAGAATCTAGCTAGGAGGCATGACTATGTTGTATGACCTTTCTAATATGGGTGAGTAATGCAATAGTTTGGATAGGTGAGAACACCACCAAGGGAATGCCCATTCATTAGATGATATGTGTGAAGTGCCCGGAGGCTAGGTGATACTATTCGGCTAACTATAGATCATGTTCGTGAGAGTGATTTCAATTATTCAAATCACAATCAGCCACCAACATCCAACACTAATGATGTCAGCAACAAAGATGAGCACGAGGAGTGGTGGTCATATACAAACAACTCATGTGTTCCCCACGGAATTCCTTATAGGTGATGCGGGACAACCACCAGATGAGGGGGATGATCCAGAGGAGAGAGCAGAGGAGGTACAGTATAGGCTAGCAAATATTTTTATTGATATTATTGATGATGAGTACTAGTTTGATGTCGATCCTAATTATGAGGACCAGGATGGAGGAGAGGATGATGAGGAGGAGGAGGATTATGAGGATGATTATTATTACGATTAGGAGCCACCCTTGATAGAGGTTGATGAGGTAGCTATTGAGGATTGGTATGAGCATGGAGAGTCCTCACACACTTACAGGACCAGATCATGTGCAGTAGCTACAACAAACATTAGCACTCAGAGCTAGAGAGAGGCTAGACGTCCTTGATGCCCCCAAGAGAGGATGACATTGACATTCCTCATCCGATTGGAGACATAGGTGATGAAATTTGATTTTATGCATGTACTTTAGTATTTGATTCTTTGTTTATATATATATAATAACAATGATTATTGATTGTGTACAGTGTCCATCTTGCAGGAATGATGAGAGACTAGCGAGAGTTCTGTTATCAAGCTATCGTGGAGATAGTGCCTTCATCCATCGATGAGAAGGAGATGGATCCTGACTACGTGCCCCCAACGATCGTGGAGGAGGAGCTAGAGTCACTCAAACCTTTCATGAGGTTACAGGTAGTGTACGAGAGTGTGAGGAGATGACTCCATCAAGCTGAGAATGCAATACAGACATCACAAACCTCAGGAGAGGTTGAGAGATTGCATGCAAAGCTAGCACAAACACAAGTAGAGAGGGATCGAATGGCAAAGGAGTGGCTTGTGGTTGTTGGTCAAGTACAGGGTTTGGAGTATGGATTTAGACTCGGAAGTTCACAATCATGATCACACATGACCATCTCACGACATCCATGGACCGGATCACGAGCACCAAATCCTGAGGGGCCTAGCTCTCACAGACCTCTATGACATTGCATATGATACTGAGATGTATATAAAACTTTGATATGTATATAGACATGCACATTTGGTGTTATTATGATGTGTCTCTTTGTGTGAATGGTTGAATGCAATGTGATTAATTAAATGACTTATGGTCAAATTATTTAATTAATGTCTACATGATTTAACAAGATTAATGTGATCTAGATTAAAACATATTTTAGTTTTATTGTAGATACAACATTGTTATTTAGAATAGAATATGTTAAATTAAATACACCTATAAGGATTTGACTTAACATAACATAAAGGTGAATAGTATGAAGCCTAAAGTAATTATAAAATAAACTTAAATAATTACCTTAGTGTTCAAGATGAACACAAGATTAGTTGTCAAGAATGAAGCAATGTGAAATTTATTTAGACATTAAATAACTTTAAACAACACTGCTTTATCAATCACACTATTCAAAGGGGTCAGAGATAATAATGACGCAAATGCATGAAATTAATAGGTTCCTTAAGGGGTGTTTCATCAAGCTGCATTAAGATATAAGCACCAGACCCATAATTGGTATCAACTATGTAAGGTCCTAACCAATTAGGGCTGAATTTATCTTTGTCTTCATTGTCATCACTAGTATTGTGTTTCTTTTCAATAATAACAAGATCTCCCTTACAAAATGATCAAGGGATGACATGTATATTGTGTTTGCATTGTAATTGTTTGATGTGAGCTTGGATATGTTCGAGAGCGTTAATGCATTGTTCATCGAGCATCTCAAGTTGATGTAACCATTGATTTTTATAGGTTTCATCATCAATAAGATCTTGGAGAGCAATTCACAATGTAGGAATTTCTAACTCCAAGGGAATGATTGCATCAATGTTGTAAACAAGGTTTTAAGGGGTATTTCCTGTGGATGATCTAACATTTTTTCTATAAGCGCAAAGCATATAAGATAGTTGCATATTCCAATCTTTATGATGCTTGTTGATAGTTTTCTTGAGGATTTGTTCGAGAATCTTATTAGTGTTTTTAGCTTGTCCATTGGATTGCAGATAATATGGTGTGGAAAAGCGATGTTGAATGTTGAATGTTTCAAGAAATTTATGAACTTCATTATTCTTAAATGGAGTTCCATTGTCTGAAATGATTGTGGAAGGGAGCCCAAAGCGAGCAATTATGTGCTCCAATATGAAACGACAAATTTCTTCAGCATTTGTAGAATAGAGAGGAAAATTTTCCACCCATTTCATGAAATAGTTTGTTGCGGTGATGATAAAACTATGTCTAGCAGAAGGAGGTGAAATTTTTCCAATAAGATCCAACCCCCATACTAAAAATGGCCAAATAGGTATTTGGGTACGAAGCTCAACAGCGGGAGCATGGATCAAATTGCTATGTTCTTGGCATTTGTGGCATCGTTTAATGTAAGTGAAGAAATCCTTCTCCATATGTCTCCAATAATAACCCATACAAATAAGTTTTTGCACTAATGACCATCCTCCAAAATGTTGGTGTAATTAATTATTAATTACACTTTGCATAAGTTTACTTAGGCATATATTTAATTCCTAAGTTATAGGTTTTCATCTTTATCTTATCAAGCTATCTTGTTGCTCAAGATAAGATTAGGTTTAGGCATCTTTGCTTTTATAAAGAAAATTATCTCTTGTATTATTTTTGTACTTCGAATATATCAATTTGCACATTTCATGCAAACTTCTACTTTTTTGTTTTTCTCTTTTGTGGAAGGTCTATTCTGGTTTGCAATCAGATCTTGGTTTTCTAACATGGTATCAGAGCCTCGATTCGTAGCCCCTTCGCAACATTTTCGAAGGAATACAGTGTAGAGCTCGTTCGAGGTCCCTTGAGGGTTTCAATCCTTGAGCATCATTATTCAATGTCTTGGATCAGATTGGGTTTTTTCGTTGTATTCAGAGTGCTGGAAAAAGTCAGAAATGACTTTTATTTCATTTATTTTCATCACCATTTGCTAGATCTGCAAGGGTTTCAAGCTCGGTGATTTTTCTGATAGATCTAGGGGTCGCCTGATTTTTGGAGCCTTTTGGGCCCAAACGGACCTCGCCGTTGGATTTGCAGCACCCAAAAACCCCTATTTCCATATAAAGTTTGTGCGATTTGGACACAGTCGTCTGAAGAAGCAAAAAAAATTTGCCCGAGGGTCGTACGGCCCCCAGGCACGCTCTACGAGGCACATAAATAAAAATAAAATAAAAAAATATTTAAAAAATCAAAAATTTTGAATCAAATTTTGTGCAGCGCAAATGGAACCCGCCACCCAATGGCCACCGGGCAGCCACTGCAGGACCACCGTCGCCCAAAACCTCCACCCATGCGCCACCCTAGCCTTTAGCCCCTACGGGCTCCACCCAAGTCGTATGGGCAACCAAAGGCCAAGTACAAGCCCTCGTCGGGCTTTTAGCCCCAGCCCTAGTCATGTGGGTGACCAGGGGCCATACAGAAGCCCACTGGCCACCAACCCCCTGGTTCGCCCGGGCGACCAGGGGCCGAACTTTTTCAGCCCCTGAGGGCTTATTGGAGACCTTTTTGGGCAGTTTTGAGTAGTTTTACGGAAACACGCATAACTTTCACATACAACATCATTTTTTTGCAAACGAGATATTGCCAAAAAGTTGTTTCCAAGCTCTACGTAATGGTGTAGGTCTGATTTTTTGGTTTTGCTTTTTTTTTGTCTTTTTTAGCCTCAAAATTCAGATGTTGTCATTTTCACTTCGGGACTCATATCTTTTGACTCGCTTATCCAATTTTCATGATTTTTGCGGCGTTGGAAAGCTAGTTTCAGCCTCTATGTAGATCTGAGGTCATTTACAGAATATTTATAACTTATTTTATGCATGAATTCATATTTTTTTTCTTGTGCTAGGTTTGCATTTTCGCCAATGTTTCTATAGTTTTGCATTATCTCCTTATGCAATCATTGGGTATTGTAATAACAAACTGATATAAAGTTCCATTAAGGGGGGTTCTTGCATCCATATTTCATGTTGGTGACAACTCGCATGAGTTTGTTTGGTTTCCTGTTGTCTCCTTCTAGCTTCTTTCTTGCTTCACTGGACACATTGTTGGTTTCCTTTAGTTCACACTTCACATTGGGATCTTATAGTTCTTGATCCACATTGGTTCAGATCTTTCTCATTTGAAGGTCATGTTTTTATGGTTAATGTTCTAGAATCTTGATGGTACTCATCCTATGGGCAGTTTTAGTTTCAGTTTGGCATTGGTTTCGAGAGACACAACTTCCAGATTTGTCATCATTATGGGTCCATTCATCCTTTCATCTACTGTTGCTTATAGATTCTAGAGTTGATCTAGTATGTGAGTTTCCAGTGTTCCTTGGCATCGGGTCTACTGTTGCATTTGTGATTCTGATTGGTATCTTGCAAACATAGCTATCTTTCCTTGCTTGCCGGATTTTGGGTTCCAGTGTTGCTTCATCAAAGTTCTTCCAATGCTTCTTCACAGCAGTTCATCTCTCTGAAGGGGGGGTTTTTCCCACTGGGTTTTCTCTCTCTTTACATTTGTACATGAGTACCTTATCAGGCCTTGTTGTCAGGACTCATATTTGCATAATAATTTGCTTCTCCCTAAGTTGCACTTATGGGGGGTGTTTGTGTGATTAATTATTAATTACACTTTGCATAAGTTTACTTACCCCTATTTAATTCCAAAGTTATAGGTTTTTATCTTTATCTTATCGAGCTATCTTGTTGCTCAAGATAAGATTAGGTTTAGGCATCTTTGCTTTCATAAAGAAAATTATCTCTTGTATTATTTTTGTACTTCAAATATATCAATTTGCACATTTCATGCAAACTTCTTTTTTATTTTTCTCTTCTGTGGAAGGTCTATTCTGGTTTGCAATCAGATCTTGGTTTTCTAACACAAAATGACCTCCACAGGCACCATCATGAGCCTATTCAAGCACTAAAGGGATTTTAGAATTGTTAAGACATCATAATAAGAGACCATTGAAAGATATTATATACAATGCATTTGCGAGGATCACATATTTAGCTGCTAGTTTTTGTAAATGTTTGTGAGTATTTGTTCTGGTAGGTTCGGGAATGGTACCATTTTTTAAGTAGTTGTATATTGTATCATACCATTTGCACGAGGCATCTTGAGTTATTTCCAAAATGTCGTCTAGCAGAGTATCAATCAAAGGTTTCATGATGGGATGGATAAAAAAGGTGAACTATGTGGAAGGATCATGTGGGGATATAAGAGAAGCTATGCTTTCCATTGCATTTACATGTCGATTTTTTTTCATGGGATATTATCAATGGTGAATGATTTGAACTTCTCTAGCAGTTTCATTATAAGATCCTTGTATTTTGATAACTTGTCATGTTTAGTTTGATATTGTGGACATCTAAATTTGGACACTTAATTCATCCAAATTCATCCCCTTTCGTCTTATTTTTGTTAATTAAATAATACTACTATTATTTAATTAATAGCTTTAATTTTGCCAAATCCCTAAGGTATTTAATCAATAATACCTTATCTCTTTAATCCTCCTTCCATCAATTGAATTAAATAAATATTCCATTTATTTAATTCCCTTCATGTCACATCCTCCATCATTTTTATCTTATCTTAATCCATCTTCTAATCTCATCATTAGGATGTGCACATGCCTAATCCTTGATTAGATGTGTCACATCCTCCAACTTTTGCAAGTTGGCTCTAATCTCTCTTAGCCACCTAACCATCCTCTAATCCTTCATAACTAGCCTAATCAACCTCTCAAAGAATTTTTAATTCCTTTTATCCTTCCAAGGAATATTAAATTCCTTTTCTCTTCCCCATGTCCTTTATGACATGTGTCCTTAGTCAACCCTATTAAATGCTTTTCCTTTTTGACAAGGCATCTCCCTTCCCCATGTGAATTTTTAATTCACCTTTTAAACCCCAATGCATTTAAGGAATTTTAAATTCCTTCTCTCATCCCCATAAGGATATTTGAGGAATTTTTAATTCCCCACTTGTCCTCTCACCTACATGGGGACAAGTACCTCCTTTATGAGGAGGTCTTGTCCAATCCCAGATTGCTTTGTGCCCCCTCCATGTCATCTACTTCTCTCCCTTCCACACCTCATGTCCACTTCACCTTTTAGGGCTATATCACATGCCACATGTCCAAGAGATCTTAAAGGGGCTTGTGAGTTCTCGCTACCTTTGCCCTACATCTTGATTTTTAATTAACTCCAATCTTAGCCCTCCATTTCTTCTAGAATTCTCAAAATTCCTATAAATACCCTCTTTTCTCTCATTTTGGGGAGATCATTTTGCTAGCCAAACTCCGCAATTTTGTTTCTCAACTTATACTTAGCCATTTCATGTTTTCATCCACTTGCACTCATCCTCACAACATCATCTAGTTTGCATATCTTGCCATCCAAGGAGCATACATATCAAAGATCGAAGGGCCAACCAAAGGATCGATTCGACACAAGGTATAAAGTTCTATTTTTTGTTTTTATCTTGTGTTGATTCCAACTTAGACTAATCTTGAGGTGTAGGTTGTTTTGAAGATTGTTTATTTGCACTCTTTTACTAACGCTGCTCATTTTCTACTTGCTCACATTGACCTATCACATTTAAAGCGTGATTAGGACCCACAAAGCGGTTTTCTTTCCGCGTTTGCTATTTTTTTTGCATTTTTTGCAGAGTGGCAAACCTGTCCCTGCAGAGTGGCAGACCTGTCCCTACAGAGTGGCGGATTTGTCCTTATAGAGTGGCGGATTTGACCTTCTGCACTTTTTTCTCGAGGCTGCCATTTCCACACTATTTGTCCAATTGACTCCGTTCAAAGGCAATTCTTCTTATTTTTCCGTGCTCTTTCCAACGATATATAGCACTTGATACTTTTGAGAAGTTGGCTGGGGCACCTTTTTCTTCTCTAGTAGGGGACCTGTCCTGCAGTGGCGGACCTGTCCTAATGCAGTGGCGGACCTGTCCTGTAGTGGCAGACCTGTCCTAATGCAGTGGCAGACCTATCCTAATGTAGTGGTGGACCTGTCCTTACAGAGTGGGGGACCTGACCTCCCGAAGGTGAAATTTCAAGTTTTTACCAATTGTCCTTTAGTAAATTAGGCACATAGTTTAATTAGAGGGGTCAAAAAACCTTTTTTGGCATGCTTGTGGAAGGCTATTTGACGTATCCAATCCCCTTGCGCCATTTGGTGATCCTGGGTGATGAGAAATAGTAGCTTTCCAAGTCCTTGAGTCACCCCATTTTTCATTTTTTTAGTGGGACCTGCTTGGGGATTTCATCACCCCAAGGGACGATTCCAACCACGCGTACCGGCGGGGTATATAAAGGGGGGAGAGCGAAAGTTGTACCTCAATCCAACCCGCGTTGTAATTGGTGAAGCGTCGAGGGATGGCGTGAAGAGTTAATTACGACGCTGTATATCGGTAGGTTTAGAGCTCACGCTTGTAGGGTTGGGTGTTCACGGTTTGGGCCTCACGTTACGTCGTATATCAGGGACTGTAGCCATGTTCATCTAGAGTAGAGACTTTTGTTGGCCATACCCACTTTCGGTGTTGTCATAATAGTGGTTTACAATTCTGAGGAAGGAACAAATTTTAGGCCACGAAATCATATATTTTAGAAAATATAATGATTTAAGCCTTAAAAGTTCTATTTAAGGATTCCAATTGAAGGGTTTGATCAAACCACCTTAAGATCAAACCCCTTGGATAGAACCTGCAGCTAGTTTTAAACCATACCTATAAATGTATCTCCTTTTTCAGCTATCAAAGAATGTGATAAAAAAATGACTTTTGATTTAGCTTTTGGGGATCAATGAATTCATTTAAAATTTATTTCAAATGATTATGGTATTCCTCAGAACAAGCTATCCAATGAATATAATTTTAATATGTTTTTGTTTTGTTATGTATTTGTTTTTTAAGTTTTATTAAACATAGGTTTTTCATCGAAAATGAATTTCTTTGTTCTTCACAAGTGGAAAAATAGAAGATTATCAAAAAAAAATTTAAAAATATGAGTGCACCAGATATTGAAGTCCTTGATCCAACAAAAAAAATAAAATAAAATTTTGACATATACAAAAAAAGTTATGCGTTATACGGCCGCGCTATGTCTGAATTGTAATTCGTTTGACTTTGAAACTTGATTAAGGAAAAAATATTCAATAAAAAACTATATAACCAAGTGGAAGCACTAGATATCAGAGTTACAAATCAAAATTTGAAAGAATTAGAATTTTATCCTTCATGGAAAAAAATTTATACGTTATACGGTGTGCGTCACTTTTTAAAAATATTATTTTCTGAAAAAAATCAATTTTCATGGGAGATGGGAAAAGAAATGCAATTTGATTCCAAAAGTTTTGAAAAAAATATTTTTAGAATCTACAGACAAAATTTGATGAGACTATAGTTTGCACCATCTTCAAATTCCTCATAGTTTAGCCGCTATAGGTGCCCGAATGTGAATATTTAGTTAAAAATAATAATTACAGTGTCCAGTTTGGCCAAAAATTGTAAACCACTATTATGGGATCACACCACTTCTACTAAATCTTAGGGTTGTGCTGTCTGAATTGTCTTTCGCGTGCAAAACCAGTCATTTTCAGTCTAGCCAAATCTGTTTATCAGTGTTTTCTATATTTTTGGTCCTTTGCCTTACCCATCCATCAAAAAATCAAGTTTAAACTTATGCTCTAGAGGACCTGTCCTTCCAGTGGCGGACCTAACCCTCCGGTGGCGGACCTGTCCTGCTCTGGCAGACCTGTCCCTGCAGAGTGGTGGACCTGTCCTTATGCAGTGGCGGATTTGACCTTCTGCTCTTTCTTCCTGGGGTCGCCATTTCCACACTGTTTATCCGATTGACTCCATTCAAAGGTAGTTCTTCTCATTTTTTCATGCTCTTTCCAATGATATGTACCACTTTATACTTTTGGGAAGTTGGTCGGGGCACCTTTTTTCTTCACCATCTACCTCCTCGAGGGGGGTATACCCTACCATTCTCTCTGTTTACTCATTCTGAGTAAATGTTCATCCATTTCACACATCCTTTCATCATTCTGAACTCTCATTCTATCATTTCGATCATCCGTTTACTCATTCCGAGTAAACGCTCATCCATTTCACACATCCTTTCATCATTCCGAACTCTTGTTCTGTCATTTTGATCATCTATTTACTCGTTCCGAGTAAACGTTCATCCATTTAACATATCCTTTCATTATTCTGAATTCTTGTTCTATCATTCTGATCATCTGTTTACTCGTTTCGAGTAAATGTTTATCCATTTCACACATCCTCTCATCATTCGGAACTCTGGTTATGTCATTTCGATCATCTGTTTACTTGTTCTGAGTAAACGTTCATCCATTTCACATATCCTTTCATTATTCTGAATTCTCGTTCTATCATTCTGATCATCCGTTTACTCGTTCCGAGTAAATGTTCATCCATTTCACATATCCTTTCATCATTCTGAACTCTCGTTCTGTCATTCCGATCATCCGTTTACTCGTTCCGAGTAAACATTAGTCCATTCAACACCATCCTTTCATCATTCTGAACTGTCATTCTATCATTCCGATCATCCGTTTACTCATTCTGAGTAAACATTCATACATTTCACACCTCCTTTCATCATTCTGAACTCTTATTATGTCATTCCGATCATCCGTTTACTCGTTCCGAGTAATCGTTCATCCGTCCCGATCAATCGTTTGCTCATTTTGAGTATTTGTTCATCCATTTCTATCATCCCTTTCGCCAATCAAATCATCGTTTTCCCCGCCCAAATCCTCTAAACTTCATCTCGGGTTATTATCCAAATTGACCGAAGTGTCTGATCTAATCGTCATCATTAACATACTCTTAGGAGTGTCATCTGTCCTAAGTTAATCATTGTTGGCCCAATCAATTCACCTTCAATCTCAAGGTGGATTCGGTGCTGCAATCATCCATTTATCCTTTAATCCGATCAATCAGTATCCTAAGTCATCTAAGATAATCTTTGAATGGGATTTGTAGTCTCTTTCATCATCCATTAGTCGATCTTATCAGTCAATCATCGATCGATCTTATCTAATCCAATCCAATCCAATCGCATCCCTATCCAATCACCTTCGACCCAATCAATCTACTTCCATCTCGAAGCAGATTCGGTGTTGTAATCATCCTTTGATAATCCAATCCAATCATCAAAATCAATCCCATCGTATCATCCAATCATCCTAATCTGAGCTTTAATCCAATCCCGATCTCGAGCTCGTCCCCAATCCCAATTTGGCTGGTCCATTTCCATCCAAAATCTTTATCCATCATCTTTACTCCTTTCATCATCATGAATTCTTATCCTCCATCAGCAGCGTGGTCCAGAAACCCTAATTATAAGCCAACGATGATAATGAAAGTCTTGTTGATCAAGAGGTATACGACATAGATCCCCTTGACACTATCATCGCTAGTAAGCTTTCTCCACCTGCATTCCAAAATCCAATCACCCCATTAAGTTATCCCATCATGTCTTCATCCATGCCTAATCACACTCCTTATGCTACCTTTGACAAGGGATGTCCACCATATCCATCATATCCTTCATCTACATCATCCCCTTATCCTAGTTTGCCATCACAATACCCCTATCTTGATCCCCCATCCACATCCTCCTATCTAAATCCTTCATCTGCATACACCCACTACCCTAATCTCCCATACCAATCTGCTCAGCCTAATCCTACATTCACACCTTCTTATCCTAGTCAAACACACCCATCAACTTACCCTAATCCAACACCCGCATCTCCCTATATTAATCCAACACCTCAATCTTCCCATCCTCATCCACCATCCCAATACCTTTATTACAACACGCCACCCATATCTTCTACCAACAATCCACCATCTATGTCATCCTATCCTAATTCCCCATGCCCATATCCTTACCTTAATCCTCCATCCAGTCTTAATCTTCCATCTAATCCTAGTCCACTAATCCATAAACCTCCATCCACTCCCACCTTGCCATCTCAGCCTAGCATATTCAAGTTTCTCCAAGGACTTATAACAAAGGAAACATCCCCCACTCCACACATTGCAGTTGTGGGACCATGCCATCCCAACCCATCATCCATGGTCATTAGTGACGAAACCCTTCTCCATCCAACACCTATCATTGATGATACCATCACATCCTCTGAATCCACTAAGTCCCCATCTCCTACCATCGTAGCCTTTGAATCTACTGAGTCCCTATCTCCTACCATCACATCTATCAAATCCATTGAACACCCACCCCCTACACTGAGAGTCGTCGAACCTATCAACGACACCCAAATCCAATCCACTTCTTCCACTCCTAGTATCCATTCCCAAGAATATTTTGAATCTTCCATCCTTCCATCTTGCCCACTTGAAGGGTCCCCTCGTGACTCCATTATCATGCCTCCCACACACAATGAGTCATGCCAAGAGCCTGATCCAAAGCATGCCAACATATCC
>VDFB02193867.1:725941393-725989920 GCA_007258455.2 Sequoia sempervirens | reverse complement strand
ATGGTAAAGAAAAGAAAAACAAAATCCAAAATCAAAATCAAATCCACAATCCAAATCAAACCCATCAGCCACAAAGGCCTACTAAAGCAAAGATCAAAACCATGTGGATCCCAAAGAAAAAAGATGCAATGCCATCAAATGAAAAATTTGTAAGAACATCCAAAGTTGCTACTCCAAAAGCTAAGCATACCCACCTTTCATCTCCTAAGTCTGTTTTGGGTCCCTATGTCCCGAAATTCACTATTCCATCTCCTCCATTATCCCCACATTCCCTCCATCCATTCATCCTTTTATCTTTCACATCCATCACCACGTGCCAATGTTGGTCCCTTCAACTCATCTCCTATCACGTGATTCCACCCTCATTCTATACATACCATTTCCAACATCCCACCCCATTATCCCCCTCGTATCTTCTCTCCCTGTATCAAATCCTCTCTATTCATCCTCTAGCATAATCCATTTATCCTAAGGTTGTACCACCATCCAATAGTCGTTCCTAAACATAGCTTCCACCGGAGTATAGAACTTGATGCTTGAGTCCCCAATCCATATCCTTATCGGTGATGTCTTCTAACCACTTATTCGCTCCCTATCCTTATCCATCCTTCGTGATACTATCCAAAATCCAAAAATCCAAAAAATCCAAAAAAATAAAATAAAATAAAATAAAAATAAAATAGTAAAGAGAAATAATCCATCCAATGGTGAAAACTTGGAAAACAAGCACCTTGGATAAGTACCATGATGAAAACCTGGAAAACAGGCATCATGCGTAAATCCCCATCTGCACTTGGGGGCAGCTTCTTGATATGCATTCCCTCCATCCGCTATGCTTCCTGCTACGCTTTCGGCTATGCACCCATCTTCTTGCTCTACATCATTTTCATCCATCCCCTCCACCCTATCGAGCTTACACATCCTGTTTGGCATATCTCATTTATCCCAATCCTTCCATCCTCCTTGTGATCTTGATAATGATGGGGCAAACATATAAGCATGCTTTGGGCACCTCTTAGCATACATCTCCCTCATCTGCACACTATCCCAACTGTCATTCACACTCGTCTACCTCCCTGATCCACCTGTCATGCTACCCTCAATTTCCCTTCCTTATCCATGCATCCTATCTTCATCCATCCCACTCCTTTATTTTCCTATCCTTCTCTATTGCATCCCTCATGCTTCCTCACACATGACATATCTAGAGTGGGGGCATCTATCTTCCTTTGTGATACAGTCCTTGGAGACATCCTTCATTCCATCAAATCACTCCCTTCCATTTCCCTATCCTTATCTCCTTATCGATATATCCATCTCCCCATCCTTATCTTTTATCCCTCACACAAGCCTTATATCCATCTTCCCATCCCTATCTTCCTATCCTTCCATCATGGCATCCATTCTCATCTATCCATCTGGTCACCTTTTCCTCATCCAAATCCTATCCCTCTATCCAATCCACCTAAACAATCCTTTTCCTCCCCCATCCTCTACCCTCATCCCATCTCATAATCCCTTGTCATTGGTATCTAGCTATAGGCTTTTCCCCACGTAATCCAATGTCATCTATCTTATCACCATCACTTCTGCTTCTTTTGCACATCTTTTCTATCTCATCATTCATCTATCTGTCATATCATCCACCCACTTCATCTTTGATGATTTGGATAACTATCCCATCCCTGAGCTTTGTGTATCCATCATCCTCTGATCCAATCCAACAGGTCTATCTTGTCCCATCATGTCGGTCCAATCCTTTTATCCCCTTATCTAGGGTCATCTCATCATCTTTCATCCATCACTTGTCTTTGGCCTTCTGTCGAACTACATTGCCCCTGTGCTTTCACGTAGGCAAGGTCGATCATCTGATCTGCCCTCGGGGTTCCATCCATCATCGGTCTTTCTGCTTTGTCCATCTAATCCTTTATCATCTATCATCAATCTTCATATCTTGTTCCTATTTGTCTGTCTCGTCTTGGTCATCCCTCAAAATCTCCATCATGGTCTGTCGTCAGCCTTTTATTGAACTACGAGGGCTTTGTGCTTCCACGTAGGCAAGGCTAATCTTTGATTGGCCCCCGAGCCCCTAGGTCGCTAGGATGTGTCAGTCTTATGTCATGTCTCTTGTGTCACATCATCAAGCTATGCCCTTATCTCGCTGGTTCTTAACAAATGAGATCCACTTGTACCATCAGATCCAATCAGTCCTAAATATCCTGCGTCATATCAATCTTTTAATTTAGTGTCCATCATCGGTCTTAACAGGATGCATCCTTCCTAACAGACCTCATCAATCCCATCTATCCCCTTGATTGATCCTATGGCAAAGGACATTTGAAATTAATTGTGATATTTTGATACTTTTGGCTTTTGTTTATCATTTGAGCTCCCTATCATCACTTGTCATCGTCGCCTTGATCCATCATATCATGGTGTGTTTTGACTCGTCAACATAGGGGTGTATCTTGATCTTTTCTATCTTCTCGGTTGTCCCACGTAGTACCCACCAAGATCCCTGAGGTCTTGTGTTACGCTGGGGCATCCTTGTGTGCTTGTGGTTATCCCAATACCTGGCCCGACCAAGGTCACCATGACTTTGGGGTGTTGGGATAGCCTTCTGTTTGTTATGTTTGTTTTATGCATTAGACACTAACTCGCCTTGGTTCTTCATACCTTGGCATCTTGTGTCTTATGCTATAGCAAAAATCAGTGCTCCGACGATGGCAAATTGCATTTGGATTTCATTTCCTCTTCATCCTCTCATCTATAAAAATCCCCCCATCTATTCATCCTTCATCACACTCCCCTCCCAATCTTCTATCACATTGCATCATAATCTTCAACCCCCCTTGCATCATCTCATCCATTTCGAGAGCCCACCCGTGTTCTCTTGAACCCGCATGTCCTCTCGAGGGGGCATCCTTCATCCCTAACTTTCATCTTTACCCCCATCATCTTCCTTCCTAGTCACTTCTTTGAATGACTGGGGCATCTTTTCCAATCTAACCATCTTCTTCTAGGTTCTATGTTTTAATATTCTTTTGAAATGATGCTACTTCGAATAATTCATCTTAAAGAGGGGCAAATGTGGACATCTAAATTTGGACACTTAATTTATCCAAATTCATCCCCTTTTGTCTTATTTTTGATAATTAAATAATACTACTATTATTTAATTAATAGCTTTAATTCTGCCAAATCCCTAAGGTATTTAATCAATAATACCTTATCTCTTTAATCCTCCTTCTATCAATTGAATTAAATAAATAATTCCCTTCATGTCACATCCTCCATCATTTTTATCTTATCTTAATCCATCTTCTAATCTCATCATTAGGATGTGCACATGCCTAATCCTTGATTAGGATGTGTCACATCCTTCAATTTTTGCAATTTGGCCTCTAATCTCTCTTAGCCACCTAACCTTCCTCTAACCCCTCATCAACTAGCCTAATCAACCTCTCAAGGAATTTTTAATTCCTTTTATTCTTTCAAGGAATATTAAATTCTTTTTCTCTTCCCCATGTCCTTTATGACATGTGTCCTTGGTCAACCTTATTAAAGGCTTTCTCCTTTTTGACAAGGCATATCCTTCCCCATGTGAATTTTTAATTCACCTTTTAAAACCCAATGCATTTAAGGAATTTTAAATTCCTTCTCTCATACCCATAAGGATATTTGAGGAATTTTTAATTCCCCACTTGTCCTCTCACCCACATGGGGACAAGTACCTCCTTTATGAGGAGATCTTGTCCAATCCCAAGGTACTTTGTACCCCTCCATGTCATCTACTTCTCTTCCACCTCATGTCCACTTCACCTTTTAGGGCTATATCACATGCCACATGTCAAGATGTGAGGGCTTGTGAGTTCTCAACTTACCTTAGCCCTACATCTTGATTTTGGTGGCTCAATCTTGGCCCTCCATTTCTTCTAGGAATTCTCAAAATTCCTATAAACCCCCATTTTTTCTCTCATTTTGGGGAGATCATTTTGCTAGCCAAACTCTTGCAATTTTGTTTCTCAACTTATACTTAGCCATTTTCATGTTTTCATCCACTTGCACTCATCCTCACAACATCATTTAGCTTGCATCTTGTGCCATCCAAGGAGCATACACATCAAAGATCGAAGGGCCAACCAAAGGATTGATTCGACGCAAGGTATAAAGTTCCATTTTGTTGCTTTTTATCTTGTTTTGTTTCCAACTTAGGCTAATCTTGAGGTGTAGGTTGTTTTGGTGTTTATTTGCACTCTTTTACTTGCTGCTCATTTTCTAATGCTCACATTTGACCTATCACATATATGTACCATTGACATTTTTAATAACCAATTGCTAGTCACCGAATATTTTGATATGTTTAACATTCATTGTTAAAGAAACTCCCAAACCTACGATCAATGCCTCATAATCAGCTATGTTATTTGTGAATAGGAAATTTAATCGATAGGACAAGGGAAGAGGTTTTCTGTCAAGTGGAAGTAATACCACTCCAAAACTAAAACCTGTTCAATACTTAGATCCATAGAAATATAATTCCCATGGTCTAAAGTTAGTGGTTAAGACATTATCATCAGGAAAGGAGTCATGATTAGGTAGAGAAAAGAGGGAAAGAGCATCAACTAAGTGATCGATTAAGGCTTGTCCTTTGATTGCTTTTTTTAAAACAAACTTAAGGTCAAACTCAGTTAACAACATTACCCACTTATCTAAGCGTCCAAAAAGATCTATTTTGTTGGAAAGATGTTTGAGAGGATCAAATTTTGTGATGACTTTTATTTTAGCATTCAGTAAATAATGTCGCAACTTACTAGTAGCGAATACAAGAGCCAAGCATTGTTTTTCAATTGGTGAATATTGAGTTTCATAATCAATTAAGGTTCTACTGATGTAATAAACAAGGTGTTCTTTTCCATGATCATCTTGTTGTGCCAACAATGCTGCAAGAGTATGGGAAAATGTAGTGATGTACAAGATAAACGGTCTGTTTGGCACAGCGGGTTGTAAAACATATGGAGTTGCAAGGTATTCTTTTAAAATCTCAAAAGAATGTTTACAATCCTCATCCCAATTGAAAGGTATGGTTTTTTTAAGGAGATGCATGAAAGGAAATGTGTGATCATCTAAAGATGCAATGAAATGATGAATAGCTTGAATTCGAACTTGTAACTTGTGCAGCTAAGAAATATTCCTAAGATGTGGCATGTTAATGATTGCATCAATTTTATTTGTGTCCACCTCAATGCCTCTGTGAGATATGACAAACCCTAAAATTTTACCACTATCTACACCAAAGACACACTTTTTTGGATTCAATCGCATATTGTATTTACATATTCATTCAAAGATTTTACGAAGGAAATTTACATTGTCTTGTCGTGTTAAATATTTAGCTAGGTTATCGTCGACTTAATCTTCTAAGATTTTATGGATGTAATCATGAAAGATTAATGTCATTACATGTTGATAAGTTGCACCAGAATTCTTTAGACTGAAGGGCATCACAACCCAACAAAATGTTCCCCAAACAGTTGTAAAGGAAGTTTTGTATTGATCTTGAGGGTTAATAAGGATTTGATTATAGCTAGAAAATCCATCCATGAATGACAAAAAATCATGTCTAGTAGTTGAATCCACGATCATGTCAATATTAGGAAGCAAAAAGTCATCTTTTAAAGAAGCTTTATTCAATTCACGAAAATTTGTCCATATCCTAATATGATTATCAAGTTTTACAGCTACGACAATGTTTGAGATCCAAGGAGAATAGTCAATAGGTCGAATAACACATGCATCAAGGAGTTTTCAAGCTCTTCTTTAACATGTAAGGCTATGTTAGGATGCATTTTTCATATCTTTTTATGAACATGTTTAGCATTTTCAGCAAGGACAATGTTCTGTGTCACAATTTTTGGGTCAATTCCTAGCATATTAGAATATTTCCAAGCAAAATTTTTAGGAAAATCATGAAGTAAAGTGGTAGTGTCTTATGTTTCTTCATCGGCAAGGCCCTTCCCAATCTTAATAGCTTTATCTTTATCATTAATTCCCATTGGAACATCAATTGTATCTCCTAAAGGGAGTGCACTAGATTTAGGGACTTCATACTCATAGGGTGCTTTAGTGATATCACTTTCTTCTTCCTTGGTAACAATCATAGCATGAGGAATTCATTTCATGGGAGTAAGTGAGGGTGTGTTATCATAAACGCCTAACATTTGTTTCAAAATTTCATCACTATCAACATACTTCCATGATGGTGGTAAGTTCATATCAAGCAATTCAGGATGTTTAACTATGAGTTGGTGTTCTGGTTGACATGTAATAGTGTTAATGTTCAAAGATGGTTGGTGAGTAGCTTTTGTCATTTTAGAAAAAGAATATCCCAATCCAATTTTTGTTTCTTGCATATTAGGTTCAATAGGGACACAAATACCTTGTTCATGTTTTCCACACCCTTTTCCAATATATCCTAGTTGTTTTACAAGTTCATATCCCTTTCCATAAATTCTTTCCATTTCTTGCAGATTAGGTAGGGATTGATAATCTATCTCATCAAAATTTGTTGTGTATGTTGCATTTTCATCCAAAGTGTAGGAGATAGATGTTTGAGAATATTTTTCAGAATTTTGAGTTCACATGATTGTTGGTTGTTCTTGTTTCTCATCTTTCTTTTGTGTGATTGTTTATTTTCCCATAAACAATGGTGTGAATTCTAAGGATCCCCAATCGTCGCCAAACAATTTAGATACCGATTTCGTATTGTTTTGTTGAATTTCAAGAGGATCTATGTTAGATGTTGGAATTAATGTTTTCAAAGGACTTGTAACTCCTTTTTCAAGGTGCAAGCAACTTTCAAGCTTGGGTTCTATTTCAACTTGATAAATGTGATTGTTATGGACATATTTCATGATACGATGAAGGGTCGGAGGCACTATATTCATCTCATGAATCCATGGTCTTCCTAAAAGAAGATTATATGAAAGATCATAAGGCATGACATGGATAGGAGTTTGCAAAGTATCCACCCCAACTATAATAGGTAAAGTAATTATCTCAAGCAGTTGCTTTGTTGTATTGTCAAATCCTCAAACAGACACGAAATCAGGTATTAATTGTGACTTGTCAGTGCGTAATCGATCAAGGAGATTCACACTACACACATTAAGGGAAAAACCATTATCAATGAGGGTTTGTTTGATACCTATGCGATTGAATTAAGAAATTATCCTAAAGGTTTCATTTTTTTTGTGCAACTATAAAGGAGGGAGCTCATGTTGATGGAAAGTAATGTCAACATTCATTTTTTGGATGAGAGCTACCACATCATTCGGAGTGGTACCAGGAGGAACTACAAATTTTCTTAAGGCTATTTGAAGAATAGTGTGATAATTTGGTGAGTTTTGAAGTAAATCCCAAAGGGAAATCTTGGCAGGAGTATTCTTTAATTGTTCAACAAGAGCATACTCATTTGTGTGTGGGTTGTACCGAGGAGCACTAGGTGGATTCGGTAAAGGAAAAGTGGGTGGGGTTGGTTGTGGCAGATGCAGATTATTTCAGGTATTATAGGTATGAGCAACAATAAAATTACTAGATTGCTACAACACATTGGTTTTAGGCGGGTAAAGAGTATACTGAGGTTGGTTAGAGGGATATAGTTTATGCAAGGGTGGGTAAAGAATAAGTTGAGGTTGAATAATGTTAACATCTTTGGTGCTAGGTCTCTCACAACAAACCATAGTGGATGATTTGGGTGAGATGAAGTCCTGAAGGGACTCATCTAACAAATGCATATCATCATGACTAAAAGGTTTGAGGGGTAAGTTATCGTCAATTGGTTTAAGTTGTTTAGGAGAAGCATTAGAGGTGTGAACATTTTCTTTCATGAGTTTGTCACAACAAACCATAGTGGATGACTTATGCGAGATGAAGTCTTGGAGGGCTTCATCTAACAAATCAAAGTCATCACAACTAAAAGGTTTGAGGGATACTTTATCATTAATTAATTTAGGTTTCTCATTGTAATAATTAGAGGATGAAGTGAGTGAGAGGAAGTCCTGAAGAACTTCATCTAACTTGTCAACATCATCACTACTAGGAGGCTTGGATGAGATGTTTCTAGATTGAATCATTTGTTTGAAGGGTTGGTTTGATGTTTCAATTTTTTATGTTTTTATGTATTGATGAGTCTGATCTAAAAGAACTAGGAATAAATACTGAAAAGGAAATTTGCAAAAATATAAGAGTATCCATAAATGCCATGAAAGGAGGTAAATTTAATGCTAAGAAAACATAAACAACTAAACTATAATAGAAAGGTAAATGCAGAAAACAGAAAGATCCAATGCAATAAACTAAAATCTAGAAATTATGATTTAGAAACTATAGTGGGATTGATTTTCCCAAGGTGGCGAATGAGTCCCAGGGGATGAATTTTTTTGATTTTTTTCTAATTTTTTTGTCTTTTTTGAAGATTTTCAGGTCTGTACAATGTAGAGACAGATTGCAAGTGTAGGATATTGGAATGATTTAATGAAATGAGATGCAACAACAAATTCTAAAGAATGCTTTCACTAATGCAATGTTTAAGAAGTCCTAAGATGCAAAATGAGAAAATCCTTAAGTCCTACGATGTAAATAGAAATTCAAATCAAAATGATATGATTTTCAAAAAGTAGGTTCACCAAAATGAACCATAGATTTTTGGATCCTTAAACCTTTCTAACTCTTGTAGGGTTTTTCACCTTAAAGGAGAGGGGTAGGCCAAAAATGCTAATTAGGTTCGCTCAAATTATGCAAAGTAAGATGTTATTTAGACTAAATTGAATGATCTAAGTGCAATTAAGTGATATATATGACTGATTATGTATACAAAACTTAAGATTTATACAATGTTTGAAAACACAGTGTTGTTTGCAAAAAGCTTAAAAGAATGAACAAGAATGCAAATTATACCAAACAGAGAGTTGTTCTTTAGAATATGAGCACCTGGGAAACTGAAGAAGACTAGAGAACAATCTAGAAAACTGATGAAGTCATATTTTGAACTGACTGGGACTCGTTCGCCACCCTAGGTGAATTAGTCCCAGGTTAGGTATTTTTCTATATAGAAGTTGTTTTCTGTCAACCGGGACCAAGGATCTGCATCTAACTCAAAACTGCATCTCAAGAGGGACTAATTATCCATGCATGGTGAATTAGTCCACTTTTCAAATTTTTGTAATTCCAAATCTCTATTCTGTACCTTAACACCTGCACAACAATTTCTGACAAAAACCTGACTCGGGATCTTGGAAAATTCCTTCAAAATAGCTTAAAATTGTTTTTCTAATGGGGTTTTTTCCTTGGTCAAACCCCTAGTTAGGTAATCAAACCTTTAATGGAGAAAATTATGCATAAAACCCTAGCCTTAGATGTGTTAAAGACTAGGAAAGTCTGAAATATGATAAAATCCCTATTCTATTGTGCTAGAATAAAAAATGCAAATATGATTTGTGTGATGCAAGATCTCAACCCTAGAAACCCTACAACACATCAAAAATGGTAATGAAATGACATGCAAATGAAAAGTAAACAAAGTGCAAACCTTAATCTGAAGATAGACTGAAAATAGATTGAATCACTTTGAAACCAAGTCTTTAGGTGTGATTTGATGGCTAGTTGTATCTCCTTAACCTATATTTCTTCATGATCCACCGTAGGAATCCATCATCAACCCTTTGCAATGTTGAATCTTGACCTAAGGAGTGAGCTTCAAGACCTACAAAAACCCCAGCTTGCTACCCTAAAACTTCAACTTTTACTAATGAGACTTGTTGTAGAAGACTTGAATTTTGAGATTGTTTTTGTGAAAATAACTAAAAAGATGTGTGAAATGATTTTAAATGAGTATTTATGGGAAACAACACCTAAGAAGCTAACATTCACTGGAAAATCAAGTTGAATTAATTAAATTCCCGCTTAAAATTGAATTTTCCCTCAAAAGGGGCTCATTTGCCACCCTTGGTGAATGGGTCCCACTAGAGGGGACTCATTTTCCCAAGGTGGTGAATGGGTCCCATTACTAATTTTTCAAGGTGGTTTTTTGGGGTATGAAATAATTAAGTGTTGTTTGTCATGTTTTAGGTGATTTCTCAGGTGAAATGGGCCTCTAGATAAAAAATAATAGGTCTTAGGGGCCTATAAATGTGTTTTTGAAGGATAAATGATGCAAAGGGACTCAAAAGTGGGTCTAATTATGCATGAAATTGTCTCTTTTCTCAAGAGGGTCCAATTTTCTATGGCACAAGTGCAATAAAAAAAAATTGTAGAGTTGTAGTGTATGATTTATATCAAAAGGAGAGAAATACAAGAGCGTCACCCCTTTCCATGTATGTCAAAGGGAGAGAGATACAAGTGTGCCACCCCTTTCCATTGATGTCAAAGGGGGAGAGAGAGTTAGCTAAAAAAACCTTATGAAGAAGGAGAGAAATCATGAGAAAGACAAAGTGTTGAAAAGATTTGATGCTTGTGTAAGGGGGAGCAGTGTGTATTGTGTAGCAGTATATGAGTTGGTGTTCAAAGTTGTTTTTGTTGTTGATGGTTTTTCCATGTGTTGCCATCAATGAAAAAGGGGGAGATTGTTGGAATTTTTTGTTTTCATTGATGTCAATAGATCTTTGTTGTTGGATTGATGTCAATAGGTTTATGGAGATATTTTTGGAAGTCTATAGAGATGCTTTGATTGGTTGTATTATGTTGTCAGTAGTACTATCACTAATTTCAACCTCTAGTGTTTCTTTGATGAGCATGTATTGGTGATTGGTGATGTTCAACCTCTTGTGTGGTTGAGATGTTGTAGAAGCATTCCAAGTGATGTGTCTGATTTTGTGGTGCTTGGTTTCCTAAGTGCTTTTAAGAAACTTTGAATAAAAAGAGGAAAAAGTGTGGTGAAGAGTGTTCAATGTTTTTTTGTACATTTTTTCATGGTTGAAGATCTATCTGTGCGATTCAGATATGTTGATTAGAGGTGTTCGTAGGTATTATATTTAGAGTTTAAGGTTCTAGATCGTTGTGCAGAGAAATTTGTGTTCACTAGTGTCTGAACTATGAAAGCAGTGTTGTTTGGGAGAAATGGTTTTGCTCCAAATTTCTCTGTAGTTTAGTTTCTAGTCTTGTGGATCTGAGAGTGTGCTTATATTGATCATATCTATTTTTAGTCTAAGTTTTTTGTGTTTTGGTGTTTCACAAGGTTGGATTCAGGTGTTGTAGTCTATGGAAGGTTAGTTGGTTGTGAAAAATGAATATGTTCCTCTGGTGTATGATGTTGTGAAGGAGTTGTTAGATTTCAAGGTGTTGATGGAATATTTCAAATTGTGTTAAAGTGTTGTGTGGTCTACAATTCATCATTGGATCAAAGGAAGCATGTACTTAATTATTTAATCATGTTAACATAGGTTCAGTCGACCTTGGGTGTTTACACTAATTGTGGATATGCTTTGGTGTTTGTGGAAGCATGGTCTTGTGTGTTTATATGGATTTATGTCCAAGTTAAGGTGTGGTGTGGTCCACTTTCATTCCTTTCCACTGTGGGAATGCTTAGTTTCAACCTAATTTGAATTTTCATGGTTGAGGTGCATTTTTGACCTTGTCATTGTTTTCATGGTTGAGGATGGAAGTGTTGAGTTGAATTATGGTATGAAGTTTGATGCAGATTGCAAAATTGTGAAGTGTGAAAGTGTGAAATGCAGTGTGATATTTAATGTGTTAGACTACTAGATGTAGTGAGAAAAATGTGTCTACATTCTTCAAAGAGGCTACAAATGTACTGGTGTTGCTGTGGTGGATCTTTTTGTTGCTTTGAGATGGATTTTTCAATATAACAATCTTCTTTCTTCTTTTCTATAATCTAGCAGTGATCCCTTCTTTCTTTTGGGAAGTGAGCCCTTTGATAGTGAGCCTATTGTATTTGGTGTTGGAATTACTTTATATTGTGAAATAATCCTCACCATGTTTTTTCCCTTCTTGGGTTTTCCATGAAATTTTTTTGTTTTGTTGTGTCTGGTGTTGTGTTCTCAATTTTGTTATTTGCTTTCATGTTAAATCACTCTAATAGATTAAAGGCTAATAAGGTCAATGTGGATTTGAATATTAATGAGGACTTGATGTTTTAATGTACAAATGATTCACCCCCCCTTAGTTTTCTTATGCATTCAACAATGCTAATGCTTCTTTCAATGAAGCAATGGATGAATCTTCTTTTTGGGAGGCCTCATGAACCTTATATCTTGATCTCTCAAATGGGGGTTAATTTAGTGGATCACATTTTGAGATTCTAGTACTCCTTATCACAATACTATCTGTATTATCAACTTCACAAAGTTTGAAAAACTTTATGCATATTGGTTGTGTAGCATTTATATGTGCACTCATACAGTGTCTTGTATCTCACATCTTGACCTACATTACTTAAATATTTGTTGATTCCAGAAGATACCAGTTCATCATCGATAGAGTTTACAACTTCTACATGCTTTAGGAGTTTTTCTTCCTTATGTTCCTATCATCAAGGTACATATTTTTATAAGGTCTTAAATCTTTCTAATTCTCTTTTTGGAGAGGAATTTTTTTCCCATTGGGTTTTCTCCTTTTTATCCTTTTGTTAGAGAATGCATTGTACATGGGTACCTAACATGGCCTTTAATCAGGACCCATCCCTATCTATTTTCACCTTTGTGATCTCTCCAAGTATCACTTGGGGGGGGTGATAATGTGAATAATTAATCTATTCATTATACTTAAGTGTACTTAGGTTGATGAGATTAGACATCTTGTCTAATTGAATGTGCAATCTTTAAGCCTCTAGAGGTTACCAAGTTATTTAGTTAACCTCATGCACATACATTTTTAAGGTTGGAAGTATTTCCCTCTCACCTCAAAGATCACTCAACACTTGGCACACAAGGTTCATCACTCAGTCATAGAGGTTAATTTGTTGGATTGCACACTCCAAGTGATCTTAAGGTTGACACCTATAAGACACTTGTCTACTCATTTGTGCCACTCCATTGGGAGCTTATCAATCCCATATCATTTTCATATATATCATTCATAATCCATTTCATCATTCGTTATCATTTAAGCATTCACATTTTCATAATCCATTTTATTTACAACATTTAATCATTCACATTTACATAATCCATTTCATTTACCTCATTTACATTTACATAATTCGTAAGCCATTTAATCATTTACATCTACATTATCCATTATCATTTAATAATTTTACATCATTCATTACTATAATCCACTTCATCTATATTCACAATCCATTTCATTTATATTCAAATCAATCATAAAACATACATACATCATGATCATTTTTTACCATTAAGTTATCATTACCATGTCACATAATCATCTTAATCACGTATCATCCATATCAATAAACCATACATAACTTAAATACACCACTATCATAAACCAACATTTCACACACCATTAATTACCATTGTGTATGTAACCATCGAATCAACCTAATCATAAACATTGATCATCAGCATTATCATAAGCCATCATTTCATACATAAAAGTGTGACCGGAAAACGTAGTATAGGATAACTACACTTGATCCATGAAGATTTGAAGTATAATCGAGCCACTATGCATCAGTCCCAATAAGATCATTCAATGTAAACTAAACTAAGAATCCATTAAAACTAACATATTAAAATGTGAAAGCTTCAAAAACACCTATTCTAATCCATTGAAACTTACCCTATTGTGGGAGTGGTGTCACATTGATGTGGAATGGCGACCCTTTCCCAATCCCTTGGATAATGAGTTTGTTTCGATTAATTCTATTAAAGAGAATCGACAAAACTAATAAGAGATGTGTATGAAAACATGATTTAAAAGCTATTTTAACATGATATATACTAAAATGATCAATATGGGTGTATGCATAGCTATTCTAAATATATGAAATGTTCAAAAGATTAAAAACCTAATTACGAAATATGCTAAATGGATGCACATATGTTACCATGAAAGCCATTAATGGAAGTTAAGCTAATATGATGCAAGAAATTAACCTAAAATGTCTTTTAAGACAAAATATGGATGCAAGATGAAAGTGATTTTAACAACACAAGTTTTCTCTTAAAAGATGGATCCATTTGTCTCCAAATAGTGACCTATTTATAGGAGGACAAATAAGAAATCAAGGGCTAAGATCAAAAAAGTTAATCAATGGTCAATATGGAAGAAAGATGGAGGCATGGATCATGGATTCTCATCAAGGGTTGAGGATGCAAGATGATATTTAATCAAGGGCTTACATTCATCCAAACAAAAACACTTTCAAAACTTGCACAAGAAGTCTTGTTGAAAGTTTGTTTCAAAAATGAATATTCACTTTTTCAAATGAGTGAAGAAAGAGAATATTCTTATGGGTGAGGAAAATTAGATATTTAGTTAATTAAAACCAAATTTAATTGTGCAAAGGAGAAGGAATATTCCATGGGAATATTTATTTTTTGGAGGAATGTGCAAAGGAGGAATACTCCGTTACAAGTGGGATGATTAGATTAATTAGTAATTTGATAATTAAAACAATGTTTCAATTTATCCAAATTAGGAGAATTAAAGGATATTCATTAAATAAATGATTTAATGAAAGGGGGATGTGATATGATATTTAATTAAATAGCTTAGGGTTATTTAATTAAATAAGAGTACTTAGGGATTAAATTAGATAATTTGATTTATCCAATTTAACAAGGATGAAGGGTTAGTGCAAGAGAGGGTGAATTAACCTAATTAGGTCAATTAGATTAATAGATGAAAATAATGCAATTAATTAAATATCTAGACTAATTTAATCAATTAAGAAAAAAGAGGATGGGTTTCAAGATGAAATTGTGTTAATATATTAGATTCAAGTGCGTGATATCATTCAGGACATTTTTAAGTGTCTACATTTTTCCCCTTTTGAAGCAAGGTACCTGTTACGTTGGTTCAAAAACTACCACTTTTTTGGATTAAAATTGCTGCTCACATCAAAAAATAAAAGAATTCTAATTTCTGGATGCCCTACTATTTCCCCAGTAGAAGGAATGAGCTAGTTCCCTACCCCCTCGAGAAATTGGGCAAAAATTTTAAATTTGCAGGTTATTTCTCGATAAAGGTTAAATATATGTGCAGGTGTTAAAACATGCCCTAAGATGCCAAAAATTTCCTTAGAAATGCAAACAATGGCTCAATATAGGTTGCACAGGGTGGAAATAGGTAAAACAAGTCAATACCCTATTTTTTGGGTCAAATTAGGGCAAAAAACCCTAATTTTTTTGCTTAAATAGGTGAGAAGGGTTGCATTTCCAATTCATTTGTGCATTCAACCCTTAGAGATTTGTGCATTTGGAGCTTTGACACTTTGGAGAAATGGCTCACCATGTGCTTCCTCTTCACCTTTTGGAGCGAGTTCAAGAGTACCAACACCAAGCAAATGCAAGACCTCGGGTATGTGTCTCAAAACCTGTCTTAATTTTCACATTTAGGTGCAATTAGTAGGGGTAAAAATTAGGTTTTTAGGTCCATCATTGTATAGCAATGCACAAGAGGCATTGGAAGCATCACTATTGAAATTTTAGTGACACACTTACTATTTAGTAGCACACCACCATTTTTTTGCTCTGGTGACACTTTTGGTGACCTTTTCCCAATCCCTTGGATAACGAGCTTGTTTTGATCGATTCTATTAAAGAGAATCAATGAAACCGATTAGAGATGCATGATTTAAAAGCTACTTTAACATGATATATGCTAAGATGATCGATATAGGTGTATGCAAAGCTATTCTAAACGTATGCAAGGTTCAAAAGATTAAAACCCTAATTATAAAATATTATAAATGGATGCAACTATGTTACCATGGAATCCATTAATGGAAGCTAAGCTAATATGATGCAATAAATTAACCTAAAATGCATTTTAAAACACAAAATATGGATGCAAGATGAAAGTGATTTTAACAACATAAGTTTTCTCTTAAAAGATGGATCCATTTGTCTCCAAATAGTGACCTATTTATAGGAAGAAAAATGAGAAATGAAATAAAACATGTCAAAAATCACATCCAACATACATGTGCATCATATCATCATAATATAAACATACATCAAAATCATACATGCATAAATCATATAAACTCCCACATCATCACATCATAGGGACCATACATATAATCTAAACCTGTCATCTCATATATCAAAAAATAATAATGTCATGATACAAAATGTAAAAGGTCTCTCACATGTACACTCCAAAAAATTGGTGCCCCTTTAGGGTATAATCCAGAAAAAGGTCATCACCCTAGCACCTATCCCATGCTCGCTACATCTGACTAAGCAAGCCCTTGTGGTGGTGATTGAGGAGGAGAACCATGTGGATGAGGTGGTCCATGCTCAAATTAATGGACCCAATCAAGTTGATCTTGACCTATGAGACTTGCTATTAACTACAAAACTAGGATCTCTATGCTCTAGTGACACAACCTGCTCATATATTTGCCTATGATGTTGCATCTTGTGTGTAACTCAATAAGCCACTGAAAAGATATCTTGTAACCTTTGTCCTACTACAAGATACTAAGCTATATTTCGCTCCTATTTGATTCATGCCACATCAACCTATGCTTGGGCCAATGTCACCTGCATGACATCCCTCTTCTATTGGAGTTGATCTTGCTTCATTGTCACAGCTGCTAACTTCACCCTGCCATCTCCAACTCCCCCTCCATCCAACTTCCCATGTAATAAAACTACCTTTTCTTGAGCCATGACTCTCTCTCCCACTACCTACAATCACTCATGTTGAGCCTGGTCTCTATCTTATATGAGTTGGTCTCTCTCCTTACATAGTTTATCTCACTCCACAATCAATAGACCCAATCAGACCTGAATGTCTCTCTCATCATCTATGTGGTCTTTCCCTCCAATGTCCACATCCTCCTTCTCGAAACCTCTCCCTCCCTACCCAAGGTCCCTCCTTTATCTCATTCAACAACCCTATCCATCTCCACGATCTTCATCATCATCCTCATCACTGTCATCCCCTCACTACTACTGTTGCAGATGTTTCCATTGTTGTTGCTCTCATTGTTGCATCCCTCCTCCTAAACTATTTCCAGCTGATCTTGAGTGATCATCAACTGAACCGGCCTCCTCTCCCACCATGTGTTGTACTCATGAGTGGTGTCTACATCTATCATTGTTGAATATGGATCCCATGGAATTGTGGGAGTGTCCCATCAATGTTGTCGAGCTATATAGAACTCTAAATTACCACCCAATATCCCTCTCTCTCATACCACCCGCGCAAATACCACCTCTACCTTTGGCACGGTCTATCGGTTCTCAAACTATCTCAAGACTTGCACTGGTAAATAATGCTTAATGACGATGAGATTCTGGCCAATCAAATAGTGAATCCTCTGAAAATAGGGCATCACAAGTGATCCTCGTCTCATGCCTTGCAGTCATGATATGGGTGCTAGATCAAATTGTCCATGTCATCAATGACATGCATCCAATACCCCATCTCTCCCAGTTGGTGTTGTCGAAGAAAACTAAAATACACAAAAACATAGGGCATCCCTGACCCTCTCCTCCTATCTATCACTAGCCAAAAAATTGTGCAATTCCCATAAGACCAAATGTGCAATAAGGTCACCCTACATCCCAAACTTTGTCATCATGATACATGATCAAGTGTGTCTCCATGTACAACTCAGCTAACACACATGCACCCCATGAAAAATGGTGCCATCTAATAGCATCTTGTCCAAGACACCTACCCATTTGATTGCAAAGCCTTGAGATCTTTAATCAAGTGCAAGAACCTTGATAATCAATACAAAAGTGAACAAAGAGAGCTCTAGCAACACCCCCATACCAACCTCCAAATCTAGCTCAATCCCCCTCATTGTAAAATCATCTGTCATGAACACCCTCAATAGCATAGGCCCAACATGCATTAGGTCGTACTACACTAACTCCCTGCAGATCAAAAGCTTGAGGATCCACAAGACATCTTCAAAAGTGATTGTACCCTCACCTATAGGTAGGTGAAAGTTGCCCGTGTTGTGCCACATCTCCACTAGTGTTGTCATCATGGCTCAATGGGCTCTCAGCCAAACATCTAGATCATGTGGTAGAGTCCCATTAGACTCTGCCACTCATCGTCAATCTCCATCAACCTGTGACATAACAGGTACATTACTGACATACGTCTCTCCCACAAATGCAAGGGACCCAAAGGCTATTACATTATACAAAACACTAACATTAGCCCTCAAACAACATAAATTCATTTCAATTATGCTCCCAAACCCTTGTGCACTTGCATTTTCTACAAAATCATGCTTCAATTTTGGAGCAAGTGCCATTTCAGTCACAGGCACGTACTTAACCAATGCAAGTGTAGCTTTGTGCAAGTGCCAACTTATCCAACACAAGCACATACCTAGCCAACACAAGTGTTGATAAGCGCAAGTGTGAACCTATCATACAGAGGCACAAGCTCGCTCAACATAAGTGTCATTTGGTGCAAGCATGATGATAGCCTCTACAGGTGTCCCCTACCTAAGTGCAAGTGGAGCTTTGTTTATAGACACGAATTCAAAACATGTGGGCACCAAAACACTCTACAAGCACAAATCCTTCACAAGCACGATTCTATGTAGTGCAGGCATGATGGTCGCACACAAAAGTGTGAATTTGTGAAACTATGACTCTGTTTTGACTAACTTTATACCCTAATTTGACCTATCTGTTGACCCCTAAAGCTACCCAAAACCCATGGGATAGGATACATATAGGGTCTCTTGCATCCTCTAGCCGTTGGTACTTCTGAACTCACTCTAAATGAGGCAAATGACGTGAGATAGCTGACATCACTCCTTCACACCCTCCAAACTCCTCTCCAAATACAAGGGTGAAAATGACCTTTTGGGCCCCCCTCAAGCCTATTTATAGGCTCCAAACCCTAGTTTTCTTCCTCCAAACCCTAATTTTGTCCATGACCAGTAATGAATGCACTAAACCTATTGTATTTTCTTTAATTTTGAGCTTTTTCTTCTATTTCTTCTTCTCTTTTTTTCCTCATTTTCTTCCTAAACACTTTTCTACATCATTCTAGCTTGCCTTTTTTGAGACACCAACCAAAAATATTTTTCAAAAAAAAATTGATCGGTCTCTTTAAGGGGCATCACCTCCCATCACATGAGGGGAAAAAAATGAATCTTCTTTGATGCAAAATCACTTTAGATGTCGCATCAAAGAGGGGCAACATGTAGACATTCTAACCATATAGCCTTAATTAATCAAAACTCTAAATTTTAATTAATTATCTCGATTCTTTCCTAATTAATTAAATATTTTATTATTTAATTAATTATTTCACTTTCTTCTTATAATTAATTAAATATCATATAATTTAATTAATTATTCCACCTTACCTTATAATTAATTAAATGACACATTTAATTAATTATCTTGAATTTCTCTCCAATTAATTAAATATTGGAATATTTAATTCATTTAACCTTTTTGCACATTCCTCTAGCTCCCCTAATCCTAGTTAAGATAATTAGTACATGATTAATTAACTTAATCTACATCCTAATCATCATTATCCCTTTCTCTAGCTTTAATCCTAGTTAAATTAATGCACACATGGTTAGTTAACTTAACTCATATCCTAATCCTAGTTTAAGTTAATTAATCATGGTTAGTTAACTCATATCTTAATCCATTATTAATTAACTTAATCCATAACTTAACCATCACTAGCAATTTTTCCTAATTTTAAATTTTACCCATTCCCCCAAACTTGGGAACATGTGACAAATTTTGCATCCACAAGTCACTTTCAACTTCCAACTCACCCTTTGACCTCTTTTCCTATTGGATGCTCACACATGTGTGAGATCATCTTCCCCATGCAAGCCACCCTACACTTGTTATTTATCACCACTTGTCATATGGTCGAATCCTACTCACCTTCCACCTTTCTTTATTTGTTTCCACTTGTCAACTTTATGTCCTTCCCAAGATGTGCTCACATGTGTGAGAACACCTTGTCATCCACTTGTCATTTCCTTGTTCTTCCCAATATTTTCTCACACATGTGTGAGCATGCCTTGCCCTCTTCCCCATGACACATGTCACCTTCACATGCCTCCACCTTGTGACACTTTTCACAAGGCTAAGCCTTGCCATCTCATTCAATCATATCCCTCCATTTCACATTCAATATTACCCTCCATTTCACTCACCAAAAATCTTTAAATTGAGCCCTTGCCTTCACAATTCTTCATCTACAATCATCATGGCCATATTATGATGGAATTTGATCTTGAGAGCAATCCACAATCAATCATTTAGAGCAAATCTTCAAGTAATTTGGGTGCATACTTGAGCTCAATCCATGGAGAAGGGAATTAAGGTATAATCTTTATGTTTGAATGCTTTCTATTGTATTTCAATTGATTTTACCTTATTATCACATTCCTACCTCTTCACTTAGCTACCTTCCTATTGAATCCAAAGAGTGATTATATACTAGCTCCTAACATTAACAAAGATTCATGTCAACCTCAATTACATCCCAAGTCTGATGTCTAATGAAATGTGTATGTTGACCCCAAGGAATTGAAGAGGCATCAAAAGTGGGTGTGGATGCGTACAAACCTAATTGGGATTGTTCTTGTTCTATATCCATCCAATAATGAACTATGAAGGCTCCACAAGATACATGGAGATTTCACATGTTTCCTCCAATAGGTTTGGGTCCAAGTTGTTGGATGGGGCAATCTTCTAATGAAAGGAAATATTCTAGATCGTAGTGTTGTGGAGGTCATCACCTAGGTTTGTTGTTGTAGACTTCCCATTTTTCCTTTGTTCCAATTTGTAAAGGAAAACTTGTTGTTGCGGTAAGATGTAGTATGAATCTTTGAGATGCTCCTACATCACTCAAATAGGAATGGTAACTTATGTAATTTGAGATGAATATCGAAGTATTCCTAAAGTCAATAATGCTTAGGAGCCAACAAAATAAGACAAGGATTTATTTGGGACATGGAAGTTGTATTTCAACATTAGATGGATGCATTAATGGAGCAAGCACATCAATGTGTTGTATCTCCAATAGAGAAGATGATCCTATGAATTTTTCCTCTCTAGTTTAGCTACACAAATAATGGGGAAAATTATTAATCCTTAATTCATGGGCTAATTTTAGCTAAAGGGTTCAAAGTTAAGAAACTATAGATTTTTTAGACTCAAAGTTGGTCATTAGAAAATTCAAAGGATAAACTATGACAAAGAATGAAGATAAGATGATACTACCCTAGGATTTGGGATCTCCTAGATATTTTTGAAGCTTTGAACATCCAAACAATCCAAAGGACATAAAACATTCAAGCTGAAAAAATAACAATGATTGGGTCACAATTTGATCCTACCAAGGATTACTTGGTTAACAAGAAATCTATCAAATTGATAATCCAACCTACTATCTTCGATAACCATGATTACTAACAAGTATTTTATTGTGATTCTTAAATTGCAATATTTATTCATCAATTCAAAGAGTTTGTAGAGCAGTTGTTGCCAAAGATAGAAGAATCCTATGGAGATTAGATCATTCAACTTAGATCTAATAATTTCCCTAAAATATTGATTGTCTTGGAGAGTCCTTTTACTTTAAATGATGCAAAGATAGATATAATCAAAATCTCAATAAATCAAAGGAACTATGTTGAAGAAGTATTATGCTTTGACAAAAAGGTAAAAGTGGGAAAAGTGTGTACCCAAAAATAAATAGATTTCTTAGTATACTTGTGTGAGAAGAATAATACAGTTACGGCATGGAACGACAAGGAGTTGAATGGATAAATAAAAAATAAGCATAAGAATTGTAGCTAAGACTTTGGCATACTAAGTAACGTTTAAACTAGTAAACATAAAAGACAAGCAAACGATTGCATTAAACATTAACAATGGTGGGTGGAGGTTTGCAATCAAGGGGCAATGCCCCTTGCGAAGGTTTAGAGGTAGAACTAGTAGAATGAAGAGGTAACATCCCTTGCGGGGTCAAGGGGCAACACCCCTCGTGAGTTTCAAGAGAAAAGTCCTAAACATGCTTCTTGTTGTGATACAAGGCGACGTTGAGGGGCAGAGACCCCACCACCAAGCACAAATTAAGGCCTTCAAAATCTCATAAGCCTTCATGACAAATGTCATTTTCTCAAATTTACCATTTTATTTTGCAAAACCTATAAGTCCCCATGCCGAGTGGCATCTTGAAAACACCCCTAAGGCTTGAGTGACTATGATGGAATAAAAAACAGGGGTTTTCCCAAATCCTCATGTCCCAAAAATGTCCCCATCCCAAAAACGTGATTTTTTTTTTGGGGATGCATCCTCGTGGAACACTAGCTTGAACGAATAATAGACAAACACTATTGTCAACAACTCTTTTTAATATGTACGAGAGTTGTAACATCTTAGATCTTATTAGATCACATAATTAAAGATTTTATGATTAAGATTATTTTTAATTAAATTGTATACATATTTTTATATTAATTTTGATTCATACTCTATAATCTATCATCAAAATAAAGAGAATACATATAAAATTCAAACCAATGCTCACTAAATTATTTCATTTCAAAAGTAAAATTTCATGTAAAAAGAACACCGGCGGCATAAAAGAAGGCCACCACTAAAGTAGATATTGCATCCCTATGCGGCCGACCAGGTGTAAAAAACAGGCTTTGATCATATATTATAGGCAAAGGCTTGGTTCGTTGGTGCACTTGTAATGTGCTCACATATCCATTTATGCATTTCCAGCCATCTAAACTATGTATAGACCACCGGAAAATAATTTACTTTCATTATGTACCTCAGATTCGATTTCATATGTACTATGATTCAATTACTTGGCATTCCTTCATCAGATTGTTCAGGACCATGGGATGCTCTACACCAATGGCTTCGTATTGAAAATTGACATATATAGTTTGCAAGACTGAGAACCCACCATTAAATGAAGAGAGTTCCCAAATGATTTAAACACCACCAACGCTCAGAACCCATTTTATAAACACAGCAATACCAAGGCGGTCAGACAGATTTTTCCTCTTTATCATACCTCCTCCAAGGATGTAGAGAAGACCCCTATCTCCACCTTGATGGAGGCCACACTGATTTCTTCAAAGTCAAGTTAACCCTCCTATTCAAGCTAACGCCAATATGCATCTCTACCCTCAACACCAATCAAATTTCTTACAAAAATCGATGGAATCATAACAAATAAAATGCCTTACAAATCAATTGGCTCAAAACCTCTCTGGAAAAGCTCCAAGATCAGTCATAGTTTCTAAAAGGCCTTAGATGAATTGGCTCAAGCCAACTCAGAAAAGGATCAGAGATCCAGCTCTTGGGTCCAAGCACATTGGTCCAGGATGTGCAGCTGCAAATAGATCTGGGCAATGGCATTTGGACTGAACACATGCCCCTGAAATTCCTTGGTATCCTTAGGTCTAGCAGTCATGGCAATTACCGTTACTGGAAACTTTAAATTCCTTGGCCTCCTTTGGCCCAAATCAGGCACAAATGGAGATCTTGTATACAGTGACAGATCTAAGCATATTAGATTATTCAAGTTTCCACATACACACAATCTTACATTTTAGGCCTTTTATTGTCGTTCCGGTGCATCTTCTAGATCCCTCTTCAGGTTTTAGGTTATTGCCTCTTTATAGGATTTAGAATGTCATGAAGCAAAGAAGGCTCCAAAAGTATCCAAATTAAAAAAAGTGACTGCTTACAAAAAAATCGAAGATTTCATGTGGATATTTTGAGAGCATACCTAGAAGATCGTATTGTTCCATCTATCACGATGTGGGCAACAAGAATCCCTTGTGCTTAGAATTCTCAAGTAAAACACTGAGAAAGGCCCATCTCTTCCCACCGGATCTGCCTTAAAGACTGTGTAGAGGATCAGATACAAGAGAGAAAATAGCTGATGTTTTACCATGTCAACGATAAAATGTTCGCCTCTACGCAACCCTAATAATTCCTTTGATGCAATTTTTAAGAGGAATTTTTACCTACTGTCTTGGAACTCCCTTTCAAATTGACACAATCATAAATGATTCAGATGTGAGTACAAGAGAATCCAGTGGACAACAATAAATCAAAATGATATTTTATTTTAATTGTCGCACGTACCGTCAGGGACTAAGGTTTTGATTTGGTGGTGTCTTTTACGGTGCTGGAGATGTCTCACTATTTATGGTGTCTGAACTTTACACACAACAAAACTTGATCCGTCTTTTCCCTAATCTCCCACAAGTAAAATTTTGTTTGCTCTTGCGGCCGCCCTCCCGGCACCCAACTAGGTAAACGATCATCTGCCCGCTAACCGAGGTTGAGACTGAACTAGTAAACAGGTTATAGGTGTGGTAAATATCTTCGAACTCCTAAAGATATGATAGCAAATCTAATTGATTCTGTTTTAAACTTTATTTTGTTTTGAAAATCAAAATTTTGAAATATAGAAATTATTATTGGCATCTAATTAAATTAGGTTAAAGTATCAAATGGTTGTAATTCAATTAGTTGAGTGTAATCAAGGTGATGATGATGGAATTTTCTTAATTATACCATCTATCAAGATTTAAATCTTTGGACGTACAATATATAAGGGATAAGATTAGTATAATATTTCAAGGGATTTTAGCAAAATAGCTCAAAAAGTAACAACATAGATTTGCACTTTCATATTAGGTATAAAGAACAAAAATTAAGTTAATATCTGACAAGAAAAATATATAGTATTTGATATAAAACTCTTTAAAAAAAGTCAATTATCATGTGTAACTTTGTAATTTTAAAATCATTTTTTCACAAAAGAATCCAAAGGTGAGTATTAAGTCAAAGATTTGGGTAGATGACTTTTTAGAATGTGGATTATGTGTTGAGTTGTCTCCTTATGAATAAGACTATGTATCTACAAATCTCATTGTAAATAAGATCTTATAGAAATTCATAATTTTCTCCATAACAAACTTTCCAAAAATCTCATAATACAAAATCCTTTTTTGATTCTAAACAATTGTGACAATGTTAGATTTACTATTGCAAACCCTACAAATAATACATTAAATTAAATACATGCAACATTTTTTTTTCTAAAGATATTTCTTTAACAATTCAATTTCTAGACTATAATGAATATTTATTAGGTTTCCATTCTTTTTCTTCATTATTATCTATTTTTTAAATCACATATAAAATTTCTAATAATTTATTTTTAAAACTAAAATTTCTTCTATCATTATTTAAAAGTAATAATTAACCTATAATGGAAACTCAAAATAACTATCATTATAAATTAAATTAATAAAATAATACAAAAGTATGTTTTTATAATAAACACCACTTAAACTAGCATAGATATCTTAAATACATTTGTTTAAAAGTATTAAGAAATATGTTTTTTAATGGATATAGGTAGTAGACATATAAAATTAACACATCATCATTTTAGCTAATTACTTAACCATTTCTTCTATAATTCATTGAATAAATCCCTACTTACCTAATTAAGTATACAATTTTTGTCTCTTAACTAATAAATAACATCTTATTATTTAATTAATAAAGTCATTATTCATCCATTATTTATTCATCACTATTCACCTAACCCTAATCTTAGCCTAAATCATTTAATCGACATTCTTCTATAGTCCATCTTAGGTAACTAAATCCAAATATTTATATACCTAAGTCTCCCATCATCATCACAAAAAATAAATAAATATACTTATTTAATTCATTATTTATTTTATCAACTTTCTATTAGTGGACTAAAATCAATTAGCCCCCTAATCCCTCACATGTACATTCTTAACATTGGTCAAATCCCCTCAAATCATGCACATCCTCCAAAAGTGTAGATAGGCATGGGCCTTTATACACAAGGTATAGGACTTTGTACATCCGACATGGATCTTGGTACATGTCACATGATTTAAGGACTTAATTATATTCCCAAGGTATTCTAAAGCACTCATTTTTATTTCATCCATCTACTTTCTTCAAGGGTGCCCTCAACCATTAATTTTATTTAATCTTGGACCCCTTTGTCATCACAAACAATTTGGAGACACTTGTTCTCTGCTCATCCTCCCAATCCTATCAACCAATTTAAGCCTTTGATCTCTTCTTTTAATCCTATCAATCCAATCATTGAGACAAAAATATATAAATTGGCCTTAACCCAAGCTATTTTTAAGAAGACTCCATGGAATGCAATGTTATGTTTTAGGTAGGAGCACTCACATATCATGAACTCAACCATCTTTGAGCACAACAAAATGGCTTGGTACAACAAGGATTATTGTTGATGTAACGCCCCACCAAGGAACCCCAATGGAGGAAAAAGCACCAACCTTCCAACCATGTGGAACCCTAAGGTACACCCCCCTGCTAGGAGATAACATAAGGTTTCACTACAAACAAACAGTCAAGAAGAAACCAGGCTAACATAGATAGGGGCTAAACATGACTAAAATTTAGCACTGCAACAATATTAACATCACATACAATGCATACATCCCTTCCAAAGGAATTCACGCGACTGAAGGGAGAGACATAACTAAGGAATGCTAGACTGCAATAGGGAAGAGTATCATTGCATGGTCCTGGCATGGGTTACCCTGATAGTCTCTCACTAGACGTCAACCCCCATCTATGGTTACCCTGACAGTTTCTCACTAAACGTCGGCCCCATAAGGTGACACATGTTGAACCAAAATTCCTTTCATGAAGATAGGGAAATCGATCTTGCCAACCAGGCCTTCTCAACCTATCCTTAGCCTAATTGAGCACTATAGTCATGGGTGAGACATCTAATTATCTTGATTAATGTGAAATCTACCCATCCCTCTAATTCATTTTAGGTTATCACTGGATTAAGAAACTCTCCAATTGTTTTTCCTAACAGTCTCTCACTAGATGTTGACCCCCATTGAGAGCCACTCCTGCTACTTGCAACTAGTAGACCCTACACAACAAGCAAGGTAAAAACCATCTTGCACACTTAACAAAATCACATGAATCACACACACAGAGCAAGGCATTAACCATCTCGCTCACATAACCTAATCACAAGCAAGTATACCCAATGCAAGGCATAGACCCTCTTGCACACATCTCAAATACATTACCAATAAATTCTATGTGAAACAAACATAAAACTCATACAAACAACAATACTCCCTCCTAAACCTCTTCAAGCCAGCCTTATCCACTTTGCACAAAAGACTCCCACTCTTATACCATTATCAAAATCATCTGAACTCCAATTATCAACATAATATACAAACAAGCAATCAAATAAACAATGCAACCATGAACAACTCCAAATAAAATATCACTTCCATATTTTATATTGTTCATTTTCACCTACTTAATATCACTAATCAATACATTATTAAAAAAAAAAACATAAATAAAACATACATATATATTAAAGCTGAATATATTTTTTTAGTAAAAATAATCTAATTATGTTGTGATAAATACATATATTTAAACATACATATATAAGTATACATATATTATTATCAAAATTTGGGTTTCATAACAATATATCAATCTACAAGGTGACTTGTATATTTATATACATCTATATATATTATATATGTTAATGTTTATTTAGCGTTGATTGTATAACATAGCACTTAACTTTGTAACCCATGTAAATGTTAAACTTGGCACATAGTCTATAAGACTATTGCACAACATATTACTATGATTATTGTGTAGTATATTATTCAATGACAAAAGTGTTGGAAATGAAATACATGCATTTATACTTGCTTGGGGATTAAAGCACATAAATTGCAATATTATGTAAATGTGGGCAGTGCTCCATAAGGCACTTGGTAACTGATTTCCAACATGAGAATACTATGACCTCTTCATTCCAAACTACAAACATGAGAATAGGGGGCGTGGTGTTTGAGTGATGCCATGATTGAATGGTGCAAATCAAATAGGAGTCTTGAATACCAATTTCAAATACAATATAAATTTTGAATACCAAGCAAAAACTATTTCCAATGAATTCCAAACTAAAAATCTAATCATCAAATATCCTATATAATCCTTATTCACTAAACACAAAATGCCATCTATCATATAAAATTCGTATGACAAGGATATTGTAATTCAAGGCATTGAATGTCATGACTATCTATATAACATCAAACTAAGTATGAAATCGACTTAAACAAAATTGATTTCCAATGCATTACAATGTAGATTTTTAGCTATGATATATAGATTTGTACATTAAGATTCAAATACAGTAAGTAGTCCAAACAGTAATACATACCCATCGAATTCCCTGTATGATGGATATCCAACGACTACCAAAATATAACACATAAAGACTATCCAATACAAACAAATGAAATCCCAACATCAAAATTATTCATGTGACTGATTTCCAACTTAAAACAAAATCATTGAACCGTATAAATCGAATGCAAAAGAAAAGTATATCATACAAATCAAATTGGAAAAATAGAAGAGAGGGTGCCACTGTGGGAGGGAACCACACTGGAAAATCCATACAAAGGCTTGAACAATTTTCAAACAAATGCAAAGGTAGCCATACAATGTATGTTGTTCAAGTATTGAGTGCAGACACAAAGCACATATATGCCAAATAAAAAGAAAAAAGATGTGGTTTATATTGCAAGTAATCATATTGTAGCAATGATGGAACTCAACTCAGTAGGGTGCACACTCAAATGGTCTTTGAAACAGCTTAAGTAACTTTCATGCAAATGCAATAAAGGCTGGTATAAAGCTAACCATCAAAATATAAGATTTTGCAACAAGAGGATGACCGATATAAAATATTTTTATAGAGGAACGTGCCAAAATGCAAGAGGTATTGATTTAAGGAATTGCAAAGGTTGCACATGTGCTATGCACAAAATGGATTAAAACCTTCTAGAACTTAATGATTGGAGAATATATTCATATAAATGCATATTTTATGTATTTTCCCATGGAAATAAAATAGACGATTACCACATTTTCAAGCAACATCATGTAAAAGAGCATTCATTTTCAATATAAAAACAAGAAAGAATTTGATTGCATAAATCAAAGAAGCAAAACAATGAACAAGCCAACCTTCATCCAACGGAGGCTGGGACAAAAATCCGATGCCAAGATCAATCTTCTGTAGCAACAAGAACTTCTTCCAAAATCCCCAATCCACACAAACTCTACACCATAAGAAATTATTTTGCAGACCCCAAAATTTTCTTCCTCGAAAACCAAAAATCCCCTCATGAAAATCTCTTGAAAAGATAATTATTTACAAAAAAAGAAAGCTCTTTGATTTTCAAAAACAAAAATCTAATAAAACTCTAAAATCTCCAAAAAAAAATCTAGTTTCCTTTTCAACCATCAGTTCGAAATTATACAAGTGCTCCACAAAAATCCTTTCTATCTTTTCTAATTATTTTGTTGTTTATTAATTGCAACTTTCTATTATAATATTTTATTTTATTTTAATATTTCATTATGCTTTTAAATTTATTATAAACCATAAATATTAATAAATATATTTATATTTAATTACCAAAATACTTGTTACTTAATAATTTTATTTAATGAATCAATTAATCAAGAACAACATTTGTCAAACAAAATTAAATTAACAACCCAAATAACAACAACAATTACCTAACCATGTTCAGGGTCGAAAACAAGAGCAACTAAACATAGACAACAAATGCACTAACGAGGTAACAGACAGATACTCACCCTCTTTGAGGATGATAGCTAGGGTAGGGGACCAAATGTTATATTTGAACAACTATTCCATTTGGTTTTAAGGCATGCTCAGACCTGCCAATTCAGGTTGAGTCTATGCCTAGTACCTGCAACCTGCAACACACAAAACGGTTGAGCATATACATAATCATACAATTAGGGACACCGTGAAAGGAAATCACAACATAGTAGGGTACTCACAAGTGAGTAATGCAACACTATCCCTTTCACCCAAAACACATCAAACAAGTAACCACATCAACACACAACAATCAGTTACATAACAAACAAGATAGAACAATCACCAGATAATCACATAATAACCATGATTAGATAATAAAATAATTTTCATAATAAGATTAATCTAGATAATCAAATAAGTCCATATAACTGTCATAACATGTGCATAAACTCATGTAATATAATATCACCAAAGTATCATCAAAGTGTCATCAACTATCATCATAGTAGTGAGTCCAACATAAAACAAAGTGTCATAATATTTGGTTCTAAATAGATCAACTACTAGTCTAACATAAAATAGTATGAGGGGCACTACATCCTCCCACCTAGAATTGGGCTTACTCCTAAAAACTTGCAAACATAAAAGGTATAAATCTCACATTCAGGATGCATCCTCCCAAGTATTTGAAGACTCATCATTAGGCTCCCAATGGACCCTCACCTGGTCAATGTCTCTTGTGCTACATAATTGCTATGGGCTCTAGAGCCAGCTTCCCATCCTCTACTTCTAGCCTCTACAATTGTTCCCTGATGCTCTGTCTGGTAGTTATCAACCACTACACACCCTCTATGAAACTTTCCTACATCACCCATTGTCGGTTATGAGGCTAACGGCCTCTAACCGAATCATGATGTGGGTATGTGCAGGATCATCATGGAAAAAATAGGCCCTTAAGTGGCGAAAAAATTCAAAAAACTCAAAGTTAAGCAACTTGACGTAAAAATTTGAATAAGTTATCTATATTATTTAAAAAATATGTAAGAATAGAATCTGTAGCAAATTGAATGTAGTTTCTAAACTACTAGTTTTATTTTTTTTAAACAAAATCTATTTGGTGAAAATTTGAAATTTCAATGCAGTAGTACTTAAATTTCAAGGAAAAAATAAGAAGTGTCTGTCTGACCAACTTAACCACAAAAAAAAGATAATTATTTTTTTATAAGATTTTAGATATAAGTAGAGGACTCATGTCCCGATGTGATGCATATTTTTTTGTAGTTTTTTTCTAAGTAAATAATTAATTATGAATTTTTTATTACACATTTTAAAAAATATAAAAAACTCGTATATCTGACCACCTTAACTTGGTCAAAACTTTATGAAATTCAATATTTTTTCTTTTAATCCTATAGTATTCTACGCATAGTATGTGACGAATGATTCAGACTCAAAAAATATGATACCATTTGAAAGCTATAGATGTTTTTCAATCAACCTATCAATCAAGACTTTAGTTGTAATTCAAATAGAAAATGAATAATAATTATTTATTAAATTCAAAGTAAAGCATAATTGATATTGGTGGAAAGTTGTGAATCTCCTTTAAAAACCATTTTTGTTTCATCAATTTTGGGTAAAAAAAAAGTCGCCAGCCACATACCCTACACATACCCATCATATTGCCACTTTTTGGCCCATCGTGATCTTGCACATACCCATGTGCTCTTCTAAGGACATTATTTGGCTATATGGCTCTGTTGGCCACAAGAAAAACATCTTGTACCACTGCCATACCCCCTGCCACCTGAGGGTGCACTGGAATAATGGAAACTACCACTAATGACTACAAATTATGTGCTATGAGTTGGCTAGTCGGGATGATAATGCTTGGCTCGCTCCCAAATCCAATTTTTCCTAGATTGAAACCTACTACCTTGTTGTGACTGAGAGCTCAAATTTTGACTGGGAACATTGTTGTTGTTGTTGTTATTGTTGTTGTTGTCCACCCTTAGTGGGTGCTTGATGGCTCCTAGAGGAACCTGCAGCCTGAGACTGACCACCTTGAGATTGGAGACCTACTGGAGGCACACTACCAATTTGCACACCCATTTGACCCCCTAGTACCATGGCCAAATTCTCCTCAACCAAACGAGCCTTCTCTACTATCACCTCCATGGTCTTCGGCTCAAACAAATAGACTCCACTAATACGAGCATTCAAACCCCTAATGAAATGTTGAACCAACATAGCCTCATCATCACAAATACCTGCATACTGCTTAAGCTCATAGAACCTACGCTCATACTGCTCCACAAATACCTACATGACACTGCCTCCAATGATCTAATAAAAAGCGAGCTCTGAACCTCTCCAAAAACATCTCCCAAGACACTAGACCAATATATAGATGCAATTTTTATTCCTCCAACTGCCACCATATGGAATCAAAACCCCTAAGGTGCATGATGGTACATCTCACCTTGGTATTAATACCATACGGGTGCATGTCAAAACACCTGTCCAAATCTATCAACCAAGTCTCTACCTCCAAGCCATCATTAGAACCATCGAAGGTAGGAGGACGTGTCCTCAAGAGATCCCTCATATGACTTATTGAAATAGCCTCCTACTCTACTGGCACATCTTCCCTCTTAGGAGACCTTTCACTTTCCTTGACCACCTGTTGACTACCCTCTTGTCTAAGGCCTAAGTGAGCAAGGACCTCCTCAAGTAAATGACAAAACTAAGCTCCCTCAAACTCTAGCTAACCTAGATTCTAACCCTAGATTTCTTGATCATTCTGAGAGCCTTGTTGTTCCTCATGATCACTCTCCTGGGAACTCTAAGAAGGGGTGTTCTGGCAGTTAGCCCCACGGCCACCACCATGACCTGTACCACAACCCCTACCTTGACCTCTAGGAATCTTCCTACACAACACCACCAAAGAAGAAGTCTCAATTATTAGTCGAGGATGAAGAAAATGGAAAAAACATAAGCTCAAAAATATAAGCACTAGGACAACATAATGCACTCATATGAAACCAGAGTACCTAGTGTTAGAACTTGGGCTCTGATACCAAGTGTAATGCCCCACCAAGGAACCCAAATGGAGGAAAAAGCACCAACCTCTCCACCATGTGGAACTCTAAAGTCAAACCCCAATACTAGGAGATAACATAAGGTCCCACTACAAACAAACAGTCAAGAAGACAACAAGCTAACATAAACAATCACTAAACATGACTAAAACTCAACACTGCAACAACATTAACATCACATACAAAACATACATCGCTTTCAGAGGCATTCAGACCATAGAAGGGAAATACATAACTAGGGAAAGCTAGACTGCAATAGGAAAGATTGTCATTGCATGGTCCTAGCATGGGTTACCCTGACCATCTCTCACTAGACATCGACCCCCATCTATGGTTACCTTGACAGTATTTCACTAGACGTTGGCCCCATAGGCTGACACATGCAGAACCAACATTCCTTTCGTGAGGACAAGCAAGTTCATCTTTCCAACCAGGCCTTTTCAACCCCTCCTTAGCCTAAACGAGCACTAAAGGCATGGGTGAGGCATCCAATTATCTTGATTAATGTGAAGTCTACCCATCCCCCTAATTCATTTTAGGTTATCATTGAATTAAGAAACTCTCCAATGGGTTGTCTTGACAGTCTTTCACTAGATGCCAGCCCCCATTGAGAGCCACTCCCCTACTTACAACTAGTAGACCCTACACAACAAGCAAGTTAAAAACCATCTTGCACACTGAACCAAATCCCATGAATAACACACACAAAGCAAGGAATTAACCATCTCGCTCACATAACCCAATCACAAGCAAGTATACCCAGTGCAAAGCATAAACCCTCTTGCACACATCTCAAATACATTACCAACCACTTCCATGTGAAAAAAACATAAAACTCATAAAAACAACAATACTCCCTCCCAAACCTATGGAAGCCAGCCTTATCCACTTTGAAAAAAAGACTCCCACTCTTATACCATTATCAAAATCATCCCAAATTCCAATTATCAACACAATATAAAAACAAGCAATCAAATAAACAATCCAACTATGAACAACTCCAAATAAAACATCACTTCCACATTTTATATTGTTCATTTTCACTTACTTAATTTCACTAATCAATAAATTATTAAAAACAAAAACACAAATAAAACATACATATATATTAAAACTATTTTTTTTTTAATACAAATAATTTGATTATGCTGTGATAAATACATATATTTAAACATACAAATATAAGTATACATATATTATTATCAAAATTCAGGTTTCAGAACAATATATCAATCTACAAGGTGACTTGTATATTTATATACATCTATATATATTATATATGTTAATGTTTCTTTAGCGCTGATGAGATAGCATAGCACGTAACCTTGTAACCCATGTAAATGTTAAACTTAGCGCATAATATTTAAGACTATTGCACAGCATATTGCTATGATTATTGCACATTATATTATTCAATGACAAAAGTGTTGGAGATGAGGTGCATGCATTTATACTTGCTTGGGGATTAAAGCACACAAAGTGCAATATTATGTAAATGTGGGCAGTGCTCCATAATGCGCTTGGTAACTGATTTCCAATGCGAGAATAATATGACCTCTTCGTTCCAAACTGCAAGCATGAGAATAGGGGGCGTGGTGTTTGAGTGGTGCCATGATTGAACAGTGCAAATCAAATATGAGTCTTGAATACCAATTTCAAATATAATATAAATTTTGAATACCAAGCAAAACCCATTTCCAATGAATTCCAAATTGAAAATATAATCATCAAATATCCTGTATAATCTGTATTCAATGAATACCAAACAACATCTATCATATAAAATTTGTATGACAAGGATATTGTAATTCAAGGATTCGAATGCCATAACTATCTATATAAATTCAAACTAAGTATGAAATCAACTTAAACAAAATTGATTTCCAACGCATTACAATGTAGATATTTAGCTATGATATATAGATTTGCACTTTAAGATTAAAATACAGTAAGTAATCCAAACAGTAATACATACCCATCGAATTCCCTATGTAATCATGGATATCCAACGACTACCAAAATATAACACATAAAGACTATCCAATACAAACAAATGAAATTACATCATCGAAATTATTCATATGACTGATTTCCAACTTAAAATAGAATCATTGAACCATATAAATAGAATGCAAAATAAAAGTACATATCATACAAATCAAATTGGAAAAATATAAGAGAGGGCACTGCTGTGGGAGGGAAGCACGTTGGAAAAGCCATACAAAGGCTTGAACAATTTTCAAACAAATGCAACGGTAGGCATACAATGTATGTTGTTCAAGTATTGAGTGCAGACACAAAGCACATATATGCCAAATAAAAGAAACAAGATGCGATTTATATTGCAAGTAATCATATTGTAGGAGTGATGGAACTCAACTCAGCGGGATGCAAGCTAAAATGATCTTTGAAATGGCTTAAGTAACTTTCAAGCAAATGCAATAAAGGCTGGTATAAAGCCAAACATCAAAATATAAGATTTTGTAGCAAGAGGATGACCGATATAAAATAGTTATGCTGAGGAACATGCCAAAATGCAAGAGGTGTCGATTTAAGGAATTGCAAAGGTTGCACATGTGCTATGCACAAAATGGATTTAAAACCTTCTAGAACTCAATGATTGGAGAATATATACATATAAATGCATATTTCATTGATTTTCCCATGGAAATAAAATAGATGATTACCACATTTTCAAGAAACATCATGTAAAAAAGCATTTATTTTCAGCAAAAAAAAGATAGAATTTGTTTGCATAAATTAGAGAAGCAAAACAAGGAACAAGCCAACCTGGATCCAACACAGGCTGGGATAGAAATACAATGTCAAGATCAATCTTCTACAGCAACAAGAACTTCTTCCAAAATCCCCAATCCACACAAACTCTACACCATAAGAAATTATTTTGTAGACCCTAAAATTTTCTTCCCCAGAAACCAAAAATCCCCTCATGAAAATCTCTCGAAAAGATAATTATTTACAAAAATAGAAAGATCTTTGATTTTCAAAAATAAAAAATCTAATAAAACTCTAAAATATCCAATAAACATCTAGTTTCCTTTTTAACCATCAATTTGAAGTTATACATGTTCTCCACAAAAATCCTTTCTATCTTTTTTAATTATTTTGTTGAACATTATTAATTGCAACTTTCCATCATATTATTTTATTTTATTTTAATATTTCATTATGTTTTTAAATTTATTATAAACCATAAATATTAATAAATATATTTATATTTAATTACCAAAATACTTGTTACTTAATAATTTAATTTAATGAATGAATTAATCAAGAACAACATTTTTCAAACAAAATTAAATTAAACAACTCAAATAACAACAACAATTACCTAACCATTTTCAAGGTCGAAAACAAGACCAATTGACCGCAAACAACAGACACACTAATGAGGTAACAGAAAGATACTCACCCTCTTCGAGGATGATGGCTAGAGTAGGGGAGCAAATATTATCTCTGAACAACTGTTCCATTGGGTTTTAGGCCATGCTTAGACCTGTCAATTCAGGTTGATTCGATGCCTAGTACCTGCAACCTGCAGCACACAAAATAGTCGGGCATATACATAATCATACAATCAGGCACACCGTGAAAGGAAATCACAACATAGCAAGATTCTCACAAGTGAGTAATGTGACACTATCCCTTTCACACAAAACACATCAAACAAGTAACCACATCAACACACAATAATCAGTTACATAACAAACAAAATAGAACAATCACTTGATAGTCACATAATAACCATGATCAGATAATAAAATAATGCTCATAATAAGATTAATCCAGATAATCAAATAAGTCCATATAACTATCATAACATGTGCATAAACTCAAGCAATAGAATATCACCAAAGTATCATCAAAGTGTCATCAACTGTCATTGTAGTAGTGAGTCCAACATCAAACAAAGTGTCATAATATTTGGTCCTAAACAAATCAACTACCAATCTAACAAAGAACAGTACGAGGGGCACTACCGTTGAGTTATTTGTATAGTTTCATCAATGTTCTCTTAACTCTTATACTTAATTTGATTGTTGCATAACTTATAAGTAAGATAGGTTAATATTATTATTTTATATTGTTCTTGTATGTTCCAATTTTTATATATGTAGTAACTATAATGATAGCAAGGGATAAATTTTAATGGTGTTATTGTGTTAACGAAAATATCTTATCTTAAATTTGACATTCATTTACATGTCAATTTATCAATATTAATAACAAACATATTACCCATATCTTATTAATTTCAAACAATAGATAACTCTTCAACATAAATAATTCTTAGGTAAATATTAAATTAAATAGCTCGTGTGTCTTTAATTATCTATTAAATAAATATTATAAATTATAAATATCTACAAAATAAAATAACTCTTAAACTAAAAGTGAATGATTTTTTTTTATTTTTTTTAGAACTTTTTATTTCATTATTATTGGAAAAGTAAAATAGTTCTTGAATACAAGTTAAATTAAATAATGTTTATATATATTTTCTTATCTATTGTTTACCTTATTTAAATTCTTGTGTGTATATTTTAGTTTAGATAGATATTAATAAATAATATTCATATAATTTGTAAAGTAAAATATTTTACTTACATTAATCTAAATTGTTGAAGCAATACCCTTAATTATACAAATCTAGACGTCTTTTATCTAGATATATTTAAGATATATATGCTTGTTTTGTTATAGTTTGGTATTATCTTTTTTACTACTAGTTTAGAATTATTTTATTTTAATTGCATTGTTTACTTTCTTTTTAGTTGATGATTTACTTTACTATGTAACTTTTAGGTTTACTTTTGGAAAAACTACCATTCATTATCTTCTAATTATTTTGTTTTGTTTTTACATTGAAAAGTGTACTAAATATTATATATATATTTGGCAAAAAGTAGTGGGCCTGCAAATATATTAATAATAATAAAAAAATTGGAATAATTAATAGTTTATATGATCCCAAAAACACCTTTACAACGATAAACTATCTGCCAACCCCTAGTTTGCTATTGAAAATGGGTTGATTATACAAAATATTCAGAAGTCCATAACAAAATTTGTTTTTACAGCCTGGAGCTTAGATAGATTTGGGCATGAAGAAAGAAAAACAAACTAAATCCCCTTGCATAGCCCCTAGACTGAATTTTCCCCTAGGTCTTCCTGCACTATTAATATCATGTCTGGGACAGGACCCTGCACCCTTCTTGCTCAAGCCAAATCTGATCTATATTTTCTAAATCTGTTTCTCTGGAACTTGGTGCTCTCGAAACTATTGCTCTGGAATTTTGGCATCAACAACAACATTCTTCTTTCCCTTAACGTACTCCATATCCAAATCATAGGCCTGTATCTTATGGATCCAATTATGTTTCCACTCATTAAGGTTTTATTACTTTGTTACCAGTGAAATATCTCTAGCCAAATCTGAACTATGTTTACTGAATATGTTGCTCCTTAACTTGGTGCTCTAGAATTCCATCAAAAAAATTCTTGCAAACTTTTCCACTGATGTTTGCCTTTTCTTTTTATATTTTCAATATATATGAAGATACTGTCCAGAAGCATGAGTGAATAATGCCACAACTGACGCCACCCAGCAAACAAATTATTCTTTGTTATTGCCACCTTCATCTTGCTTCATCATTTTTTGTTACCACCTTCATCCTACTCAGCTAGGCTGATGACAATGCGATTACACATATTTATCCATTGCAATAACAATGTGATTATGCATTTATGAACAAATTATAAGCTCCTTTCATGCATGGCCAAAGTCGTGGCTTCCGTAACAACTATTACAACTTTCGGGTATGTTTGCAATTCTATGTCATTATACACAATAATTTATTTCCCATCACAACGCCAATTTGTCTGTCATGCCATTCTCCTCTCTATAAGTATGTGAGATGATAAAATCTTGGAATTCATCCAACAAAAACAAGATTTTTTGTAAAATATATTTCAAACACCAACTGTGCACCTTTCTTTCCTTGTAGGAATTAATTATAATTAAGGAGTCCCCCTTGATATGAATTTGTGCAATACCCAATTTGAGGGAAATTTCCAATCCTGCCAGGACTGCCTAAGCCTTAGCCACATTATTCATGCCCACTGGAAGTGAAAATGAACTAGCCACTATTACTGATCCCAAAGAGTCTTGGCTACAAATTCCTACCCCTGAGATGCCCAGATTCCTTCTCAAAGCACCATCAAAGTTAAGTTTGAAAAAATCAAAACATGGGCACTTCCATTTGATTTCTTTTATATTCACATTCACTCTGCTATTTTAATGTAAACTTCTTGCAAATAGAAAACTTATGTTCTTCCAGTTCTTCACAATAGAGTCATCCCAACTTGTGAATAAGGAGGACGTGTTCTTATGTTTCAAAACATAAGAATTAACCACTTTTGAAACTAATTTTTAAATCTTAACTTTGATGACGTCAATTGAAGAACTTGATTTTTTGAAAATGCATAAATTGTGTTCCCACCATATATTCCATATTACTAGAGACCTGGAATAACTTAACATATAGATGCAAGAAAAGAGGTTTTATACAGTAATGGCTAGCTCTAGAAGATGTCCCAAATAGAATTTGGTAAAGGGTTGTATAAATTCAGCTTGCTCTTTACGGACATGCATCATTCTTGCATAAAACTGCATTGTACAAACAGATGGTCTACATTATGTACTAAATATTATATATTTATATGTTATTTTTAAATAATTGCATTTGTAGGTATAATATGTAATTTAATATTTAAAAAACACACACATACATATGTATATATGTATGCATATATATGTGGCGGGAGAAACGAGAGGGGAGGGGGAGCGGGCAGGGGACTTGTGTTTTAGTTTTTATGTACATATTCCCAACATGAGACTCTACCCTTACTATTGATGTATTGTAGAATGTCTCTCGACATAATAAAATATATTCTAACATAAATTTATGAAAATTAACATTTTCAAAAATTATTATCAATAATCAATTATTATGTTTAAAAATTAGTGATCACTCTTACATTTATATATTTAACATTTTAATCTTTTTATCAGGATCATAAACTTGAAATGATAAAGTTACAATTGTCTAATACTATAATGATGATATTATATAAGAATTATCACAAAAATAATACAAATAATATGAATCGGAAGTGGTTGGAATTTTAAATCTAAAATGGGCATTTTAGGATAAATGGTTTTGGTTGTGGTAAAAATCTAGCTATGACATTTACACATTTCTAGTCTCGCACTTTGGTAGAAATTTTGGTTCTTTTAAATAATTTCTTGAAAAATAGTTAAGCCTTCTATATATACCATGCAAAGGCCAAAAATAATGATTTTTTTTTATGTTTGTAATTCATTGTATTTTTATTCCACAAAATTATTATTGGTAATTTTAATATTTACTTCTTGTATTTTTCTTGACTAGATATATAGAGTTTTATTTATAAAATTATAAGGATAAAATAATCATTTTAGATCATAAAGAAGAAAAAAAAAACATTAGAATAACCACTTTGAAATCACATGTGAAAAAAATTATGAAATACAAATTAGGGGAGCGTCCATGGTGTCATTGTTCCCAAATAGCACATAGAGCAACTAAAAGGTGTCTTGTACATGAGCATACATAGAAGTGGTTTGATAGACAAACACATAGCTATCAATAAATTCTCTTAAATGATATGGACATTGATTTCCATAGGTCTCACTCTGTTTAGCCATTTTGTCGCAGATTTGTACAATTCATAATTATTTTACATATTTCATATTCACTAGAACTGTTACAAATGTTTACCATGTTTTCTTTTATGGTTTTTTAATTTTCATGCCTACTCTCTCTCTTTACTTGTGTTTTTATAGTTTTATTTTTAGAACCCTATATTCTCATCTAAAAATACAAGGCTATATTATGCATTTTACATTATTCATAACCATATATAATGCATTTTGCAGTGTTCATAGTCCATTCATTTAGAAACTATGAGAAATATGTGGATGTGTAGAGAATTGAAGATGCAAAGGAAGTGTAGGTTCCATGGAGTATATTTGATTGAAACCCTTAAATAATTTATGCTATATTCTCTTAAAATATTGATACAGAGGCAACAAATTATGTAGAAATAATGGAGGAAGCTATGAAGAGAAAGTGAGAGGTTGATGATGAAAAAGTAGTGGTGGGTGTGGGAGTTTCTTGTCTTCTCGCTAACAATAATAGAGGTAGATTATTTATTGTGATGTTGAACGCATTATTCAAGGTTAGCAAAGTCAAAAAGTTACTATTTTTTTCTTTTATATTTCTTTTATGCTTTTCCCATTTAAATTCTACATTAAATTATTTTATGTCTTGGGGGCCAATAAATCTCTTTATTATAGAGACATATTCTCCCCCCAACCATCATTATTTTTTCCACAATGTAGAGGCTCTTCCCAAGTGAGGATTCATAGAATCATTTTGGTCAACACTCTAAAAAAATGTATCTCATTAAATTTGACAAAAATAATGGAAATGGTTTAAAAATTGATCAAAATCACTTAAATTTGAACTCATCATCTTGTAAGCCATTTTTTTCTCTTGTGGGCACTATTAAACATAAATATAGCTATTATTTTTAACTTTTGTAGTTGTTGATCCATGTATGTCATCTCAAAATGACCACGAATACAAACATAATATAAAATTTATCTTGTTTACATAGTTTATTTATTCATAAATTGTACATAATAGTTTGCTTGCACAGTATGCCTACTCAATCAAGATAAATAAAATCTATGTAAGATGGAGCACATGTTCTTGTCTATTGATTATCACACATATAGAGTTTGCAACTACAATAGTCAATGTATTATAACAATCCAAATAATATTTCAAAAGAATATATCAAAATGATCTTAGGTTTTTATCGATGAAGATGAATTGGTAGAACAATCTTTAGAAAATCAAACCTTATATAAATTTCTCAAAGCAATGTGCTCGTGTGGACCTTGATCTTCCACAATTTTTTTATATCCTCCCTAATTATGCCAAAATGAGTGCCTTCAAATGTTGCATAGACATTCATCAAAGCACAATGGAAGGGTATTTTTGGGAAATTATTATAATTTTAAATATTATAGCAAAATATATGTAAAATGTGAAGTATATACAAGGCATTTCAATTAGAAAAAATATAGACCATAACATTAAGTTGCATGTGTATGCAACATGCAACACATCAACTAAATATTCTTAGGTTGTATGTGAAATCAACTCCTCTTATTATTCCTTTAAATAACCCCAATTTTTTTGTAATGTTTAGTGATATAATAAAAAAGTAGTTTAATTGTAAAAATAATTCTTGACTTGTTAAAATATAATAATAATCTGTTGCAATCAAAAAGATCTTTCTATACCTCATTATTATTTTAAGATTTAAATTATTATTTTAAGATTTAAGAAATATTCATTGGCATTTTTATTTTTTTGTGTCTAAAGACAACACAAGGTGGTGACACTTTGTATCATTGCAAACATCAATGTGTCACAAAACATTTCCACAAATTATATCGTTCAATTTCTAGTTAGTATAATGGTGTCAATTAAGGATTGATATCCATATTAATTTTGTCTATATTTGTCTAGATATTTTACATCCAAGATACGTGGTTGCATATATTTAGATTGGTCTCATCTAATTCTAAGGACTAAATATGGTTCCAATATGAAGGTTGTATCAAAACCTATCCACAATGAACACATTACTCATGAGGTAATGGCAAATATTGAACCAGCCTACACTATGTCCATAGGAGAAGAGAATATAAGTACTAAAATTAGAGGATAAAATAACCATATTATTTTGGCATCTCGCTAATTAGAGGAGGAATAAACAAAAGAAACCTCAAATTGGGACCCTTTTGGTAACTTTGACTCAATGATGCAGTCAAGATTGGAGGGTCCGAAATGGACTGTCAAACCTTGTAGTAGAACTCAACACAACACAAATAACTAAAAGTAACATACAACATTATTGATTTAAAACACAAACATACATGCTTGTTGACCTTCTCAAATGCATATTACATTAGGCTCCATGGGCCACACCTACATGGGCCACACCTACTAGCTCACAAACCACCATAGGCTTAATTACTACTATATGCAGAACTAGATTAAAAATCTAATGTGATAGCTTCTAACTCCATATCATACTTAGCTACCTTCCTGCTAAATTTAAAGATTGATTATATACTAGCTCCTAGAATTAAGAAAGATCCATGTTGGCCTCAATTAGATCCCAAGTATGATGTCCAATGAAACATGTATGTCAGGCCTAAGGAATTGAAGAGGCGTCAAATGTGAGTTTGGACCTAATTGGGATTGGTCCTATCCTATATCTATCCTACGACAAGCCATGAAGGCTCTACAAGATACAAGGAGATTCCACACAGTTACTCCAATAGGTTTGGGTCCAAGTTTCTCATCGGGGCGATCTTTTTGTGAAGGGTTTTTTCAGATTGTAGTGTTGTGGGGTCTATCACTCGGATATTTTATTGTAGACTTCTCATTCTACCTTCGTTCCAATCGGAAAAACTGGGTGTTGCGATAAGATACAGTATGAATCTCCGAGATGCTCGTGCATCAGACTCTTGGGTTATTTGAAAAGTGCGTCTCGCACATTGCAAGCTTTGTAAATGATTTTTTCGTTCAAGTTCAGCTTCTAAAATACATGTTGCATCCTCTTTTGTCTTATCTTTCCATTTGGCTAGGTATTCCCCATATTCCTTGTTCTTGTTGTTGTGCTTAGTCCTACTATCCATAATTTGATCTATCTGCTTCGGTTGTTTTTGCGATAGCTAGTCTTACTGAGGGGATTCTATGTTGTCTCCCTTTGACTATGTTCTATGGAATAGATAGAGGTCTGTAATGTTGAATATTGGTGAAATTCCAACACATTTTGATAGCTCCACCTCGTAGGCATTACTGGAATCAAAACATCAAAGCTTATTACACGGTCCAAACTTCATCTTCAGCTTGTTGTATGTTCCTACCAGAAACCTCTCCTTCTAGAGATAAACAAGGAGAAGATCAATAGTTGTCATAGCATCACCTTTTCAATTTATACTGACATAGTACTATGTGTGATGGTGTGATATAGCACCACATGTCTAACATGGCGTATGCAGGACAAATGGCACATTTTCACCATTTTATAGAAAGGTAGATGGGTCCTAGTGTTGGATTTGTAAGAACGCGAGATACTTACACATGTTCTTGTTGACGTTTACAAATAAAAGGATAGAAAATGTGATAAAGATCAACAATGCATATTTTAGGAGAAGATTATTGAAGGAGAAGATTAGATGGTTATTGTGGTGGCACATTCTTGTCCCGCTCTAACAATGTCATGTTTGCGATGAAGTAATATGCTGACCTGTGTCCATGATGACGTCGGTGAGGTTTAAGCCTGCCCAAAGCAAAATATTTGTCTCAAGTTTAGTTGCAGATCTACGATACATATTCAAAGGAAATTTGATCAAACAGTTGCGTTTTAAAGTTAAAGCATATTAACAAAGACCATTAAATCATGGCACGAAAGTCGTAGAACTACAACTAGTATTTGAAGATTTGATTATCTCAACGGTCAGGCGATGGAACTCTCAGTCAAGCGATGGAATTTTACATAGAATATAAAATTTATTACCACAATCGCTCCAGTTGTATTTTTATTGGTGATTGAAATGTATGGATGATGAAATTAAGGCACAAATGGCTACAAAATCTGATAACAGATCAATCATGCTGGTAATGGTCATTTAATTTGTATCAAATCTAGGGTTTGATGCATGTTAAAATAGAAAAATACAAAGAATTGTGGATGTGGTACAAGGATCAAGAAAAAGAAGACTTGTCGATTAAGAGAAAGTAGAAGAGTCTAGTAGAACAAAGACGATGAAGAGAGTATCGAATGTAGAACTATCATCTAGGATACACATTTAGTGTGTAGAGGAGAGAAATAGTAGAGAGGGGTGAAGAGAAGAGAAGTAGATGAAAAGTTAGCAGTAGAGAGAGGAAATGATTTTGTAGCTTCAAAGAATAGAGGATGTTCTAAAGACTAGTGAGTAGAATAGAGAAGAAGAAGAGAATAAACAATTTCAAAATAGGTTTATAACATAGAATTGGATTCAATTGAATCATTTGTAATCAGGAGTTGCAGCTCCATAAATTTGATTGGTTGGTTCCATCAGAAAACTAAGTAGGTGCTAAGTTAGGGAGTAGGTGTTTCCTTAGAGTTGGTGCTCTTAAATAAGGGGATTGGTGTCACCTTAGGGTTGGTGCCCTTAAATAATATAACTAGTGAAGTTTTTGTTGTGAGGCTAGATTAGGATAGTAGATCCTAGTAGTTATTCTCACCATGGTTTTTCTCATATTGAATTTTCCACATATATTTGGTGTTACGTCTACTTGTGTGTGTACGATCTCTACATATCCTTCTATTTTGCATTAGACGTATTAAAGGATAAGATTTTATTACTCTATTGATTCACCTCCCTCTCAGCAAATAGTTGTGTCCCAAAAAATACTTGATCTTGATCTCCCCTATAACATTCACCTTGGACATCCTTGGATACATTCTATGCAAGCCATCCCATCCACCCACCACAAATGCTTAAAATTTGCATATAATGGTAGGGAGGTAACTATACTCACTGATCCTCAACCCTTCCAATATTGCAAAATGTTGGAAGGAAAATACCAATGATTCCATCATTGCCCAATCAATGATGTTGCATCCACCTCACAATATTATATCCATCCATCCACATTACAACCCTCTTCCACTTCCCATCCAATTCTTGAGATCAAGATCAAGGTAACTAACAATGGATGTAGGGAGTATGAAATACAAAATTCCTTTTATGTAGGAAAACTCCCTCTTTCACCACGATCTTATGGAAAACCCAAAGAATTTAATATGGAACCTAAGGAAAAATTGAAAAGCTCTAGTAAATGGGGATTATTCAATAAAGAGGATCTAATTCAAGACATCTCCTCCTAGTTATACAAATAAAAAGAAGAAAAGTCACTCCCCTCCCTTGAAGATGATTGATATCCTAAGGGACATGATCCATGCAAACATATGGGCTATAAAGGTAAAGGACTAGGGGCACTAGAACAAGGTATCATGGAACCAATTTAATTGCAAGGATACAAAGATAATCAAGGACTCAGATACCAATCCACTAAAATGGTACCTAAAATGCCTAACCATGCTCGCAATAAAAGAAGACTTCAACTGATATTCAAGACTCTTAGGAGTATTCTATCAAAAAACCTTTTGAAAACATTATTTAACTCTTTGACTGTGATCACATTTACACAAGATCACACCATGTGTTGACCTTCCCCTTGTATATCCTAAACTCATTTAGTGGGATCAACAAGGGCCACCTGTGCTTGACACATTTCAAAATGATGAAGCAATTGTCAAACTCATGGGAGTTCAAGACTGCATACCAACAAGAGATCACAAGAAGGAATTTTACAAATCAAATCATAAGGATGCTTATTTTGAAGAACAAATCATGTTCCTTAGTAACCAAAATAAAAAAAATGTAAAAATAAAAAAGAACGGTCCCTAAGTGAAAACCTCAATGAAGCACTTTTGGATCATAAAAACATTAAAAATAAAAGATATGTTCTAGTGAAAACCTCCTCAAGGCGCATAAAGATGAGGCACTTGATTTGAGTCCTCGTAATCAAGAAACATCCACAATGCTGATAGAAGATACTACTGACATCAAATTGGGACCTAAAGAAGAACCAAAGACCACCTATATGGCTACAACCTTAGAGGATGAGATTAATCAGAAACAATCATAATTTATCAAAAAAAGGTGACATGCAAATCCTAAACCCATCTCTCGTAGTGCATCACCTAGTAGTATATTCAAATGGAAGACCAATAAAGCAGAAGTTCAAAAAGATGCACCCACAAATAGCCCTTTTGGTAAAATCAAAGTTGCAAAAACTCTTGGAAGTCGGTTTTATTAAACCCTTTGATTACCTTTAGTGGGTTTCCAACATTGTACTAGTTTCTAAACCCACTGGGGGCATACAAATCTCTACCAATTTTTGAGATCTTAACAAGGCATGTCTAGAGGATGACTTCCCATTGCCTAACATATATATCATTGTAGACCTTACAATGGGACACAAAATGTTATCCCTCATGGATGATTTTTTGGGTATAATAAAATCAAAATAGCAGACAAAGACCAACATAAAACAACTTTTATTACTCCATGGGGCACATTTTTCTTTCAAGTAATGCCTTTTGGACTCAAGAACATAGGAGCTACATGTCAAAGAGCTATGATAGTCATTTTTCATGATATTTTACATGACATCATGGAATATTATGTGGATGACCTTCTTGGTGTTGGGAAAATGTGTCAACCTTGCAATTACATAAGGTATTGTTGATATATTAGTGTAGGGGGTGAAGGGGTAGTACCCCCCTACGGGGATCTAGGGTGGATCATCCCCACCAATGGGGGGTATCGGAGTTGCATGCCCCAATGAGGGTTCAGGGGCAATTCCCCTAAAAGACACATTTTATATATTTTTTATTAATGAAAATTAGTACCGTTCATCATTAGGTCTCAAATCTGATGGTTGATATTTTGTTGGCTTGACATTCCCTAGAAGACAACCCTATTTTATGAGGGCGTTGTATTACGACTGTGTATTATGATGTATTTTGAGAGTCTGATAGTGGTCGTGTTGCCTCTAGATTTCTAGTTGGTGATACTCATATGAGAAGCTTGCTCTTCAAGTATACTGTAATATTTGTGATTTTTGGATAATATATTGAGTGGCTTTTCGAGTGTGAGATTTTTCTCTTGAAATTTTTTTCCCCACATAAATCACTAGGTTGTGGTATGCATTATCTTTATGTTTATTTCTATTTAAGTTTCTATAATTGTAAAGATTTGTAAAGTTTTGCATTATTCTCCTCTCAAGATTAGTGTAGGAAGTTGTTCTCCTACCTTAGCTTCCTTACAATTGGTAAATCAAAGACAAGAGATGGCCATATAGAGGTATTAGAGAAAATATTTGATAAATTGGAAAAATACCAACTTTGCCTCAATCCAAAGAAATGTGTGTTTAGAGTCACATCAAAAAAAATCTTGGGCTTCATTGTTTCCCGAAGAGGCATAGAAGTTGATCCCACAAAAGTTAAAGCAATAATGGAAATGCCTCCTAAGAACATCAAATAGCTCCAAATTTTGAAAGAAAAACTCCATGCTATCAAAAGATTCATCACACAACTAGCAAATAATTGTCAACCATTCTCACATCTTCTTTGCAAGAATGTTACATTCAAATGGGATACTAATTGTTAGCAAGAAGTTCAACAACTTAAAGTATATCTTTCCTTGCCTCCTATCTTGATGCCACTAAGTCCAAACAAACCACTCCTATTATACATATCAGCTACCAATATGGCACT
>VDFB02193867.1:725846280-725941293 GCA_007258455.2 Sequoia sempervirens | reverse complement strand
ATTTAATTTTGTTTGAAAAATGTTGTTCTTGATTAATTCATTCATTAAATTAAATTATTAAGTAACAAGTATTTTGGTAATTAAATATAAATATATTTATTAATATTTATGGTTTATAATAAATTTAAAAACATAATGAAATATTAAAATAAAATAAAATAATATGATGGAAAGTTGCAATTAATAATGTTCAACAAAATAATTAAAAAAGATAGAAAGGATTTTTGTGGAGAACATGTATAACTTCAAATTGATGGTTAAAAAGGAAACTAGATGTTTATTGGATATTTTAGAGTTTCATTAGATGTTTTATTTTTGAAAATCAAAGATCTTTCTTTTTTTGTAAATAATTATCTTTTCGAGAGATTTTCATGAGGGGATTTTTGGTTTCTGGGGAAGAAAATTTTAGGGTCTACAAAATAATTTCTTATGGTGTAGAGTTTGTGTGGATTGGGGATTTTGGAAGAAGTTCTTGTTGATGTAGAAGATTGATCTTGACATTGTATTTCTATCCCAGCCTGCGTTGGATCCAGGTTGGCTTGTTCCTTGTTTTGCTTCTCTAATTTATGCAAACAAATTCTATCTTTTTTTTGCTGAAAATAAATGCTTTTTTACATGATGTTTCTTGAAAATGTGGTAATCATCTATTTTATTTCCATGGGAAAATCAATGAAATATGCATTTATATGTATATATTCTCCAATCATTGAGTTCTAGAAGGTTTTAAATCCATTTTGTACATAGCACATGTGCAACCTTTGCAATTCCTTAAATCGACACCTCTTGCATTTTGGCATGTTCCTCAGCATAACTATTTTATATTGGTCATCCTCTTGCTACAAAATCTTACATTTTGATGTTTGGCTTTATACCAGCCTTTATTGCATTTGCTTGAAAGTTACTTAAGCCATTTCAAAGATCATTTTAGCTTGCATCCCGCTGAGTTGAGTTCCATCACTCCTACAATATGATTACTTGCAATATAAATCGCATCTTGTTTCTTTTATTTGGCATATATGTGCTTTGTGTCTGCACTCAATACTTGAACAACATACATTGTATGCCTACCGTTGCATTTGTTTGAAAATTGTTCAAGCCTTTGTATGGCTTTTCCAACGTGCTTCCCTCCCACAGCAGTGCCCTCTCTTATATTTTTCCAATTTGATTTGTATGATATGTACTTTTATTTTGCATTCTATTTATATGGTTCAATGATTCTATTTTAAGTTGGAAATCAGTCATATGAATAATTTCGATGATGTAATTTCATTTGTTTGTATTGGATAGTCTTTATGTGTTATATTTTGGTAGTCGTTGGATATCCATGATTACATAGGGAATTCGATGGGTATGTATTACTGTTTGGATTACTTACTGTATTTTAATCTTAAAGTGCAAATCTATATATCATAGCTAAATATCTACATTGTAATGCATTGGAAATCAATTTTGTTTAAGTTGATTTCATACTTAGTTTGAATTTATATAGATAGTTATGGAATTCGAATCCTTGAATTACAATATCCTTGTCATACAAATTTTATATGATAGATGTTGTTTGGTATTCATTGAATACAGATTATACAGGATATTTGATGATTATATTTTCAATTTGGAATTCATTGGAAATGGTTTTTGCTTGGTATTCAAAATTTATATTGTATTTGAAATTGGTATTCAAGACTCATATTTGATTTGCACTGTTCAATCATGGCGCCACTCAAACACCACGCCCCCTATTCTCATGCTTGCAGTTTGGAATGAAGAGGTCATATTATTCTCGCATTGGAAATCAGTTACCAAGCGCATTATGGAGCACTGCCCACATTTACATAATATTGCACTTTGTGTGCTTTAATCCCCAAGCAAGTATAAATGCATGCACTTCATCTCCAACACTTTTGTCATTGAATAATATAATGTGCAATAATCATAGCAATATGCTGTGCAATAGTCTTAAATATTATGCACTAAGTTTAACATTTACATGGGTTACAAGGTTACGTGCTATGCTATCTCATCAGCGCTAAAGAAACATTAACATATATAATATATATAGATGTATATAAATATACAAGTCACCTTGTAGATTGATATATTGTTCTGAAACCTGAATTTTGATAATAATATATGTATACTTATATTTGTATGTTTAAATATATGTATTTATCACAGCATAATCAAATTATTTGTATTAAAAAAAAATAGTTTTAATATATATGTATGTTTTATTTGTGTTTTTGCTTTTAATAATTTATTGATTAGTGAAATTAAGTAAGTGAAAATGAACAATATAAAATGTGGAAGTGATGTTTTATTTGGAGTTGTTCATAGTTGGATTGTTTATTTGATTGCTTGTTTTTATATTGTGTTGATAATTGGAATTTGGGATGATTTTGATAATGGTATAAGAGTGGGAGTCTTTTTTTCAAAGTGGATAAGGCTGGCTTCCATAGGTTTGGGAGGGAGTATTGTTGTTTTTATGAGTTTTATGTTTTTTTCACATGGAAGTGGTTGGTAATGTATTTGAGATGTGTGCAAGAGGGTTTATGCTTTGCACTGGGTATACTTGCTTGTGATTGGGTTATGTGAGCGAGATGGTTAATTCCTTGCTTTGTGTGTGTGATTCATGGGATTTGGTTTAGTGTGCAAGATGGTTTTTAACTTGCTTGTTGTGTAGGGTCTACTAGTTGTAAGTAGGGGAGTGGCTCTCAATGGGGGCTATCATCTAGTGAAAGACTGTCAAGACAACCCATTGGAGAGTTTCTTAATTCAATGATAACCTAAAATGAATTAGGGGGATGGGTAGACTTCACATTAATCAAGATAATTGGATGCCTCACCCATGCCTTTAGTGCTCGTTTAGGCTAAGGAGGGGTTGAAAAGGCCCGGTTGGAAAGATGAACTTGCTTGTCCTCACGAAAGGAATGTTGGTTCTGCATGTGTCAGCCTATGGGGCCAACGTCTAGTGAAATATTGTCAAGGTAACCATAGATGGGGGTTGATTTCTAGTGAGAGATGGTCAGGGTAACCCATGCTAGGACCATGCAATGACAATCTTTCCTATTGCAGTCTAGCTTTCCCTAGTTATGTATTTCCCTTCTATGGTCTGAATGCCTCTGAAAGTGATGTATGTTTTGTATGTGATGTTAATGTTGTTGCAGTGTTGAGTTTTATTCATGTTTAGTGATTGTCTATGTTAGCCTGTTGTCTTCTTGACTGTTTGTTTGTAGTGGGACCTTATGTTATCTCCTAGTATGGGGGTTTGACTTTAGAGTTCCACATGGTGGAGAGGTTGGTGCTTTTTCCTCCATTTGGGTTCCTTGGTGGGGCATTACACTTGGTATCAGAGCCCAAGTTCTAACACTAGGTACTCTGGTTTCATATGAGTGCATTATGTTGTCCTAGTGCTTATACTCTTGAGCTTATGTTTTTTCCATTTTCTTCATCCTCGACTAATAATTGAGACTTCTTCTTTGGTGGTGTTGTGTAGGAAGATTCCTAGAGGTCAAGGTAGGGGTGGTGGTAGAGGTCATGGTGGTGGCCGTGGGGCTAACTGCCAGAACACCCCTTCTGAGAGTTCCCAGGAGAGTGATCGTGAGGAACAACAAGGCTCTCAGAATGATCAAGAAAGCGAGGGTTAGAATCTAGGTTAGCTAGAGTTCGAGGGAGCTCAGTTTTGTCATTTACTTGAGGAGGTCCTTGCTCACCTAGGCCCTAGACAAGAGGGTAGTCAACAGGTGGTCAAGGAAAGTGAAAGGTCTCCTAAGAGGGCGGATGTGTCAGTAGAGTAGGAGGCTATTTCAATAAGTCATATGAGGGATCTCTTGAGGACACGTCCTCCTACCTTCGATAGTTCTAATGATGGCTTGGAGGTAGAGACTTGGTTGATAGATTTGGACAGGTGTTTTGACATGCACCCGTATGGTATTAATACTAAGGTGAGATGTACCATCATGCACCTTAGGGGTTTTGATTCCATATGGTGGCAGTTCGAGGAATAAAAATTGCATCTATATATTGGTCTAGTGTCTTGGGAGATGTTTTTGGAGAGGTTCAGAGCTCATTTTTATCAGATCATTGGAGGCAGTGTCATGTAGGTATTTGTGGAGCAGTATGAACGTAGGTTCTATGAGCTTAAGCAGTATGCAGGTATTTGTGATGATGAGGCTATGTTGGTTCAACATTTCATTAGGGGTTTGAATGCTCGTATTAGTGGAGGAGTCTATTTGTTTGAGCCGAAGACCATGGAGGTGATAGTAGAGAAGGCTCGTTTGGTGGAGGAGAATTTAGCCATGGTGCTAGGGGTCAAATGGGTGTGCAAATTGGTAGTGTGCCTCCAGCAGGTCTCCAATCTCAAGGTGGTCAGTCTCAGGCTGCAGGTTCCTCTAGGAGCCATCAAGCACCCACTAAGGGTGGACAACAACAACAACAACAACGACAATGTTCCCAGTAAAAATTTGAGCTCTCAGTCACAACAAGGTAGTAGGTTTCAATCTAGGAAAAATTGGATTTGGGAGCGAGCCAAGCATTATCGTCCCGGCTAGCCAACTCAGAGCACATAATCTGTAGTCATTAGTGGTAGTTTCCATTAGTCCAGTGCACCCTCAGGTGGCAGGGGGTATGGCATTGGTACAAGATGTTTTTCTTGTGGCCAATAGAGCCATATAGCCAAATAATGTCCTTAGAAGAGCACATGGGTATGTGCAAGATCACGATGGGCCAAAAAGTGGCAATATGATGGGTATGTGTAGGGTATGTGGCTGACTTTTTTTACCCAAAATTGATGAAACAAAAATGGTTTTAAAGGAGATTCACAACTTTCCACCAATATCAATTATGCTTTTAATTTGAATTTAATAAACAATTATTATTCATTTTCTATTTGAATTACAACTAAAGTCTTGATTGATAGGCTGATTGAAAAACATCTATAGCTTTCAAATGGTATCATATTTTTTGAGTCTGAATCATTCGTCACATACTATGCGTCGAATACTATAGGATTAAAAGAAAAAATATTGAATTTCATAAAGTTTTGACCAAGTTAAGGTGGTCAGATATACGAGTTTTTTATATTTTTTAAAATGTGTAATAAAAAATTCATAATTAATTATTTACTTGGAAAAAAACTACAAAAAAATATGCATCACATCGAGACATGAGTCCTCTACTTATATCTAAAATCTTATAAAAAAAATAATTATCTTTTTTTTGTGGTTAAGTTGGTCAGACAGACACCTACTTTTATTTTTTCCTTGGAATTTAAGTATCTGCATTGAAATTTCAAATTTTCACCAAATAGATTTTATTTAAAAAAAATAAAACTAGTAGTTTAGAAACTACATTCAATTTTCTACAGATTCTATTCTTACATATTTTTTAAATAATATATATAAATTATTCAAATTTTTACGTCAAGTTGCTTAACTTTGAGTTTTTTGAATTTTTTCGCCACTTAAGGGCCTATTTTTTCCATGATGATCCTGCACATACCCACATCATGATTCGGTTAGAGGCCGTTAGCCTCATAACCAACAATGGGTGATGTAGGAAAGTCTCATAGAGGGTTTGTAGTGGTTGATAACTACCAGAGAGAGCATCAGGGAACAATTGTAGAGGCTAGAAGTAGAGGATGGGAAGCTGGCTCTAGAGCCCATAGCAATTATGTAGCACAAGAGACATTGACCAGGTGAGGGTCCATTGGGAGCCTAATGATGAGTCTTCAACTACTTGGGAGGATGCATCCCGAATGTGAGATTTATACCCTTTTATGTTTGCAGGTTTTTAGGAGTAAGCCCGATTCTAGGTGGGAGGATGTAGTGCCCCTCATACTATTTTATGTTAGACTAGTAGTTGATCTATTTAGGACCAAATATTATGACACTTTGATGATACTTTGGTGATATTATATTACATGAGTTTATGCACATGTTATGACAGTTATATGGACTTATTTGATTATCTAGATTAATCTTATTATGAGAATTATTTTATTATCTAATCATGGTTATTATGTGATTATCTGGTGATTGTTCTATCTTGTTTGTTATGTAACTGATTGTTGTGTGTTGATGTGGTTACTTGTTTGATGTGTTTTGGGTGAAAGGGATAGTGTCGCATTACTCACTTGTGAGTACCCTACTATGTTGTGATTTCCTTTCACGGTGTCCCTAATTGTATGATTATGTATATGCTCAATCGTTTTGTGTTGCAGGTTGAAGGTACCAGGCATAGACTCAACCTGAATTGGCAGGTCTGAGCATGCCTTAAAACCAAATGGAATAGTTGTTCAAATATAACATTTGGTCCCCTACCCTAGCTATCATCCTCAAAGAGGGTGAGTATCTTTTTGTTACCTCGTTAGTGCATTTGTTGTCTATGTTTAGTTGGTCTTGTTTTCGACCCTGAACATGGTTAGGTAATTGTTGTTGTTATTTGGGTTAATTTAATTTTGTTTGACAAATGTTGTTCTTGATTAATTGATTCATTAAATAAAATTATTAAGTAACAAGTATTTTGGTAATTAAATATAAATATATTTATTAATATTTATGGTTTATATAAAATTTAAAAGCATAATGAAATATTAAAATAAAATAAAATATTATAATGGAAAGTTGCAATTAATAAACAACAAAATAATTAGAAAAGATAGAAAGGATTTTTGTGGAGCACTTGTATAATTTCGAACTGATGGTTGAAAAGGAAACTAGATGTTTTTTGGAGATTTTAGAGTTTTATTAGATTTTTGTTTTCGAAAATCAAAGAGCTTTCTTTTTTTGTAAATAATTATCTTTTCAAGAGATTTTCATGAGGGGATTTTTGGTTTTCGAGGAAGAAAATTTTGGGGTCTGTAAAATAATTTCTTATGGTGTAGAGTTTGTGTGGATTGGGGATTTTGGAAGAAGTTCTTGTTGCTACAGAAGATTGATCTTGGCATCGGATTTTTGTCCCAGCCTCCGTTGGATCAAGGTTGGCTTGTTCATTGTTTTGCTTCTTTGATTTATGCAATCAAATTCTTTCTTGTTTTTATATTGAAAATGAATGCTCTTTTACATGATGTTGCTTGAAAATGTGGTAATCATCTATTTTATTTCCATGGGAAAATACATAAAATATGCATTTATATGTATATATTCTCCAATCATTGAGTTCTAGAAGGTTTTAATCCATTTTGTGCATAGCACATGTGCAAACTTTGCAATTCCTTAAATCAATACCTCTTGCATTTTGGCACGTTCCTCTGTAAAAATATTTTATATCGGTCATCCTCTTGTTGCAAAATCTTATATTTTGATGGTCAGCTTTATACCAGCCTTTATTGCATTTGCATGAAAGTTACTTAAGCTGTTTCAAAGACCATTTGAGTGTGCACCCTACTGAGTTGAGTTCCATCATTGCTACAATATGATTACTTGCAATATAAACCACATCTTTTTTCTTTTTATTTGGCATATATGTGCTTTGTGTCTGCACTCAATACTTGAACAACATACATTGTATGGCTACCTTTGCATTTGTTTGAAAATTGTTCAAGCCTCTGTATGGATTTTCCAGTGTGGTTCCCTCCCAAAGTGGCACCCTCTCTTCTATTTTTCCAATTTGATTTGTATGATATACTTTTCTTTTGCATTCGATTTATACGGTTCAATGATTTTGTTTTAAGTTGGAAATCAGTCACATGAATAATTTTGATGTTGGGATTTCATTTGTTTGTATTGGATAGTCTTTATGTGTTATATTTTGGTAGTCATTGGATATCCATCATACAGGGAATTCGATGGGTATGTATTACTGTTTGGACTACTTATTGTATTTGAATCTTAATGTACAAATCTATATATCATAGCTAAAAATCTACATTGTAATGCATTGGAAATCAATTTTGTTTAAGTCGATTTCATACTTAGTTTGATGTTATATAGATAGTCATGACATTCAATGCCTTGAATTACAATATCCTTGTCATACAAATTTTATATGATAGATGGCATTTTGTGTTTAGTGAATAAGGATTATATAGGATATTTGATGATTAGATTTTCAGTTTGGAATTCATTGGAAACAGTTTTTGCTTGGTATTCAAAATTTATATTGTATTTGAAATTGGTATTCAAGACTCCTATTTGATTTGCACCATTCAATCATGGCACCACTCAAACACCACGCCCCCTATTCTCATGTTTGCAGTTTGGAATGAAGAGGTCATAGTATTCTCATGTTGGAAATCAGTTACCAAGTGCCTTATGGAGCACTGCCCACATTTACATAATATTGCAATTTATGTGCTTTAATCCCCAAGCAAGTATAAATGCATGTATTTCATTTCCAACACTTTTGTCATTGAATAATATACTACACAATAATCATAGTAATATGTTGTGCAATAGTCTTATAGACTATGTGCCAAGTTTAACATTTACATGGGTTACAAAGTTAAGTGCTATGTTATACAATCAACGCTAAATAAACATTAACATATATAATATATATAGATGTATATAAATATACAAGTCACCTTGTAGATTGATATATTGTTATGAAACCCAAATTTTGATAATAATATATGTATACTTATATATGTATGTTTAAATATATGTATTTATCACAACATAATTAGATTATTTTTACTAAAAATAATATATTCAGCTTTAATATATATGTATGTTTTATTTATGTTTTTTTTTTAATAATGTATTGATTAGTGATATTAAATAGGTGAAAATGAACAATATAAAATATGGAAGTGATATTTTATTTGGAGTTGTTCATGGTTGCATTGTTTATTTGATTGCTTGTTTGTATATTGTGTTGATAATTGGAGTTCAGATGATTTTGATAATGGTATAAGAGTGGGAGTCTTTTGTGCAAAGTGGATAAGGCTGGCTTGAAGAGGTTTAGGAGGGAGTATTGTTGTTTGTATGAGTTTTATGTTTGTTTCACATAGAATTTATTGGTAATGTATTTGAGATGTGTGCAAGAGGGTCTATGCCTTGCATTGGGTATACTTTCTTGTGATTGGGTTATGTGAGCGAGATGGTTAATGCCTTGCTCTGTGTGTGTGATTCATGTGATTTTGTTAAGTGTGCAAGATGGTTTTTACTTTGCTTGTTGTGTAGGGTCTACTAGTTGCAAGTAGCAGGAGTGGCTCTCAATGGGGGTCAACATCTAGTGAGAGACTGTTAGGAAAAACAATTGGAGAGTTTCTTAATCCAGTGATAACGGGTGATCCCACAATAATGGGTTACAATTTTTGGCCAAACTTGACATTAAAATCAGGATTTTTCACAAGACATTCACTTTCTTACACCTATAGCAGCTAAACCATTAAGGTTTTGAAGATGAATCAAACTAGTTATTTGTTAGATATTTTGTGTAGATTCTAGTTATATTTTTTTTTAAAAATAAAAAAATAAATTGTGAATCATTTTATGTAATTTTTAATAACTTATTTTTTCTACTAATCAACATTTTTAAAAAGTGGTGTTCACTTCGGCGCACATAACTTTTTTTATAGATAGGATACAATTCTGATTTTTAAAATGAAATTTTTTCACACCAATATCTAGGGGATGGATATTTTTTCATAATTTTTTGTTACATATTTTTTTAAAAATCAATTTTCCAAGTCAGCGTAATTATAATTTGGATAGAGGTGTACTTCGACACGCATAACTTTTTTTGTATTCATTTGAATTAACTTATTATTTTTTTGTTGGTATAAGGACATCAATACCTAGGGCACATGTATTTTTTAGAAATTTTTTTCTCTATTTTTCTATTTTTTCGTATGTGTGAAATAAAGAACTTGATGTTCATTGAAAATCCTACATTCACAAGAAATAAGAAATAAATATAATAATCAAATTAAACATATTTAAAATTATACTTTTTAGGAAGCTTATAATAAGGGCTATAGGCTTACAAAGCATAAATTTTAAATGAATTCATTTGATCACTCAAAAGGTAAATCAAAAGTGGTTTTTTATCAGCATTTTGATAGGTGTAGAGGAGACTCGATTATAGGTATGGTTTAAATCTAACAAGGTTCTATCCAAGGGGGTTTGATCTAAGGGGGTTTGATCAATCCCTCTTTAGTTAAAATAATTTAAATGGAACCTTTAAAGTCATAAATCATTGTATTTTCTAAAAATATGTGATTTCAGGCAAAAATCAGGATGTCCCAAAAAGTGTAACCCATTATTGTGGTAGCACCCTAACCTAAAATGAATTAGAGGGATGGGTAGATTTCACATTAATCAAGATAATTAGATGTCTCACCCATGACTATAGTGCTCAATTAGGCTAAGGATAGGTTGAGAAGGCCTGGTTGGCAAGATCGATTTCCCTATCTTCATGAAAGGAATTTTGGTTCAACATGTGTCACCTTATGGGGCCGACGTTTAGTGAGAAACTATCAGGGTAACCATAGATGGGGGTTGACGTCTACTGAGAGACTATCAGGGTAACCCATGCCAGGACCATGCAATGATACTCTTCCCTATTACAGTCTAGCATTCCTTAGTTATGTCTCTCCCTTCTGTCGCGTGAATTCCTTTGGAAGGGATGTATGCATTGTATGTGATGTTAATATTGTTGCAGTGCTAAATTTTAGTCATGTTTAGCCCCTATCTATGTTAGCCTGGTTTCTTCTTGACTGTTTGTTTGTAGTGGAACCTTATGTTATCTCCTAGCAGGGGGGTGTACCTTAGGGTTCCACATGGTTGGAAGGTTGGTGCTTTTTCCTCCATTGGGGTTCCTTGGTGGGGCGTTACATCAACAATAATCCTTGTTGTACCAAGCCATTTTTTTGTGCTCAAAGATGGTTGAGTTCATGATATGTGAGTGCTCCTACCTAAAACATAACATTGCATTCCATGGAGTCTTCTTAAAAATAGCTTGGGTTAAGGACAATTTATATATTTTTGTCTCAATGATTGGATTGATGGGATTAAAAGAAGAGATCAAAAGCTTAAATTGGTTGATAGGATTGGGAGGATGAACAGAGAACAAGTGTCTCCAAATTTTTTGTGATGACAAAGGGGTCCAAGATTAAATAGAATTAATGGTTGAGGGCACCCTTGAAGAAAGTAGATGGATGAAATAAAAATGAGTGCTTTAGAATACCTTGGGAATATAATTAAGTCTTTAAATCATGTGACATGTACCAAGATCCATGTCGGATGTACAAAGTCCTATACCTTGTGTATAAAGGCCCATGCCTATCTACACTTTTGGAGGATGTGCATGATTTGAGGGGATTTGACCAATGTTAAGAATGTACATGTGAGGGATTAGGGGGCTAATTGATTTTAGTCCACTAATAGAAAGTTGATAAAATAAATAATGAATTAAATAAGTATATTTATTTATTTTTTGTGATGATGATGGGAGACTTAGGTATATAAATATTTGGATTTAGTTACCTAAGATGGACTATAGAAGAATGTCGATTAAATGATTTAGGCTAAGATTAAGGTTAGGTGAATAGTGATGAATAAATAATGGATGAATAGTGACTTTATTAATTAAATAATAAGATGTTATTTATTAGTTAAGAGACAAAAATTGTATACTTAACTAGGTAAGTAGGGATTTATTCAATGAATTATAGAAGAAATGGTTAAGTAATTAGCTAAAATGATGATGTGTTAATTTTATATGTCTACTACCTATATCCATTAAAAAAACATATTTCTTAATACTTTTAAACAAATGTATTTAAGATATCTATGCTAGTTAAAGTGTTGTTTATTATAAAAACATACTTTTGTATTATTTTATTAATTTAATTTATAATGATAGTTATTTTGAGTTTCCATTATAGGTTAATTATTACTTTTAAATAATGATAGAAGAAATTTTAGTTTTAAAAATAAATTATTAGAAATTTTATATGTGATTTAAAAAATAGATAATAATGAAGAAAAATAATGGAAACCTAATAAATATTCATTATAGTCTAGAAATTGAATTGTTAAAGAAATATCTTTAGAAAAAAAAATGTTGCATGTATTTAATTTAATGTATTATTTGTAGGGTTTGTAATAGTAAATCTATCATTGTCACAATTGTTTAGAATCAAAAAAGGATTTTGTATTATGGGATTTTTGGAAAGTTTGTTATGGAGAAAATTATGAATTTCTATAAGATCTTATTTACAATGAGATTTGTAGATACATAGTCTTATTCATAAGGAGACAACTCAACACATAATCCACATTCTAAAAAGTCATCTACCCAAATCTTTGACTTAATACTCACCTTTGGATTCTTTTGTGAAAAAACAATTTTAAAATTACAAAGTTACACATGATAATTGACTTTTTTTAAAGAGTTTTATATCAAATACTATATATTTTTCTTGTCAGATATTAACTTAATTTTTGTTCTTTATACCTAATATGAAAGTGCAAATCTATGTTGTTACTTTTTGAGCTATTTTGCTAAAATCCCTTGAAATATTATACTAATCTTATCCCTTATATATTGTACGTCCAAAGATTTAAATCTTGATAGATGGTATAATTAAGAAAATTCCATCATCATCACCTTGATTACACTCAACTAATTGAATTACAACCATTTGATACTTTAACCTAATTTAATTAGATGCCAATAATAATTTCTATATTTCAAAATTTTGATTTTCAAAACAAAATAAAGTTTAAAACAGAATCAATTAGATTTGCTATCATATCTTTAGGAGTTCGAAGATATTTACCACACCTATAACCTGTTTACTAGTTCAGTCTCAACCTCGGTTGGCGGGCAGATGATCGTTTACCTAGTTGGGTGGCGGGAGGGCGGCCGCAAGAGCAAACAAAATTTTACTTGTGGGAGATTAGGGAAAAGACGGATCAAGTTTTGTTGTGTGTAAAGTTCAGACACCATAAATAGTGAGACATCTCCAGCACCGTAAAAGACACCACCAAATCAAAACCTTAGTCCCTGACGGTACGTGCGACAATTAAAATAAAATATCATTTTGATTTATTGTTGTCCACTGGATTCTCTTGTACTCACATCTCAATCATTTATGATTATGTCAATTTGAAAGGGAGTTCCAAGACAGTAGGTAAAAATTCCTCTTAAAAATTGCATCAAAGGAATTATTAGGGTTGCGTAGAGGCGAACATTTTATCGTTGACATGGTAAAACATCAGCTATTTTCTCTCTTGTATCTGATCCTCTACACAGTCTTTAAGGCAGATCCGGTGGGAAGAGATGGGCCTTTCTCAGTGTTTTACTTAAGAATTCTAAGTACAAGGGATTCTTGTTGCCCACATCGTGATAGATGGAACAATACGATCTTCTAGGTATGCTCTCAAAATATCCACATGAAATCTTCGATTTTTTTGTAAGCAGTCACTTTTTTTAATTTGGATACTTTTGGAGCCTTCTTTGCTTCATGACATTCTAAATCCTATAAAGAGGCAATAACCTAAAACCTGAAGAGGGATCTAGAAGATGCACCGGAACGACAATAAAAGGCCTAAAATGTAAGATTGTGTGTATGTGGAAACTTGAATAATCTAATATGCTTAGATCTGGCACTGTATACAAGATCTCCATTTGTGCCTGATTTGGGCCAAAGGAGGCCAAGGAATTTAAAGTTTCCAGTAACGGTAATTGCCATGACTGCTAGACCTAAGGATACCAAGGAATTTCAGGGGCATGTGTTCAGTCCAAATGCCATTGCCCAGATCTATTTGCAGCAGCACATCCTGGACCAATGTACTTGGACCCAAGAGCTGGATCTCTGATCCTTTTCTGAGTTGGCTTGAGCCAATTCATCTAAGGCCTTTTAGAAACTATGACTGATCTTGGAGCTTTTCCAGAGAGGTTTTGAGCCAATTGATTTGTAAGGCATTTTATTTGTTATGATTCCATCGATTTTTGTAAGAAATTTGATTGGTGTTAAGGGTAGAGATGCATATTGGCGTTAGCTTGAATAGGAGGGTTAACTTGACTTTGAAGAAATCAGTGTGGCCTCTATCAAGGTGGAGATAGGGGTCTTCTCTACATCCTTGGAGGAGGTATGATAAAGAGGAAAAAATCCGTCTGACCGCCTTGGTATTGCTGTGTTTATAAAATGGGTTCTGAGCGTTGGTGGTGTTTAAATCATTTGGGAACTCTCTTCATTTAATGGTGGGTTCTCAGTCTTGCAAACTATATATGTCAATTTTCAATACGGAGCCACTGGTGTAGAGCATCTCATGGTCCTGAACAATCTGATGAAGGAATGACAAGTAATTGAATCATAGTACATATGAAATGGAATCTGAGGTACATAATGAAAGTAAATTATTTTCCGGTGGTCTATACATAGTTTACATGGCTGGAAATGCATAAATGGATATGTGAGGACATTACAAGTGCACCAACGAACCAAGCCTTTGCCTATAATATATGATCAAAGCCTGCTTTTTACACCTGGTGGGCCGCATAGGGATGTAATATCTACTTTAGTGGTGGCCTTCTTTTATGCCGCCGGTGTTCTTTTTACATAGAAACTTTACTTTTGAAATGAAATAATTTAGTGAGCATTGGTTTGAATTTTATATGTATTCTCTTTATTTTGATGATAGATTATACAGTATGAATCAAAATTAATATAAAAATATTTATACAATTTAATTAAAAATAATCTTAATCATAAAATCTTAATTATGTGATCTAATAAGATCTAAGATGTTACAACTCTCATACATATTAAAAAGAGTTGTTAACAATAGTGTTTGTCTATTATTTGTTCAAGCTAGTGTTCCACGAGGATGCATCCCCAAAAAAAAAATCACGTTTTTGGGATGGGGACATTTTTGGGACGTGAGGATTTGGGAAAAGCCCTGTTTTTTATTCCATCATAGTCACTCAAGCCTTAGGGGTGTTTTCAAGATGCCACTCGGCATGGGGACTTATAGGTTTTGCAAAATAAAATGGTAAATTTGAGAAAATGACATTTTTCATGAAGGTTTGTGAGATTTTGAAGGCCTTAATTTGTGCTTGGTGGTGGGGGCTCTGCCCCTTGACATCGCCTTGTATCACAACAAGAAGCATGTTTAGGAATTTTCTCTTGAAACTCACGAGGGGTGTTGCCCTTTGACCCCACAAGGGATGTTGCCTCTTCATTCTACTAGTTCTACCTCTAAACCTTCGCAAGGGGCATTGCCCCTTGATTGCAAACCTCCACCCACCATTGTTAATGTTTAATGCAATCATTTGCTTGTCTTTTATGTTCACTAGTTTAAACGTTACTTAGTATGCCAAAGTCTTAGCTACAATTCTTATGCTTATTTTTTATTTATCCATTCAACTCCTTGTAGTTCCATGCCATAACTGTATTATTCTTCTCACACAAGTATACTAAGAAATCTATTTATTTTTGGGTACACACTTTTCCCACTTTTACCTTTTTGTCAAAGCATAATACTTCTTCAACATAGTTCCTTTGATTTATTGAGATTTTGATTCTATCTATCTTTGCATCATTTAAAGTAAAAAGACTCTCCAAGACAATCAATATTTTAGGGAAATTATTAGATCTAAGTTGAATAATCTAATCTCCATAGGATTCTTCTATCTTTGGCAACAATTGCTCTACAAACTCTTTGAATTGATGAATAAATATTGCAATTTAAGAATCACAATAAAATACTTGTTAGTAATCATGGTTATCGAAGATAGTAGGTTGGATTATCAATTTGATAGATTTCTTGTTAACCAAGTAATCCTTGGTAGGATCAAATTGTGACCCAATCATTGTCATTTTTTCAGCTTGAATGTTTTATGTCCTTTGGATTGTTTGGATGTTCAGAGCTTCAAAAATATCTAGGAGATCCCAAATCCTAGGGTAGTATCATCTTATCTTCATTATTTTGTCATTGCTTATCCTTTTAATTTTCTAATGACCAGCTTTGAGTCTAAAAAATCTACAGTTTCTTAACTTTGAACCCTTTAGCTAAAATTAGCCCATGAATTAAGGATTAATAATTTTCCCCATTATTTGTGTAGCTAAACTAGAGAGGAAAAATTCATAGGATCATCTTCTCTATTGGAGATACAACACATTGATGTGCTTGCTCCATTAATGTATCCATCTAATGTTGAAATACAACTTCCATGTCCCAAATAAATCCTTGTCTTATTTTGTTGGCTCCTAAGCATTATTGACTTTAGGAATACTTTGATATTCATCTCAAATTACATAAGTTACCATTCCTATTTGAGTGATGTAGGAGCATCTCAAAGATTCATACTTCATCTTACCGCAACAACAAGTTTTCCTTTACAAATTGGAACAAAGGCAAAATGGGAAGTCTACAACAACAAACCTAGGTGATGACCTCCACAACACTACGATTTAGAATAGTTCCTTTCATTAGAAGATTGCCCCATCCAACAACTTGGACCCAAACCTATTGGAGGAAACATGCGAAATCTCCATGTATCTTGTGGAGCCTTCATAGTTCATTATTGGATGGATATAGAACAAGAACAATCCCAATTAGGTTTGCATGCATCCACACCCACTTGGACTTGGGATGTAATTGAGGTTGACATGAATCTTTGTTAATGTTAGGAGCTAGTATATAATCACTCTTTGGATTCAATAGGAAGGTAGCTAAGTGAAGAGGTAGGAATGTGATAATAAGGTAAAATCAATTGAAATACAATAGAAAGCATTCAAGCATAAAGATTATACCTTAATTCCCTTCTCCATGGATTGAGCTGAAGTATACACCCAAATTACTTGAAGACTTGCTCTAAATGATTGATTGTGGATTGCTCTCAAGATCAAATTCCATCATAATATGGCTATGATGATTGTAGATGAAGAATTGTGAAGGCAAGGCCTCAATTTAAAGATTATTGGTGAGTGAAATGGAGGGTAATATTGAATGTGAAATGGAGGGATAGGATTGAATGAGATGGAAAGGCTTAGCCTTGTGAAAAGTGTCACAAGGTGGAGGCATGTGAAGGTGACATGTGTCATGGGGAAGAGGGCAAGGCATGCTCACACATGTGTGAGAAAATATTGGGAAGAACAAGGAAATGACAAGTGGATGACAAGGTGTTCTCACACATGTGAGCACATCTTGGGAAGAACATAAAGTTGACAAGTGTAAACAAATAAAGAAAGGTGGAAGGTGAGTAGGATTCGACCATATGACAAGTGGTGATAGATGACAAGTGTAGGGTGGCTTGCATGGGGAAGATGATCTCACACATGTGTGAGCATCCAATAGGAAAAGAGGTCGAAGGGTGAGTTGGAAGTTGAAAGTGACTTGTGGATGCAAAATTTGTCACATGTTCCCAAGTTTGGGGGAATGGGTAAAATTTAAAATTAGGAAAAATTGCTAGTGATGGTTAAGTTATGGATTAAGTTAATTAATAATGGATTAAGATATGAGTTAACTAACCATGATTAATTAACTTAAACTAGGATTAGGATATGAGTTAAGTTAACTAACCATGTGTGCATTAATTTAACTAGGATTAAAGCTAGAGAAAGGGATAATGATGATTAGGATGTAGATTAAGTTAATTAATCATGTACTAATTATCTTAACTAGGATTAGGGGAGCTAGAGGAAAGTGCAAAAAGGTTAAATGAATTAAATATTCCAATATTTAATTAATTGGAGAGAAATTCAAGATAATTAATTAAATGTGTCATTTAATTAATTATAAGGTAAGGTGGAATAATTAATTAAATTATATGATATTTAATTAATTATAAGAAGAAAGTGAAATAATTAATTAAATAATAAAATATTTAATTAATTAGGAAAGAATCGAGATAATTAATTAAAATTTAGAATTTTGATTAATTAAGGCTATATGGTTAGAATGTCTACATGTTGCCCCTCTTTGATGCGACATCTAAAGTGATTTTGCATCAAAGAAGATTCATTTTTTTTCCCCTCATGTGATGGGAGGTGATGCCCCTTAAAGAGACCGATCAATTTTTTTTTGAAAAATATTTTTGGTTGGTGTCACAAAAAAGGCAAGCTAGAATGATGTAGAAAAGTGTTTAGGAAGAAAATGAGGAAAAAAAGAGAAGAAGAAACAGAAGAAAAAGCTCAAAATTAAAGAAAATACAATAGGTTTAGTGCATTCATTACTGGTCATGGACAAAATTAGGGTTCGGAGGAAGAAAACTAGGGTTTGGAGCCTATAAATAGGCTTGAGGGGGGCCCAAAAGGTCATTTTCACCCTTGTATTTGGAGAGGAGTTTGGAGGGTGTGAAGGAGTGATGTCAGCTATCTCACGTCATTTGCCTCATTTAGAGTGAGTTCAGAAGTACCAACGGCTAGAGGATGCAAGAGACCCTATATGTATCCTATCCCATGGGTTTTGGGTAGCTTTAGGGGTCAACAGATAGGTAAAATTAGGGTATAAAGTTAGTCAAAACAGAGTCATAGTTTCACAAATTCACACTTTTGTGTGCGACCATCATGCCTGCACTACATAGAATCGTGCTTGTGAAGGATTTGTGCTTGTAGAGTTTTTTGGTGCCCACATGTTTTGAATTCGTGTCTATAAACAAAGCTCCACTTGCACTTAGGTAGGGGACACCTGTAGAGGCTATCATCATGCTTGCACCAAATGACACTTATGTTGAGCGAGCTTGTGCCTCTGTATGATAGGTTCACACTTGCGCTTATCAACACTTGTGTTGGCTAGGTATGTGCTTGTGTTGGATAAGTTGGCACTTGCACAAAGCTACACTTGCATTGGTTAAGTACGTGCCTGTGATTGAAATGGCACTTGCTCCAAAATTGAAGCATGATTTTGTAGAAAATGCAAGTGCACAAGGGTTTGGGAGCATAATTGAAATGAATTTATGTTGTTTGAGGGCTAATGTTAGTGTTTTGTATAATGTAATAGCCTTTGGGTCCCTTGCATTCGTGGGAGAGACGTATGTCAGTAATGTACCTGTTATGTCACAGGTTGATGGAGATTGACGATGAGTGGCAGAGTCTAATGGGACTCTACCACATGATCTAGATGTTTGGCTGAGAGCCCATTGAGCCATGATGACAACACTAGTGGAGATGTGGCACAACACGGGCAACTTTCACCTACCTATAGGTGAGGGTACAATCACTTTTGAAGATGTCTTGTGGATCCTCAAGCTTTTGATCTGTAGGGAGTTAGTGTAGTACGACCTAATGCATGTTGGGCCTATGCTATTGAGGGTGTTCATGACAGATGATTTTACAATGAGGGGGATTGAGCTAGATTTGGAGGTTGGTATGGGGGTGTTGCTAGAGCTTTCTTTGTTCACTTTTGTATTGATTATCAAGGTTCTTGCACTTGATTAAAGATCTCAAGGCTTTGCAATCAAATGGGTAGGTGTCTTGGACAAGATGCTATTAGATGGCACCATTTTTCATGGGGTGCATGTGTGTTAGCTGAGTTGTACATGGAGACGCACTTGATCATGTATCATGATGACAAAGTTTGGGATGTAGGGTGACCTTATAGCACATTTGGTCTTATGGGAATTGCACAATTTTTTGGCTAGTGATAGATAGGAGGAGAGGGTCAGGGATGCCCTATGTTTTTGTGTATTTTAGTTTTCTTCGACAACACCAACTGGGAGAGATGGGGTATTGGATGCATGTCATTGATGACATGGACAATTTGATCTAGCACCCATATCATGACTGCAAGGCATGAGACGAGGATCACTTGTGATGCCCTATTTTCAGAGGATTCACTATTTGATTGGCCAGAATCTCATCGTCATTAAGCATTATTTACCAGTGCAAGTCTTGAGATAGTTTGAGAACCGATAGACCGTGCCAAAGGTAAAGGTGGTATTTGCGCGGGTGGTACGAGAGAGAGGGATATTGGGTGGTAATTTAGAGTTCTATATAGCTCGACAACATTGATGGGACACTCCCACAATTCCATGGGATCCATATTCAACAATGATAGATGTAGACACCACTCATGAGTACAACACATGGTGGGAGAGGAGGCCGGTTCAGTTGATGATCACTCAAGATCAGCTGGAAATAGTTTAGGAGGAGGGATGCAACAATGAGAGCAACAACAATGGAAACATCTGCAACAGTAGTAGTGAGGGGATGACAGTGATGGGGATGATGATGAAGATCGTGGAGATGGATAGGGTTGTTGAATGAGATAAAGGAGGGACCTTGGGTAGGGAGGGAGAGGTTTCGAGAAGGAGGATGTGGACATTGGAGGGAAAGACCACATAGATGATGAGAGAGACATTCAGGTCTGATTGGGTCTATTGATTATGGAGTGAGATAAACTATGTAAGGAGAGAGACCAACTCATATAAGATAGAGACCAGGCTCAACATGAGTGATTGTAGGTAGTGGGAGAGAGAGTCATGGCTCAAGAAAAGGTAGTTTTATTACATGGGAAGTTGGATGGAGGGGGAGTTGGAGATGGCGGGGTGAAGTTAGCAGTTGTGACAATGAAGCAAGATCAACTCCAATAGAAGAGGGATGTCATGCAGGTGACATTGGCCCAAGCATAGGTTGATGTGGCATGACTCAAATAGGAGCGAAATATAGCTTAGTATCTTGTAGTAGGACAAAGGTTACAAGATATCTTTTCAGTGGCTTATTGAGTTACACACAAGATGCAACATCATAGGCAAATATATGAGTAGGTTGTATATAGCTTAGTATCTTGTAGTAGGACAAAGGTTACACGATATCTTTTTAGTGGCTTATTGAGTTACACACAAGATGCAACATCATAGGCAAATATATGAGCAGGTTGTATATAGCTTAGTATCTTGTAGTAGGACCACCTCATCCACATGGTTCTCCTCCTCAATCACCACCACAAGGGCTTGCTTAGTCAGATGTAGCGAGCATGGGATAGGTGCTAGGGTGATGAGCTTTTTCTGGATTATACCCTAAAGGGGCACCAATTTTTTGGAGTGTACATGTGAGAGACCTTTTACATTTTGTATCATGACATTATTATTTTTTGATATATGAGATGGCAGGTTTAGATTATATGTATGGTCCCTATGATGTGATGATGTGGGAGTTTATATGATTTATGCATGTATGATTTTGATGCATGTTTATATTATGATGATATGATGCACATGTATGTTGGATGTGATTTTTACATGTTTTATTTCATTTCTCATTTTTCTTCCTATAAATAGGTCACTATTTGGAGACAAATGGATCCATCTTTTAAGAGAAAACTTATGTTGTTAAAATCACTTTCATCTTGCATCCATATTTTGTGTTTTAAAATGCATTTTAGGTTAATTTATTGCATCATATTAGCTTAGCTTCCATTAATGGATTCCATGGTAACATAGTTGCATCCATTTATAATATTTTATAATTAGGGTTTTAATCTTTTGAACCTTGCATACGTTTAGAATAGCTTTGCATACACCTATATCGATCATCTTAGCATATATCATGTTAAAGTAGCTTTTAAATCATGCATCTCTAATCGGTTTCATTGATTCTCTTTAATAGAATCGATCAAAACAAGCTCGTTATCCAAGGGATGGGGAAAAGGTCACCAAAAGTGTCACCAGAGCAAAAAAATGGTGGTGTGCTACTAAATAGTAAGTGTGTCACTAAAATTTCAATAGTGATGCTTCCAATGCCTCTTGTGCATTGCTATACAATGATGGACCTAAAAACCTAATTTTTACCCCTACTAATTGCACCTAAATGTGAAAATTAAGACAGGTTTTGAGACACATACCCGAGGTCTTGCATTTGCTTGGTGTTGGTACTCTTGAACTCGCTCCAAAAGGTGAAGAGGAAGCACATGGTGAGCCATTTCTCCAAAGTGTCAAAGCTCCAAATGCACAAATCTCTAAGGGTTGAATGCACAAATGAATTGGAAATGCAACCCTTCTCACCTATTTAAGCAAAAAAATTAGGGTTTTTTGCCCTAATTTGACCCAAAAAATAGGGTATTGACTTGTTTTACCTATTTCCACCCTGTGCAACCTATATTGAGCCATTGTTTGCATTTCTAAGGAAATTTTTGGCATCTTAGGGCATGTTTTAACACCTGCACATATATTTAACCTTTATCGAGAAATAACCTGCAAATTTAAAATTTTTGCCCAATTTCTCGAGGGGGTAGGGAACTAGCTCATTCCTTCTACTGGGGAAATAGTAGGGCATCCAGAAATTAGAATTCTTTTATTTTTTGATGTGAGCAGCAATTTTAATCCAAAAAAGTGGTAGTTTTTGAACCAACGTAACAGGTACCTTGCTTCAAAAGGGGAAAAATGTAGACACTTAAAAATGTCCTGAATGATATCACGCACTTGAATCTAATATATTAACACAATTTCATCTTGAAACCCATCCTCTTTTTTCTTAATTGATTAAATTAGTCTAGATATTTAATTAATTGCATTATTTTCATCTATTAATCTAATTGACCTAATTAGGTTAATTCACCCTCTCTTGCACTAACCCTTCATCCTGTTAAATTGGATAAATCAAATTATCTAATTTAATCCCTAAGTACTCTTATTTAATTAAATAACCCTAAGCTATTTAATTAAATATCATATCACATCCCCCTTTCATTAAATCATTTATTTAATGAATATCCTTTAATTCTCCTAATTTGGATAAATTGAAACATTGTTTTAATTATCAAATTACTAATTAATCTAATCATCCCACTTGTAACGGAGTATTCCTCCTTTGCACATTCCTCCAAAAAATAAATATTCCCATGGAATATTTCTTCTCCTTTGCACAATTAAATTTGGTTTTAATTAACTAAATATCTAATTTTCCTCACCCATAAGAATATTCTCTTTCTTCACTCATTTGAAAAAGTGAATATTCATTTTTGAAACAAACTTTCAACAAGACTTCTTGTGCAAGTTTTGAAAGTGTTTTTGTTTGGATGAATGTAAGCCCTTGATTAAATATCATCTTGCATCCTCAACCCTTGATGAGAATCCATGATCCATGCCTCCATCTTTCTTCCATATTGACCATTGATTAACTTTTTCGATCTTAGCCCTTGATTTCTTATTTGTCCTCCTATAAATAGGTCACTATTTGGAGACAAATGGATCCATCTTTTAAGAGAAAAATTGTGTTGTTAAAATCACTTTCATCTTGCATCCATATTTTATGTTTTAAAAGACATTTTAGGTTAATTTCTTGCATCATATTAGCTTAGCTTCCATTAATGGCTTTCATGGTAACATATGTGCATCCATTTAGCATATTTTGTAATTAGGGTTTTAATCTTTTGAACCTTTCATATATTTAGAATAGCTTTGCATACACCCATATTGATCATTTTAGTATATATCATGTTAAAATAGCTTTTAAATCATGTTTTCATACACATCTCTTATTAGTTTTGTTGATTCTCTTTAATAGAATTAATCAAAACAAACTCATTATCCAAGGGATTGGGAAAGGGTCGCCATTCCACATCAATTTGACACCACTCCCGCAATAGGATAAGTTTCAATGGATTAGAATAGGTGTTTTTGAAGCTTTCACATTTTAATATGTTAGTTTTAATGGATTCTTAGTTTAGTTTACATTGAATGATCTTATTGGGACTGATGCATAGTGGCTCAATTATACTTCGAATCTTCATGGATCAAGTGTAGTTATCCTATACTATGTTTGCCGGTCACACTTTTATGTATGAAATGATGGCTTATGATAATGCTGATGATCGATGTTTATGATTAGGTTGATTCGATGGTTACATACACAATGGTAATTAATGGTGTGTGAAATGTTGATTATGATAGTGGTGTATTTAAGTTATGTATGATTTATCGATATGGATGATGCGTGATTAAGATGATTATGTGACATGGTAATGATAACTTAATGGTAAAAAATGATCATGATGTATGTATGTTTTATGATTATGAATGCAAGTGATTATGAGTTTATGATTGATTTGAATATAGATGAAGTGGATTATAGTAATGAATGATGTAAAATTATTAAATGATAATGGATAATGTAGATGTAAATGATTAAATGGCTTATGAATTATGTAAATGTAAATGAGGTAAATGAAATGGATTATGTAAATGTGAATGATTAAATGATGTTGTAAATAAAATGGATTATGCAAATGTGAATGCTTAAATGATAACGAATGATGAAATGGATTATGAATGATATATATGAAAATGATATGGGATTGATAAGCTCCCAATGGAGTGGCAGAAATGAGTAGACAAGTGTCTTATAGGTGTCAACCTTAAGATCATTTGGAGTGTGCAATCCAACAAATTAACCTCTATGACTAATTGATCAACCTTGTGTGCCAAGTGTTGAGTGATCTTTGAGGTGAGAGGGAAATACTTCCAACCTTAAAAATGTATGTGCATGAGGTTAACTAAATAAATTGGTAACCTCTAGAGGCTTAAAGATTGCACATTCAATTAGACAAGTTGTCTAACCTAATCAACCTAAGTACACTTAAGTATAATGAATAGATTAATTATTAACATTAACAACCCCCCTAAGTGATACTTGGAGAGATTACAAAGGTGAAAATAGATAGAGATGGGTCCTGATTAAAGGCCATGTTAGGTACCCATGTACAATGCATTCTCTAACAAAAGGAGAAAAAGGAGAAAACCCAAGGGGAAAAAAATTCCTCTCCAAAAATAGAATTAGAAAGATTTAAGACCTTATAAAAATATGCACCTTGATGATAGGAACATAAGGAAGAAAAACTCCTATAGCATGTAGAAGTTAAGATGGTGAGTCAACAAATTAGTCAGTCAGGTGCCAAATGTATAGGTCAGTCAGACAAGTGGCCAGCAGGTAAAATCGTCTCAATGTCAGGTTCTCAGGCAGCCAAGTCAGCCTGTGGCATCGAGATCATCCATGACCCATCCTAATCTATTAGAGTGATTTAACATGAGAAAGTAAATAACAAAAATTGAGAACACAGCACCAGGCACAGCAAAACAAAAAAATTGCATGGAAAACCCAAGAAGGGAAAAAACATGGTGAGGATTATTTCACAATATAAAGTAATTCCAACACCAAATATAATAGGCTCACTATCAGAGGGCTCACTTCCCAAAAGAAAGAAGGGCTCACTGCCAGATTATAGAAAAGAAGAAAGAAGATTGTTATATTGAAAAATCCATCTCAAAGCAACAAAAAGATCCACCACAACAACACCAGTACATTTGTAGCCTCTTTGAAGAATGTAGACACATTTTTCTCACTACTTCTAGTAGTCTAACACATTAAATATCACACTGCATTTCACACTTTCACACTTCACAATTTTGCAATTTGCATCAAACTTCATACCATAATTCAACTCAACACTTCCATCCTCAACCATGAAAACAATGACAAGGTCAAAAATGCACTTCAACCATGCAAATTCAAATTAGGTTGACACTAAGCATTCCCACAGTGGAAAGGAATGAAAGTGGACCACACCACACCTTAACTTGGACATAAATCCATATAAACACACAAGACCATGCTTCCACAAACACCGAAGCATATCCACGATTAGTGTAAACACCCAAGGTCGACTGAACCTATGTTAACATGATTAAACAATTAAGTACATGCTTCCTTTGATCCAATGATGAATTGCAGACCACACAACACTTTAACACAATTTGAAATATTCCATCAACACCTTGAAATCTAACAACTCCTTCACAACATCATACACCAGAGGAACATATTCATTTTGCACAACCAACTAACCTTTCATAGACTACAACACCTGAATCCAACCTTGTGAAACACCAAAACACAAAAAACATAGACTAAAAATAGATATGATCAATATAATCACACTCTCAGATCCACAAGACTAGAAACTAAACTACACAGAAATGTGGAGCAAAACCATTTCTCCCAAACAACACTGCTTTCATAGTTCAGACACTGGTGAACACAAATTTCTCTGCACAATGATCTAGAACCTGAAACTCTAAATATAACACCTACGAACACCTCTAATCAACATATCTGAACCGCATAGACAGATCTTCAACCGTGAAAAAATGTACAAAAAAACATTGAACACTCTTCACCACACTTTTTCCTCTTTTTATTCAAATTTTCTTAAAAGCACTTAAGAAACCAAGCACCAAAAAATAAAACACATCACTTGGAATGCTTCTACAACATCTCAACCACACAAGAGGTTGAACATCACCAATCACCAATACATCCTCATCAAAGAAACACTAGAGGTTGAAATTAGTGATACTACTACTGACAACATAATACAACCAATCAAAGCATCTCTATAGACTTCCAAAAATATCCCCATAAACCTATTGACATCAATGCAACAACAAAGATCTATTGACATCAATGAAAACAAAAACTTCCAACAATCTCCCCATTTTTCATTGATGGCAACACATGGAAAAACCATCAACAACAAAAACAACTTTGAACACCAACTCATATACTGCTACACAATACACACTGCTCCCCCTTACACAAGCGTCAACTCTTTTCAACACTTTCTCTTTCTCATGATTTCTTTCCTCCTTCATAAGGTTTTTTAGTTAACTCTCTCTCCCCCTTTGACATCAATGGAAAGGGGTGGCACACTTGTATCTCTCTCCCTTTGACATACATGGAAAGGGGTGACACACTTGTATTTCTCTCCTTTTGATATAAATCATACACTACAACTCTACAATTTTTTTTTATTGCACTTGTGCCATAGAAAATTGGACCCTCTTGAGAAAAGAGACAATTTCACACATAATTAGACCCACTTTTGAGTCCCTTTGCATCATTTATCCTTCAAAAACACATTTATAGGCCCCTAAGACTCATTATTTTTTATCTAGAGGCCCATTTCACCTGAGAAATCACCTAAAACATGACAAACAACCCTTAATTATTTCATACCCCAAAAAACCACCTTGAAAAATTAGTAGTGGGACCCATTCACCACCTTTGGCAAATGAGTCCCCTCTAGTGGGACCCATTCACCAAGGGTGGCAAATGAGCCCCTTTTGAGGGAAAATTCAATTTTAAGCGGGAATTTAATTAATGCAACTTGAATTTCAAGTGAATGTCAGCCTCTTAGGTGTTGTTGCCTATAAATACTCATTTTAAATCATTTCACACATATTTTTAGTTATTTTCACAAAAGCAATCTCAAAATTCAAGTCTTCTGCAACAAGTCTCATTAGCAAAAGTTAAAGTTTTAGGGCAGCAAGCTAGGGTTTTTGTAGGTCTTGAAGCTCACTCCTTAGGTCAAGATTCAACATTGCAAAGGGTTGATGATGGATTCCTACGGTGAATCATGAAGAAATCTAGGTTGAGGAGATGCAACTAGCCATCAAATCACACCTAAAGACTTGGTTTCAAAGTGATTCCATCTTCTATTTTCAGTCTATCTTCAGATTAAGGTTTGCACTTTGTTTACTTTTCATTATCATTTTTGATGTGTTGTAGGGTTTCTAGGGTTGAGATCTTGCATCACACAAATCATATTTGCATTTTTTATTCTAGCCCAATAGAATAGGGATTTTGTCATATTTCAGACTTTCCTAATCTTTAACACATCTAAGGATAGGGTTTTATGCATAATTTTCTCCATTAAAGGTTTGATTACCCAACTAGGGGTTTGACCAAGGAAAAAACCCCATTAGAAAAATAATTTTAAGCTATTTTGTAGGAATTTTCCAAGATCCTGAGTTAGGTTTTTGTCAGAAATTGTTGTGCAGGTGTCAAGGTGCAGAATAGAGATTTGGAATTGCAAAAATTTGAAAGTGGATTGATTCACCATGCATGGATAATGAGTCCCTCCTGAGATGCAGTTTTGAGTTAGATGCAGATCCTTGGTCCCAGTTGACAGAAAACAACTTCTATATAGAAAAATACTTGACCTGGGACTGATTCACCCAGGGTGGCGAACGAGTCCCAGTCAGCTCAAAATATGACTTCATCATTTTTCTAGATTGTTCTGTAGTCTTCTTCAGTTTCCCAGGTGCTCATATTCTAAAGAACAACTCTTTGTTTGGTTTAATTTGCATTCTTGTTCATTCTTTTAAGCTTTTTGCAAACAACACCGTGTTTTCAAACATTGTATAAATCTTAAGTTTTGTATACATAATCAGTCATATAGATCACTTAATTGCACTTAGATCATTCCATTTACTCTAAATAACATCTTACTTTGCATAATTTGAGCAAACCTAGTTAGCATTTTTGGCCTACCCCTCTCCTTTAAGGTGAAATACCCTACAAGAGTTAGAAAGGTTTAAGGATCCAAAAATCTATGGTTCATTTTGGTGAACCTACTTTTTGAAAATTATATCATTTTGATTTGAATTTCTATTTGCATCTTAGGACTTAAGGATTTTCTCATTTTACATCTTAGGACTTCTTAAACATTGCATTAGTGAAAGCATTCTTTAGAATTTGTTGTTGCATCTCATTTCATTAAATCATTCCAATATCCTGCACTTGCAATCTATCTCTACATTGTACAGACCTGAAAATCTTCAGAAAAGACAAAAAAATTAGAAAAAAATTCAAAAAAATTCATCCCCTGGGACTCATTCGCCACCTTGGGAAAATCAATCCCACTACAGTTTCTAAATCAGAATTTTCAGATTTTAGTTTATTGCATTGCATCTTTCTATTTTCTGCATTTACCTTTCTATTATAGTTCAATTGTTTATGTTTTCTTAGTAGAAAATTTACCTCCTTTCATGGCATTTTTGGATACTCTTATATTTTTGCAAATTTCCTTTTCAGTATTCATTCCTAGTTCTTTTAGATCAGACTCATCGATACATAAAAACATAAAAACTGAAACATCAAACGAACCCTTCAAACAAATGATTCAAGCTAGAAACATCTCATCCAAGCCTCTTAGTAGTGATGAGGTTGACAAGTTAAATGAAGTTCTTCAGGACTTCCTCTCACTCACTTCATCCTCTAATTCTTACAATGAGAAACCTAAATTAATTAATGATAAAGTATCCCTCAAACCTTTTAGTTGTGATGACTTTGATTTGTTAGATGAAGCCCTCCAAGACTTCATCTCACATAAGTCATCCACTAAGGTTTGTTGTGACAAACTCATAAAAGAAAATGTTCACACCTCTAATGCTTCTCCTAAACAACTTAAACCAATTGATGATAACTTACCCCTCAAACCTTTTAGTCATGATGATATGCATTTGTTAGATGAGTCCCTTCAGGACTTCATCTCACCCAAATCATCCACTATGGTTTGTTGTGAGAGACCTAGCACCAAAGATGTTAACATTATTCAACCTCAACTTATTCTTTACCCACCCTCACATAAACTTCATCCCTCTAACCAAACTTAGTATACTCTTTACCCACCTAAAACCAATGTGTTGTAGCAATCTAGTAATTTTATTGTTTCTCACACCTATAATACCTGAAACAATCTGCATCTGCCACAACCAACCCCACCCACTTTTCCTTTACCGAATCCACCTAGTGCTCCTCGCTACAACCCACACACAAATGAGTATGCTCTTGTTGAACAATTAAAGCATACTCCTGCCAAGATTTCCCTTTGGGATTTACTTCAAAACTCACCAAATTATCACACTATTCTTCAAATAGCCTTAAAAAAATTTGTAGTTCCTCCTGGTACCACTTCGAATGATGTGGTAGCTCTCATCCAAAAAATGAATGTTGACATTAATTTCCATCAACATGAGCTCCCTCCTTTAGAGTTGCACAAACAAAATGAAGCCTTTATGATAATTTCTCAATTCAATCGCATAGGTATCAAACAAACCCTCATTGATAATGGTTTTTCCCTTAATGTGTGTAGTGTGAATCTCCTTGATCGATTACGCATTGATAAGTCACAAATAATACCTAATTTCGTGTCTATTTGAGGATTTGACAATACAACAAAGCAACTGCTTGAGATAATTACTTTACCTATTATAGTTGGGGTGGCTACTTTGCAAACTCCTATCCATGTCATGCCTTATGATATTTCATATAATCTTCTTTTAGGAAGACCATGGATTCATGAGATGAATACAGTGCCTCCGACCCTTCATCGTATCATGAAATATGTCCATAACAATCACATTTATCAAGTTGAAATAGAACCCAAGCTTGAAAGTTGCTTGCACCTTGAAAAAGGAGTTACAAGTCCTTTGAAAACATTAATTCCAACATCTAACATAGATCCTCTTGAAATTCAACAAAACAATACGAAATCGGTATCTAAATTGTTTGGCGACGATTGGGGATCCTTAGAATTCACACCATTGTTTATGGGAAAATAAATAATCACACAAAAGAAAGATGAGAAACAAGAATAACCAACAATCATGTGAACTCAAATTTCTGAAAAATCTTCTCAAACATCTATCTCCTACACTTTGGATGAAAATGCAACATACACAACAAATTTTGATGAGATAGATTATCAATCCCTGCCTAATCTACAAGAAATGGAAAGAATTTATGGAAAAGGCTACGAACTTGTAAAACAACTAGGATATACTGGAAAAGGGTCTGGAAAACATGAACAAGGTATTTGTGTCCCTATTGAACCTAATACACAAGAAACAAAAATTGGATTGGGATATTCTTTTTCTAAAATGACAAAAGCTACTCACCAACCATCTTTGAACATTAACACTATTACATGTCAACTAGAACACCTACTCACAATTAAACATCATGAATTGCTTGATATGAACTTACCACTGTCATGGAAGTATGTTGATAGTGATGAAACTTTGAAACAATGTTAGGCGTTTATGATAACACACCCTCACTTACTCCCATGAAATGAATTCCTCATGCTATGATTGTTACCAAGGAAGAAGAAAGTGATATCACTAAAGCACCCTATGAGTATGAAGTCCCTAAATCCAATGCACTCCCTTTAGGAGATACAATTGATGTTCCAATGGAAATTAATGATAAAGATAAAGCTATTAAGATTGGGAAGTGCCTTGCCGATGAAGAAACATAAGACACTACCACTTTACTTCATGATTTTCCTAATATCTTAATATCAACAGATACACAACATAATCTAATGTTGAGGCAACCATCTGTCAGATCTGATCTGGCAATCATATTAGACAGATACTTTGAATTAATTTATTGATCTACTGATGACAGATTCAACTACTAGACATGATATTTTTTCATTCATGGATGGATTTTCTAGCTATAATCAAATCCTTATTAACCCTCAAGATCAATACAAAACTAACTTTATAACTGTTTGGGGAACATTTTGTTGGGTTGTGATGCCCTTCGGTCTAAAGAATTCCAGTGCAACTTATCAACGTGCAATGACATTAATATTTCATGATTACATCCATAAAATCTTAGAAGATTAAGTCGACGATAACCTAGCTAAATCTTTAACACGACAAGACAATGTAAATTTCCTTTGTAAAATATTCGAATGAATACATAAATACAATATGCGATTGAATCCAAAAAAGTGTGTCTTTGGCATAGATAGTGATAAAATTCTAGGGTTTGTCATATCTCACAGAGGCATTGAGGTGGACACAAATAAAATTGATGCAATCATTAACATGCCACATCCTAGGAATATTTCTTAGTTGCACAAGTTACAAGTTCGAATTCAAGCTATTTGTCATTTCATTGCATCTTTAGCTGATCACACATTTCCTTTCATTCATCTCCTTAAAAAAACCATACCTTTCGATTGGGATGAGGATTGTAAACATGCTTTTGAGAGTTTAAAAGAATACCTTGCAACTCCATCTGTTTTACAACCTGTTGTGCCAAACATACCATTTATCTTGTACATCACTACATTTTCCCATGCTCTTGCAACATTGTTGGCACAACAAGATGATCATGGTAAAGAACACCTTGTTTATTACATCAGTAGAACCTTAATTGATTATGAAACTCGATATTCACCAATTGAAAAAAAATGCTTGGCTCTTGTTTGCTACTAGTAAGTTGCGACATTATTTACTGAATGCTAAAATACAAGTCATCACAAAATTTGATCCTCTCAAACATCTTTTCAACAAAATAGATCTTTTTGGATGCTTAGATAAGTGGTTAATGTTGTTAACTGAGTTTGACCTTAAGTTTGTTTCAAAAAAAGCAATCAAAGGACAAGCCTTAATCGATCACTTAGTTGATGCTCTTTCCCCCTTTTCTCTACCTAATCATGACTCCTTTCCTGATGATAATGTCTTAACCACTAATATTAAACCATGGGAATTATTTTTTGATGGATCTAAGTGTTGAATAGGTTTCAGTGTTGGAGTGGTATTACTTCCACCTAATAGAAAACCTCTTCCCTTGTCCTATCGATTAAATTTCCTATGCATAAATAACACAGTTGATTATGAGGCATTGATCGTAGGTTTGGGATTTTCTTTAACAATGAATGTTAAACGTATCAAAATCTTCGGTGACTCGCAATTGGTTATTAAAAATTTCAATGGTACATATCAAACTAAACATGACAAGTTATCAAAATACAAGGATCTTATAATGAAACTGCTAGAGAAGTTTGAATCATTCACCATTGATAATATCCCATGAAAACACAATTGACATGCAAATTCAATGGAAAGCATAGCTTCTCTTATATCCCCACATGATCCTTCCACATAGTTCACCTTTTTTATCCATCCCATCATGAAACCTTTGATTGATACTTTGCTAGACGACATTTTGGAATTAACTCAAGATGCCTTGTGCGAATGGTACGATACACTATACAACTACTTAAAAAATGGTACCATTCCCGAACCTACCACAAAAAATACTCACAAACGTTTACACAAACTAGCAGCTAAATATGTGATCCTCACAAATGCATTGTATATAATATCTTTCAATGGTCTCTTATTACGATATCTTAACAATTCTAAAATCCCTTTAGCGCTTGAACAGGCTCATGCTAGTGCCTGTGGAGGTCATTTTGTGTTAGAAAACCAAGATCTGATTGCAAACCAAAATAGACCTTCCACAGAAGAGAAAAATAAAAAAGTAGAAGTTTGCATGAAATGTGCAAATTGATATATTCGAAGTACAAAAATTATACAAGAGATAATTTTCTTTATCAAAGCAAAGATGCCTAAACCTAATCTTATCTTGAGCAACAAGATAGCTCGATAAGATAAAGATGAAAACCTATAAATTAGGAATTAAATATGGCTAAGTAAACTTATGCAAAGTGTAATTAATAATTAATTACACCAACACCCCCAATAAGTGCAACTTAGGGAGAAGCATATTATTATGCAAATATGAGTCTTGACAACAAGGCCTGATTAGGTACTCATGTACAAATGTAAAAAGAGAGAAAACCTAGTCAGAAAAACCCCCCCTTCAGAGAGATGAACTGCTGCGAAGAAGCACTGGAAGAACTTTGATGAAGCAACACTGGAACCCCAAATCTGGCAAGCAAGGAAAGATAGTTTTGTTTGCAAGATACCAATCAGAATCACAAATGCAACAACAGACTCGATCCCAAGGAATACTGGAAACTCACATACTGGATCAACTCTGGAATCTGTAAGCAACAATAGATGAAAGGATGAATGGACCCATAATGATGACAAATCTGGAAGTTGTGTCTCTCAAAGCCAATGCCAAACTGAAACTAAAACTGCCCATAGGATGAGTACCATCAAGATTCTGGAACATTAACCATAAAAACATGGCCTTCAAATGAGAAAGATCTGAACCAATGCGGATCAAGAACTGTAAAATCCCAATGTGAAGTGTGAACCAAAGGAAACCAACAATCTGTCTAGCGAAGCAAGAAATAAGCTAGAAGGAGACAATAGGAAACCAGAAAAACTCATGCGAGTAGTCACCAACATGAAATATGGATGCAAGAACCCCCCTTAATGGAACTTTATATCAGTTCGTTATTACAATACCCAATGATTGCATAAGGAGATAATGCAAAACTACAGAAACATAGGCAAAAAAGCAAACCTACCACATGAAACAAAAATGAATGCATGCATAAAATAAGTTACACATATTATGTAAATTACCTCATATCTGCATAGAGGCCGAAACCAGCTTTCCAACGCCGCAAAAATTGTGAAAATCAGATAAGCGAGTCAAAAGATATGTGTCCTGGAGTGAAAACGACAACATCTGACTTCCGAGGCTGAAAAAAACATAACAAAAAGAAAAATAAAAAAAATCAGACCTGCACCATTGAGTAGAGCTTGGAAACATCTTTCCGGTGATATCTTGTTTGCAAAAAAATGATGACGTATGTGAAATTTATGTGTGTTTCCATAAAACTGCTCAAAACTACCCAATAAGGTCTCCAATAAGCCCTCAGGGCTAAAAAAGTTCGGCCCCTGGTCACCTGGGTGGACCAGGGGGCTAGCGGCCAAGGGGCTTTTGCACGGCCCCTGGTCACCCACGTGACCAGGGCTGGGGCTAAAATCCCGATGGGGGCTTGTGCTTGGCCTCTAGTCACCCATACGATCTGGGTGGAGCTCGCGGGGGTTGAAGGGCTAGGGTGGCGCATGGGTGGAGGTTTTGGGCGGCGGTGGTCCTGCGGTGGTGGGTTCCATTTGCACTAGCTGCACAAAATTTCATTCAAAATTTTTTATTTTTTAAATATATTTTTTTAATTTTTATTTATGTGCCTCGTAGAGCGTGCTTGGGGGCCATACGGCCCTCGGACAAATTTTTTTTGCTTCTTCGGACAACTGTGTCCAAATCAGACAAACTTTATATGGAAATAGGGGTTTTTGGGTGCTGCAAATCCAATGGTGAGGTCTGTTTGGGCCCAAAGTGCTCCAAAAATTAGGCGACCCCTGGATCTATTAGAAAAATCACTGAGCTTGAAACCCTCGCAGATCTAGCAAACGGTCATGAAAATAAATGAAATAAAAGTCATTTCTAACTTTTTCCAGTGCTCTAAATCCAATGGAAAAACCAAATCTAATCCAAGATGTTGCATAATGATGCTCAAGGATTGAAACCCTCGAGGGACCTCGAACGAGCTTTGTAATGTATTCCTCCAAAAATGCTGAGAAGGGGCTGCGAATCGAGGCTCTGATACCATGTTAGAAAACCAATATCTGATTGCAAACTAGAATAGACCTTCCACAGAAGAGAAAAACAAAAAATCAGAAGTTTTCATGAAATATGCAAATTTATATATTCGAAGTACAAAAATAATACAAGAGATAATTTGCTTTATAAAAGCAAAGATGCCTAAACCTAATCTTATCTTGAGCAACAAGATAGCTCGATAAGATAAAGATGAAAACCTATAACTTAGGAATTAAATATTCCTAAGTAAACTTATGCAAAGTGTAATTAATAATTAATTACACCAACATTTTGGAGGATGGTCGTTAGTGCAAAAACTTATTCGTATGGGTTGTTATTGGAGACATATGGAGAAGGATTTCTTCACTTACGTTAAACGATGCCACAAATGCCAAGAACATAGCAATTTGATCCATGCTCCCGCTATTGAGCTTCGTGCCCAAGTACCTATTTGGTTGTTTTTAGTATGGTGGTTGGATATTATTGGAAAAATTTCACCTCCTTCTGCTAGACATAGTTTTATCATCACCACAACAAACTATTTCATGAAATGGGTGGAAAATTTTCCTCTCTATTCTACAAATGCTGAAGAAATTTGTCATTTCATATTGGAGCACATAATTGCTCACTTTGGGTTCCCTTCCACAATCTTTTCAGACAATGGAACTCCATTTAAGAATAACGAAGTTCATAAATTTCTTGAAACATTCAACATTCAACATTGCTTTTCCACACCATATTATCTACAATCCAATGGACAAGCTGAAAACACTAATAAGATTCTCGAACAAATCCTTAAGAAAACTATCAACAAGCATCATAAAGATTGGAATATGCAACTATATTATGTGCTTTGGTCTTATAGAAAAAATGTTAGATCATCCATGGGAAATACCCCTTAAAACCTTGTTTACAACATTGATGCAATCATTCCCCTAGAGTTAGAAATTCCTACATTGTGAATTGCTCTCCAAGATCTTATTGATGATGACACCTATAAAAATCAATGGTTACATCAACTTGAGATGCTCGATGAACAATGCATTAACGCTCTTGAACATATCCAAGCTCACATCAAAAAATTACAATGCAAACACAATATACACATCATCCCTCTATCATTTTGTAAGGGAGATCTTGTTCTTATTGAAAAGAAACACAATACTGGTGCTGACAATGAAGACAAAGATAAATTAAGCCCTAATTGGTTAGGACCTTACATAGTTGATACCAATTATGGGTTTGGTGCTTATATCTTTATGCAGCTTGATGAAACACCCCTTAAGGAACCTATTAATTCCATGCATTTGCGTCATTATTATCTCTAACCCCTTTGAACAGTGTGATTGATAAAGCAGTGTTGTTTAAAGTTATTTAATGTCTAAATAAATTTCACATTGCTTCGTTCGTGACAACTAATCTTGTGTTCATCTTGAACACTAAAGTAATTATTTAAGTTTATTTTATAATTAATTTAGGCTTCATACTATTCACCTTTATGTTATGTTAAGTCAAATCCTTATAGGTGTATTTAATTTAGCATATTCTCTTCTAATTAACAATGTTGTATCTACAATAAAACTGAAATATGTTTTAATCTAGATCACATTAATCTTGTTAAATCATGTAGACATTAATTAAATAATTTTACCATAAGTCATTTAATTAATCACATTGCATTCAACCATTCACACAAAGAGACACATCATAATAACACCAAATGTGCATGTCTATATATATATCAAATTTTTATATACATCTTAGTATCATATGCAATGTCATAGAGGTCTGTGAGAGCTAGGTACCTCAGGATTTGGTGCTCATGATCCGGTTCATGGACATTGTGAGATGGTCACGTGTGATCATGATTGTGAACTTCCGAGTCTAAGTCCATACTCCAAACCCTATACTTGACCAACAACCACAAGCCGCTCCTTTGCCATTCGATCCCTCTCTACTTGTGTTTGTGCTAGCTTTGCATGCAATCTCTCAACCTCTCCTGAGGTTTGTGATGTTTGTATTGCATTCTCAGCTAGATGGAGTCATCTCCTCACACTCTCGTACGCTACCCGTAACCTCATGAAAGGTCTGAGTGACTCTAGCTCCTCCTCCACGATTGTTTGGGGCACATAGTCAGGATCCATCTCCTCCTCATCGATGGATGGAGGCACTATCTCCATGACAGCCTGACAATAGAACTCTTGCTAGTCTCTCGTCGCTCCTGCAAGATAGACACTGTACACAATCAATAATCATTGTCATTATATATATATAAACAAAGAATCAAATACTAAAGTACATGCATAAAATCAAATTTCATCACCTATGTCTCTAGTCGGATGAGGAATGTCAACCTCATCCTCTCTTGGGGGCATCGAGGACGTGCTAGCCTCTCTCTAGCTCTAACTGCTGATGTCTATTGTACCTATTGCACGTGATCTGGTCTTGTAAGTGTGTGAGGACTCTCCATGCTCATACCAATCCTCAATAGCTACCTCATCAACCTCTATCAAGGGTGGCTCCTCCTCGTAATAATAATCATCCTCATAATACTCCTCCTCCTCATCATCCTCTCCTCCATCCTAGTCCTCATAATTAGGATCGACATCAAACTAGTACTCATCATCAATAATATCAATAAAAATATTTACTCGCCTATACTGTACCTCCTCTGCTCTCTCCTCTGGATCATCCCCCTCATCTGGTGGTTGTCCCACATCACCTATAGGGAATTCCATGGGGAACACAAGAGTTGTTCGTGCATATGACCACCACTCCTCGTGCTCATCTTTGCTGCTGACATCATTAGTGTTGGATGTTGGTGGCTGATCATGATTTGAATCATTGGAATCACTCTCACGAACATGATCTATAGTTAGCCGAATAGTATCACCTAGCCTCCAGGAACTTCACATAGATCGCCTAATGAATGGGCATTCCCTTGGTGGTGTTTTCACCTATCCAAACTATCGCATTACTCACCCATAGTAGAAAGGTCATACAATATAGTCATGCCTCCTAGCTAGATTCTTGTCTATCTGCATCCTTCATAGTTGTCCTGTGGGATTTTTCCACTATAGAGTGAGTAGATAAGTTATCCAAAAGATCTCATCCTCCTCTATCCAGTCAAATATCACCTTCCAAAAGTGTAAATCCCCATGCTACCACACGTGTCGCAAAGGATAGTCAAATGCTCATGGATATCCTGTAACTATAGCACAAGGGAATCCGACAGGCCTGGTGCATGTGATATTATCAAGGCACCACATGTGTAGAAGCATATAGTGCACCATACTATCAATATCTCAAAACACAAACCAACCAAGACCATAATACAAGTGTGCTAAAATGTAGCGGGCCCAAGCATAGATTGTCCTCTACTCATACATCCCTCGTATCAAATGTACCAATCCTCCATCTAAGTGTGCTACTCGTCCATCTAGATTGAGAACCAAAGCCAATGTGTGCATCATAATCCATCTAACAATAGGAGCATGTGAATATAGTAGCATGAGAAGCTTGATCTGTGCTCTAACCCACTCATCATGTGCATGTCCACCAAGGCAATATTGCATGTCTCTCTTTTTCTCGCAGAATGACCGATCCCCCTAGAAGTATACTCGCTCTCCTCGGATGGGAACTTAGAGAATGCGGTGTACATCCTTAAGCATGATGGTCATCTCCCTACTAGGAAGATGAAATGTACAAGTATCAGCATCCCAACGCTCGCATAGGCCCATAAGCATGGAATCATGGTATCTCATAGGTGGCATAAGATATGCCCAATAGATACCCACTGACTATAAATACTCTGTCTCTGATGCTGATAGCGCTAGCACATGATCTCTCAAAAATGTGAGCTATCTCCCCCCTAGTCACTATCGCGACTGGGAAGGGTATCAAAATCATCACAAAATGCTTTAAAATCCATCTAATTTCTTCAATTTTCACATATTTCATCAGGCAAGTGTGCTAAAGTCAATATAGTGTGCTTTTATAATGAATCTAGACACTTTAGAACCCTTTCTGGACATTTTGCAAAGAAATGGGTCACTTCGCAAAGAAACGAGACACTTTGCGAAGAAATGAGACACTTTGCGAACAAAAGGGACACTCTGCGAACAAATTGGACACTTTGTGAAAAAAGGGGACACTTTGTGAATTTTTTTTCCAAGATCCTAAATTAACCTATCCATGCATTAAAATCATTAAATTATTACAAAATTCACAAGGTGAAAGTTGTAGAATCGACTCGCCTCATAATACAGCTCGCCTGCCACCTACTCCTGAAGCTCATCCAACCACGAAGGTGTGTAATCTTGTTTGCTCAACATTTTCTTCTCTCACTCATCACTCTCAAGCTACATGAAGATAAATGAATAGTAAGTGACATGTTACTTTCTTCTACTTCTTTTAATCCATTTTCATCTCTTCTTACTCTTATGCATTAACATAGGGTTATTATCTTTTAGAGAATTCATAAAGTATATCTTCTTCAGCTCAACATAACAGGAGCTAGGGTAATATGTTTTTGACGTCATTTGATGCATTGGAATCATGATTCCACACTCGACATCATCATTTGTCTATTGTTATGAGGCATGGTACTTGGAAATGCCCTATGATATGATGTTTCTTATTGGACGTGGCTAGATTGCTACCTTGATTCCACCTCCATAAAGCAAGTAGAATCAAGGGGGAGCATAAATCTACCCTTGAATTAGATTCCTGGGAGTTAGATAAAAGGATTTTTAGATAATTAATGAATGTGTGCTGCAAGATGCAGTTCCTAATGTTGTGGTTTTGCAGAGAATTAGACTGGGGGCTTCGTTCTCCCACCTTTTTAATAAGTATCTTTTTATATAATAAAGTGCATCGTTTAGAGTCCTTTAGCTTACATATGTATGTAGAGTCATATGGGAGCTAAAGTGAGGGCTAAACATGTCATAGAAAATTGGACCCTCTTGAGAAAAGAGACAATTTCACACATGATTAGACCCACTTTTGAGTCCCTTTGCATCATTTATCCTTCAAAACAACATTTATAGGCCCGTAAGACCCATTATTTTTTATCTAGAGGCCCATTTCACTTGAGAAATCACCTAAAACCTGACAAACAACACTCAATTCTTTCATAGCACTAAAACCCACCTTGAAAAATCAGTAGTGGGACCCATTCGCCACTTTGGGCGAATGAGTCCCCTTTGGTGGGACCTATTCGCCAAGGGTGGTGAATGAGTCCCTTTTGAGGGAAAATTCAATTTTGAACAAGAATTTAATTAATTCAACTTGAATTTCCAGTGAATGTCAGCCTCTTAGGTGTTTTTTCCTATAAATACTCATTTTAAATCATTTCACCCATCTTTTTAGTTATTTTCACAAAAGCAATCTCAAAATTCAAGTCTTTTACAACAAGTCTCATTAGCAAAAGTTGAAGTTTTAGGGCAGCAAACTAGGGTTTTTGTAGGTCTTGAAGCTCACTCCTTAGGTCAAGATTCAACATTGCAAAGGGTTGATGATGGATTCCTATGGTGAATCATGAAGAAATCTAGGTTGAGGAGATGCAACTAGCCATCAAATCACACCTAAATACTTGGTTTCAAAGTGATTCCATCTTCCATTTTCATTCTATCTTCAGATTAAGGTTTGCACTTTGTTTACTTTTCATTTGCATGTCATTTCATTTCCATTTTTGATGTGTTGTAGGGTTTCTAGGGTTGATATCTTGCATCACACAAATCATACTTGCATTTCTTATTCTAGCACAATAGAATAGGGCTTTTTTCATATTTCAGACTTTCCTAGTCTTTAACACATCTAAGGCTAGAGTTTTATGCAGAATTTTCTCCATTCAAGGTTTGATTACCCAAGTAGGGGTTTGACCAAGGAAAACCCCCCTGTTAGACAAACAATTTTAAGCTGTTTTATAGGAATTTTCTAAGATCCTGAGTCGAGTTTCTATTAGAAATTGTTGTGTAGGTGTTAAGGTGCAGAATAGGGATTTGAAGTTGCAGAAATTTGAAAGTGGACTGATTCACCCAGGGTGATGAATGAGTCTAGTCAGCTCAAAATGTAACTTCATCAGTTTTCCATATTTTTTTCCATTCTTTCAGTTTCCTAGGTGCTCATATTCTGAAGAACAACTCTTTGTTTGATTTAATTTGCATTCTTATTCATTCTTTTAAGCTTTTTGCAAACAACACTGTGTTTTCAAAAATTATATAAATCTTAAGTTTTGCATACATAATCAGTCATATAGATCACTTAATTGCACTTAGATCATTCCATTTAGTCTAAATAGCATCTTACTTTGCATAGTTTGAGTGAACCTAGCTAGCATTTTTGGCCTACCCCTCTCCTTTTAGGTGAAAAACCTTACAAGAGTTAGAAAGGTTTAAGAAGCCAAAAATCTACGGTTCAACACTCTATTTTCTTCACTCCTTTTCTACACACTACACAACATAATTTACCAACTAGAAACAACTACACATATCCTTTGAAAAAAATGACAAAGGAAAACACTTACTCCCCCTGACTACAACAACCAACAATGCTACTACCTACTCCCCCTGAGAGGTAACCACCAACATCAGTCCAAAAACAGGAATGAATCTTGATGTCCACTAGACCAATGCATATCCTTATGATTCTTGTTGAAAGGAGGGGAAATAACCCCCAACTTCTCGTAGAGATACTAAAAAGTATCCTTAGGAAGAGCCTTTGTGAAGATGTCTCCAACTTGATCCTTAATAGGAACATACTCCAACTTTACCTCATTCTCTCCAACCTTCTCTCTCAAAAAGTGACACCATATTGAAATATGCTTTGTCCTTGAATGCATTATCAAATACTTTGAAATATTAATAACACTTTTATTATCAAATAAGATAGAAATAGGTTCATCATATACCACTCTGATATCCTTCAAATTTTGCTTCATCCATAACACTTGTGTGCAACAAGACGATGTTGCAATGTATTTTGCCTCTGCAATAGATAATAACATTGAATTTTGCTTCTTGCTTAGCCAAGACACCAACCTACTTCCAATAAAGAAAACACCACCACTTGTACTCTTTTTCTCATCCACATAACCTACCCAATTTGCAACTGTATAAGCACTTGAAGAGAGAAATCATTATTCTTTGGAAAATTAAACTTTGTTTTAATTTTCTAAATATCTATTTTCCTTACCCATGAAAATATTCCAAAGAATATTCTCTCTCCACCACTCATTTGAAGAAGGGAATATTCTTACTTTAGATGACAAAAACCTGCATTTCCTTAAAAAAAACAACTATTATTAAACTTTAAGCAAATCAAATAAGACATCCCTATAAAATAATAAATCATATTAATCATGCAATAAAATGAAACAATGGAAACCAAACAAAGCATATAAAAAACATGATCCAACTTTATCTCATAGTGGATTGGTGCTATTGTGGAAAATAGCTCTTTCCCAATCCTTGCTTAAGCTCCATGATGAAATTGCTATGAAGAATGATATGAAATGCTAAGATGGGAAAAATCAGTTCTCAAATGGAGAGAGTGACTTTGCATAGGATTTGTGGATTTGTGGAGATTGTGGAGGATTTGATGATGAAAGAAGCCTTTGATTTATAGATTTTCAATTGTTAAGAGTGATCAAGAGGGAGCAATGTGGGATAAAAAACAAGCCAATGAAAAGATGCCACTTGTCAACTTGTGAGTGGTTGATGCATGTGCAAGATTTGGGAAATGTGCCCAAGAGGGAGAAATTTCAAATTCAAATTTGAGAGTAAATGCTAAGTGGGGGACATGTAATAGTTTATTAATTGCTTTGTTGGATGTACATGCCCACTTGATTTTGAATTCAAACTTGAGGGAATATTCCACAAAGATGCCATGTTGAAAGAAAATAAGGAATTTAATAAATCAATAAATTGATTTATTTGTGCAAGTGGCATTATCTAGAGGATGTGATGGGTGATTAGGTTAGACTAGTTAGGATTAGGTTAGCTTAATGATGATTAGGATGATTTTGACCAATTTGACTCAAATATTTGATTTATTTAAATCAGAAAAGGATGGAAAATGCATTTGGATTTAATTAAATTATGAATGATTTATTTGATTAGAGGGATGACGTGAGACAAGTTGATTTATTTAATAATCCTGATTTACTTGGTGAATGGATTTGGTGAGTTTGCTTAAATTAATGAGTGGATAAATGTGAAACCTGGTTTACTTGATGAATGAACCTGATTGAATGCATAATGTTAATTTTGCATGTCTACATTTTGCCCCTCTTTGAAGCAATGTACTTGTTGCGTTGGTTCAAAGAATAAACTTACCGTGATCAAAATTCAATTTTTATTTTTTTTCGGTTGCCCCAGCGAAAATAAGTACACTAGTACATTTCCCCCTCGAGAGATCAAGCAAAAATATTCAATTTGAAGGGCGATCTCGCGATAAAGAGGTTCAAAACTGCATGGTTATGGATGATGATGCAAATGAGATGATTTTGAGATGCTTAGAATAGCAAATCTATATTATACTAAACAAATTAAATGATGATATGATGTGAGATGGATGAGATTGAGAATGTGATATGCTATGATTATGTAATGGATGATTTATGTAGATATATGATTTTATGAGATGCTTAGACTAACAGATCTATATTATGATGATGATTATGCAATGCATGTGAAATGATCGGTGCTTCCTATTATGTATGATGTGAATGATATGTGGTATGCTGATGGTTTGTGGATGCAAGATGGATGCATGATGGATGCATTGGTGATGATGATATTAGTGCGGAAATGAGATGATGACAAGAGGATCCCACAAGTCCATGATCTAATGAGACTTTATTAGAGATGATGATGATGATAGATGATGATAGATGGATGATTTGCTTATCAAGGATTGGGATTTTAAAAGGGCTACTTACCTTATGTTTGATAACACACATAGGCACGATGCATCAAGGTAAAAAGAACCATGATGGTGTTGTACCTAGTGCGATGGACTTTGACTCAACAAACAGATAGGAGTATTCTTGTTCACACTTGACATATGGAAACCTTGCTAGGATGTACCTAACAAAGCAAGTATTTGCCAAGTTATTTTACAAGAACGTCCAACAAGCACAACAAACAAAAGGATAATGATCGTTGCCCCATTCCTATCTCTATAAATCCTTCGTTTGGATATCATTGAGAGGTCCTTGGAATGAGTACAATAAGATAAATTAAAAGAAAAGATCAAGCATGCAAACAGGCCAATGTTCTTCATACCTTCAGCCAAAGGGGTGTGTTTTGATAAGATAAGAATCCAAAGTGATATCCAAAGTGATTCCTATTGTCGGAACGATATATCCTAGGACATGCATTGTATAGGATGATGATGGTTTGATAAGTTGATTGATAGGCTGTTGATATAAGGTTGACTGACATGTTTGAAAATGATCAAGAGTTTGATTTTGTTTTAAAGGTTTGTTGTTTTTTTTTATTTTACGATTTAAAGCTTGCTTTTGCTGACTACTATGATTGTTTCTGTTTGTGTTGCCAAAGGATTAAGGTGATGATTAGTTTATTATGGATGATTGATTATTTTGAGTGAATGTGAGATGAGATGGATGGTTTTTTTTCAAATATTTGGATGTTTTTGACGTTTTGAAATGTTGTGAGGCTATTTTTAGTATTTTTGAGATTTTATGAAAGTTTTTGGATTTTGATGTTTTTAAATGTTTTTTGGATTTTTGATGTTTTTCAAATGTTTTTGTGATTTTGATGTTTTTTGAATGTTTTGGATTTTGATGTTTCGGGGGCTGATTAAAGATTAGCCTTGCCTACGTTTAAGCTCGGAGACGACGTAGTTCAGATACAATGTTTTTGATGTTTTTCTAATTTTTTGAGTGTTTTGGATTTTGATATGTTTTGGATGTTTTTGGATTTTCTGATTTTTTGATGTTTTTGGATTTTCACATGATTTTGATGATTTGGATATGGACATGTGTGATAATATCAATTCTCTATTTGGGATTTTGTTGAAAACCAAGCTAAGGTTGAATGATCGGGTCGATGGATTGATGATGATGATAACATTATTGAGGATACACAACAATGGAAGGATTTGATTAATCAGGATTGATGATGATAACACTATTGAGGATGCACAACAATGCAAGGATAGTGTTAAGCAACACAAGGATTGGGAAGGATATCCTAAGATTATGTATTGATTGGATTTGATTGATCATGATTTGATGAAGCTTGGTTTGGAACAAAAGTTGTTCAAATGATTCGATGTGACCTTTGAAGTGCAACTTAGATGCAACTAGTATCGATTGTTTGGATCAATGTTCAATAAAAGATGAAGACTGATAAGGAATGTCTTCTTGTCAAAATGTGCCATGGGCTAGTGATTTGGATTTTCTAATTACAGATGCTTGACCAATTTGATTTCATATTTTCCGATGTTCGAATCACCACATAAGTTGGAGGATATAGATTAAGATTTATTCTCAAAGCAAGATGTATATATCTACCCCCAAATGTCTAGTAATGTATGGAATGCCATGGATGGATGCTTAGATAGGTGTATGGATGGATGGATATGGATTATCTTTCGATAAGATAAGGTGTTAGGATAAAGGATGCTCATTTGGATAATGTTTCATGGCTCAGATAACATTGGATAGGATAGGATCAATGAAAATGACCCATGTCAAGATGTTTACCATAAGCAAGTGTAAAGTGTGCCCCAAAATTTGTCAAGATCAAGATGACTCAGACTATGGATGCAGATGGATGAAAATGGATTGGATAAATGGTTCATGGATGAATGGATTTATTATGGATGAGATGGATGAAATGTTGGATTTATTATGGATGGGATGAGATGCTTCCCTCTGAGCTGGTGCACATAGATGCTCGATTCACACATGATGTTGTTTGCCAAGTTTTCATCATGGTCTTGCCCAAAGCGCCGCCCATGCGGTTTTCACTAGAGGACGATTTTTTTCTTTACTATTTTCAATCCTTTTTTGATTTTTTTGGATTTTCATATTTTTTGGATTTTTGTATTTTTCTAAAAGATTCATGCTAAATCACAAGGTGTTGCTGACGTATATTCCCCTGTCATAATGTTCCATCGATATCCTGCTTGAAGAAGTTACTTTGCTAAGATACATGCACTTGAATGCAACTTTTGGGATTCTTGATCTGCTTCATTGATACCGGAGTTAACTTTATCTTTGTGCGCACATCGTGATAGAGTGCCTTCAGAATCCTTATGATGAAGGGTCATTGCCAATACCTGGTCAATTTGAGAATTGGATATCATGCGTGGAGGCATGGATGGAGTGTTTTTAGGGATAAGAGATGGATTAGTTGACAGTTTGGAACCTTTGACTCTCCAAACTTGGGAAGATGAGAAATGATGGGTGGATATGAAAGTGTGCATGGAATTAGGACCAACTGTTTGATACACTTTGTACATCACTTGAAAAGCCTGCTTTTGCTTTTGTGGACATCTTTGATGGATAATTTTCCCTTTCTTATTTTTCCCCATAGTTTCTTTGACTAATGGAGTTTGATAGGGATAATCTTTCTTTGTATTCTTTGGTATCCATTTGTATTTGATTTGTCTGATATTGCTTCTTAGCTTCTTTTTCTTTGATAATGTTCTTCGTACTTTGATTCAATTCTTTCCTTTGATGTTGGTCCCAATTCATGGATGGGGTGATGGGTGGATGAAGATTCATGGCATGGCTGGTTGTAGTATTGGCAATGGTTTCACCATAAAGATTCTTCGTGCTCCTTATGTTGACATTTGCTTGAGATGAAGTTTCCCCCAGTATTGTGGAAGTAGTACCGTCATGCTTTGATTCTGCCTGTTCTGAGATGTCTTGTTCAATAAGCATGCTCTGACAAATGACCACTATAGATGACGTTATTTTGATTGGATGCTCTACTGACTTTGAAACATCCTGTTCTATCTCACTAGTTTCCTTGGGTGAATAATGTTGGATATCTTCATACATGATGTCTTCAGACTGGATTTTGGTTATTTTTTATTATGATGTTGACCACTTTGTTTGGTTGTAGGAATCAATAACCTTCTCTTCTTGTGTAATAATATTAGGAGTAAAGGAATCCTGTTCTGAATGAAGATCATCTACATGTCCATCCGCAGAAAACATCTCATGGGTAGATGGAGGAGTATATGCTATATGGATATGATCATATTGCATAGATAGGAGAGTGTCCATTAGATTATTGTAGTATCTTGAAGATACAAATTCCTGATCTTGAACGATTTAGGAGTTGCTTTCGACATGCTTTGGATCAAGTTCTTGACATGGGTTAGTTTCAAAGGATGGATGGATTACCAAGGGTTCTTGGATGTTGTCATTAGACATGGTAAGTGGTTCAATATCCTCAAGTGTCAAATTTAGGGTTCCTTCAGTATCTGTAACCATGAGGTTGAAGGATGTCAATATGTCTTGGAAAGGACCATTGCTAGACTTTGGTGAATGATTTTGATTATGCTTTGGAATAAATTCATGAGATATGTCCTCTAACTCATGAGGCGATGTAGAGACATTTTCAATAAGATTATTGGTTGATGGATTGTGCATTATGTCAATAGAATCAAATAATCCTAACACTCCTTGAAATAGATCACTAAAGAGTGGCTCTTGATGTATGGTGAGTTGGTGATCGAATGAGGTGGAAACATCTTCAATGTGCTCATTGATGGATAGGTTTTGAACATTGTTTTGAACAATTGTAGTGGAGAGATTGTGAAGGTCTCCAACCATAGAGTCAAGTGATGTTGACATTTCTTGAATTGGATCATTGTTGGGTATTGTTGGTAGATTTTGATCATGATTGAGAAGTGACTCTTGACATATGTTGATTTGATCATGGGATGAAGTAGACATAGCTTCAAGGTTCTTAGTGATGGATAGCTCTTGATTATGTGATCATTGATTTGGATCGATACATGGAGTCATCAACGTTGTGTTGAGATTTTGAACAACATTTGCTTGTTGGGATTCATATTGGGATTTAGCTTGCATTTTCACTTGAGCCTGGGCTTGTGCTGATTTTTGTGTGGCTAGATATTGCTAGATGGCCTTTTGGTAGGCCTGGTGAGCTTTTAGCTCAATGTTATATTGTCTTGCTATGTTTGGTTTTGGTGGTAGTGGTGGTGGAATTGGAATCGTGTTGGATGTAGTGACAAGTGGTTGAGATACACTTGGAGTGATCGTGAGGGTTTGAGATGTGATGGGCATGATAGTGGTGGTTGGAATGATTGAAGTGATAGGGATGGTTGGAATGACTGAGGTGATAGGCCCTTGGGAGACCATGTTTTGATTTTTCATGATTGATGTTGTCATTCAATTAGATACCATCTATTGGTATGATGTCAATGGTATATTCAAAGGATTTGATGTGATGGCTTGATTGGTGTTAGGTGAACTGATTTGGATGGAGTGATTGGTGCTAGGTAAAGGGGGAAGCCCTAAACCAAGGAATGATGTTGATATGGGTAATGGTGGTGGAGATGTCTCTTGGCGCAATGACTCAACTATTTGGGTAAGTGTAGCAATTTGATCTCACCAATTTTTTCTTGGTTTTGATCTTGACTCCCTTGATATAGTTGATTTGGCTTTTGTTTAAGCATATTTGGAGTGTGTACTTGTGTTTGATTTTGGACAATGTTCTGATATGGGATGACACTCAGATTTGGCATGATAGGTTGAAATTGAACATTGTTGATGTTGGGAATCACATTGCCTTGTATTAGGTAACTCTGATCTTGCATGGTGTTACCTTGACTTGGAGTTGTTAACATCTTGTTTGGATTTTGAACAATATTTGTATGATTTGTAACCATATTTATCCCAAAGTTTTTTGGATTCATGTTTCAAAAACTTGTACTCGGTACCTTCTCATTTGGCATATAGGGACTTGGTGGGATGACGTTGTTTGTTTGAAGGCTCATGCATTGGGTGTTTGGTTGATGGATTTGTAGGTTTGAATTTAGATCTATCAGGAAATGTGTTCCAATCTTTGGTTTGTGCATACTCACACTTGTTGTACCATTGACATTTGTAGAAGGTAATGATCCCATGTATGGATTGTATAAGTGTGAGTTTTGATAATCAATCGACATTGTAAGGCTTTGATAGCTTAGTTGACTTGGATTACTCATAATGTATGGATCTAGTTTATATTCCATGTTCCCTTTGTGTTTTGACCTTGTTGCAAAAGTGACCTCTAAGGCTCTTAGGACTAATGACGAGATGAAGGATGAAAGGTGTAAATGATATGAGTGTCGAATGTTTAGGGACTTTGGATCAATGCTAGATTTAGGGTTTGATTTTGATTGGTTTGATTTTGGTAATGAACTTGTAAACCCTAATATGTAAGATGTTATCTTAGGATGAAATTGTTCAAAGGATTGCTGATTAAATTAAATGTATGAGAAAGGATGCATTCCCACACACCTAATTAAACAAATGATTTTAATTTGATGATTTACCCAAGTCTAGAATGATGTCTCCAAAGCTCTAAAGTTGTTTGTGGGATGGATTTTTGATAGATGTTTAGGATGGGTGAAATGTTTGATTTGATCCTAAGTGAACCTAGGAAGGACTTGTTTACTAGACCAAGATAGTGAAGAACATGTCTTTCTCTAAAAGTAATTGAAAATCAAAAGACCAATGTTTGCATGAAAACCATACGACCAAAAGATGTCAAGCACATATGTGGGGTCCAATTTGATTTAATCTTTTCTTAATGGATTCTTTTTACCACAAACACACTCTTGATTAGGTTTTCAACTGAATGTCCAATGTCCTAATTCCCTTTCATCCTACAAAGTGCATTATGCAGAAATTGAGGAAATCAAGGAAAAGGTTTCCTAAATTTGACTTTAGTAGAATCAAATTGAGATGAAATCCAAATGTTTAGAAGCCTCTAAGGATATGAATCCCAAGGGCAAGCAATAACATGTGAATTTGTTCAAGGATATTTTCCTCTCCTAAAGGGTTTGCAATTTTGATGATTCGTTGAATGTTGGTTTCGATGTTTTCGATCAAAGCACTGTGTTTTCAAACCACAAGCAATATGACATCCTAGCTCAATTGGTACATTTTTCTTGGTGGGCTTGCCTCATGCCCTTTGTAGAAGAGATTATTTTACATGCAACCAAGGAAAGAGTATAAAGGTATGTTAAGAATGAAGTCTTAACCTCTATACTTTAACCAAGATCAGACATGGCAAGTAACTTCTTGGAATCTAAGTTCCAATGCACCACTTTGATAAACTCGCTCAATGGATCAATTGGTCACTACAAAAAAAGGGTTCTATTTCGAAATTTCCATTCATGGAGATTGACCCATATGGCGAGAGTCCCCTTTTGGATCCATCTCATCGGAGCCAACCACGTGATACTAGTGTTTACTCCAATACCCACATTTATATCCGGTTGGAAATACTCTTGGCTTTAGAGTGTTACTAGTTGAGTCATTTCCTTGGGTGAGTACTTTTTCCCCAAGGCAGGCCCTCTAGGATAAACAAAAGCAAGCAAAGACAAAATCTGTAACTCGATCAATCTTTGACAACTCAAAGAAAGAGAATATACATGATGATGCTCTACTCACACTTGCACAAGATGTTCAATTTTAAACACAAATCAAAATGTGTATGGACAATTATTTACGCAACTTAATTTCACCAAAAGTCTTTTGATTCTCAAGATCGCCATGATGCGCCAGAGAAGCACATATGTCTTTTGATGATATTACTTTGTGTAAATATTTACAAAACAATAAAGAAACACATTCATTTTATCCTTCGAAGCAATGATTCAATTCGTTTTAAGCACCAAAGGAAAGATGAAGATTTGATTGTTCAATTTGTTAATCCGAAATTGTAAAACTAGTGAGTTTGACTAAGTTATTTTTAAGCCCCTTTGTTGCAAAAAAATTGAAATATTCTTTTTAAGAGCCCCAAAAGAGGTGAGTTTATTTAAAATAGAAAACTATGACATAGGATAGAAGCTCTTTAAAGCATTTAAAAACACTTTACGAGTTTCAATTTTTAATGCCCAAATCCTTAAATTCGATCTTGCTTTTGTTTTCACCCAACTCCAATGTTTGGTTCTAATGTCCACCTTTACCTATAAACATCACAAAATAAAACCTTTAGAGATGAGCTTTATTGGAGGGAATCATTTGAAATATGTAGTATTAAGAATTAAAACACAATCCCCATATAATGATAGATAAAATAAATAAGAGATTATAAAAACACAAGTGACCTCTCCTTGCACCAAGTCAAAGAAATGAAGAAAATCTGCATTTAAAAAATTTAAGACAGATTATATCAACCTTTTCAAAAAAAATTGCAGCTATCAACATAAAATCCTTCCACCGGCTGTCAGATAAAAAAATATTTTTATAAACAGATACACATATTTCTAAATAGCAGGAAGATTCCAACAAATAACATTAAATACTGACCCCTGCACAAATAGATACTGACCTGTCTCCCCTACATAAAGTTTGATGGAACCATGTGAAAAGTTGAAGAGGGTGATTCGGAAACTATGACATACCAGTGTGTACTTCTCAATGACAAAAAGTTTGATGGATGATAATTGCTACCTCTGATAGCTGTGACCCAACTCACCAATAGCAGGATACTATTTTTCCTCGTACTACTCACATCCACACATTTTTTGAAAAAAGATACAACCAGTGAGGTTCGAGAAACTCAAAATGATTCTCCAAGTCAAATGATGTGCTAGATGCTAGCCCCTCATTTTCTCTCAGCCGCAAGGATGGAACTTTGTTGGTAGCTTTGAAGACCCCTTTGTACTATGCCAATACCACTGTCTACAATGGTCAACGTGTTGCTAGCTTTGTTCGGGATGGTATGAGTAAATAGTTTTGACTAGTAATTGAGCTTTCTTTTATCAAAATCTCTGGGCCTTTGTAGATTGATGCCAATATTGACCACTTAAATGTAGCCACCATCCCCGCCTTTCCTTTCTATCCATGTTCATTGAGTCCTTGTAGCTGTTTATTACAACATGGAAAGTAGATTCCCAAGATAGGCCTTACTATTACAGGTAATGGATCAAATCCAACACAATCTTGTCTGAATGTGGGTTTAACTTGGAACTTATCCCTCTTTACGCCATGATATGAATGAGACTCAGGAAGTCTCTAACGCGGTCATATACCATTAAATGTTGGCAAGTGATGAGAGTAATTGTTATTGTACGTGGCCAAATATGTCTCATTCATGATTAGATGATTGAGCATACACCATCCACTACCATAAAGAGATGGTAGATAGCTATTTTCTGAGAATGGTAGGTAGTAGAGCATAGACAATGCATGTGAATTGTTGACAGCGAGATGTGGAAGCATAGACAAGGTGCATCAACTGTTTGACAGTTTGATGCAAAAGCATAGACAAGGCACATGAACTATCTATGAATTGTTTGACAGTCTGATGTAGAAGCATAGACAAGGCGTGTGAACTGTTTGACAGGATGCCTCTCTGAAATGTGATCTCATGGAATACAATGTTTGCAAGATACATTGAAAGAGATTTATACGCCTTACTTCATAGTGGGAGAGCAAAGATAGTGTGGTTGATGTTCATAGTGGAAACAAGAGCATGGGCTTGGACATGGCGTTGTTCAAGGATGTGCTTCACAAGCTCCAGACTAGGCATGTCTTAAGCTAACTGCTTGGACTCCTTGAGCTCATTTTGACACGTGTTCTATGACAGAAGCATGCCTAGCATCTGGATCATATACAATCACTTTCTAGTCAGAGGCCTTGGGCTTTAATGCTACTGCAACTAGTAGCCTGAACAACCCTTCATTTGGCTCATTTCTATAGATGTTCACTATAGTGAAAAATCATTATGTCATAAGATCTTGACCTTATACACCTATTGAATAAGATTTGCAGAATGGTGACTAGACAAGGTGCAGTGTAATATAAATTCAGCAGCAGAAGCTATTGATCAACTTTGAATTGAGTAACACATGCTATTACATTCACTAACAAGTTTTCACAACTTTTGAAGTGATATATACGTCAATCCTAGCGATGAAAATATGGATGAAGTCCAAACTTAGAAGATATATAGACGTAGCATGGGGAAGATATGAATCTTTAGAGATTAGTAAACTTGGTATGAGAATACGCTAAAATGGCTGAGACACTACCTCAAATGCAGGATACTCCCTACGCGACCAGTCACTTAATGGAGACAATGAAATTAAATACAGAGAACAAAAATATCGATGAGAAAAGATAGGAACATTAATAAGAAATCTTCCAAAACATACATCTCTCTCAATCACAAATTTTGTTCCTAGAGCTATACAATGAAGAAATCTTAGATTTATGTGCTCTTGGTATAGATATGTACTTGACTTCACTAGAAACTATAAGTGATGTTGAGCTTTTAAAGGACTTGCAGGTTGCGATAGTTTATGTCTCTATCTATGGCAATGATAGAGGTCACGAAATAGCTACAGAAGGTTTGAAAGCAAAGAACAAGTACATACGGTCTCAATTGGCTATGTTACAACATTAGAAGCAAACAGAAAAAGCTACAGCCAAGTATATGTTCACCAGAGCAGATATTGATTTCAAATTTGCAAACAAATGTTATTTTAGATTGGGAACTGGTAAATATCAGATAACAGTATGACTGAACTACAGGGATAATCATTTGACAAAACTACAACCTTATACAAAACTAAACCGAGTAATGTAAAAGGGAAGAGATACAAATATTAATGCTTAGAAAACTACTACAGCAAGGTTATTTTATCATTTACTCTTAGTCTAAATACAACAATACTAAACAATGAAGAGATGGTTATATCCCAAACCTGGTAGTGCTTACGCATAAGCCAAAAAGCCTTTGAAACACCTTACAATCATAGTATTACATTGAGTAGACCCCTATGCCAAATCAGACCCTCGCCATGCAGTCAATATTCAGCCCTCCTTCTAGTGCTAAATGTAGATGTCAAAACCTACATCTTCTCAAAACAAACAACTATAAGTAAACATTAAGCAAATCAAATAAGACATCCCTATGAAATAATAAATCATGTTAATCATTCAATAAAATGAAACAATGGAAACCAAACAAAGCATATAAAAAACATGATCCAACTTTATCTCATAGTGGATTCGTGCTATTGTGGAAAATAGCCCTTTTCCAATCCTTGCGTAAGCTCCATGATGAAATTGCTATGAATAATGATATGAAATGCTAAGATGGGAAAAATTAGTTCTCAAATGGAGAGAGTGACTTTGAATAGGATTTGTGGATTTGTGGAGATTGTGGAGGATTTGATGATGAAAGAAGCCTTTGATTTATATATTTTCAATTGCTAAGAGTGATCAATAGGAAGCCATGTGGGATAAAAAACAAGCCAATGAAAAGAGGCCACTTGTCAACTTGTGAGTGGCTGATGCATGTGCAAGATTTGGGAAATGTGCCCAAGAGGGGGAAATTTCAAATTCAAATTTGAGAGTAAATGATGAGTGGGGGACATGTAAGAGTTTATTAATTGCTTTGTTGGATGTACATGCCCACTTGATTTTGAATTCAAACTTGAGGGAATATTCCACAAAGCTGCCATGTTGAAAGAAAATAAGGAATTTAATAAATCAATAAATTGATTTATTTGTGCAAGTGGCATTATCTAGAGGATGTGATGGGTGATTAGGTTAGGCTAATTAGGATTAGGTTACCTTAGTGATGATTAGGATGATTTTGACCAATTTGACTCAAATATTTGATTTATTTAAATCAGAAAAGGATGGAAAATGCATTTGGATTTAATTAAATGAATGTTTGATTTATTTGATTAGAGGTATGATGTGAGACAAGTTGATTTATTTAATAATCCTGATTTACTTGGTGAATGGATTTGATGAGTTTGATTAAATTAATGAGTGGATAAATGTGAAACTTGGTTTACTTGATGAATGAACCTGATTGAATGCATAATGTTAATTTTGCATGTCTACACTTACAATACTTCATGTGCAAGTTAACTTACAACACTTCTTATACAAGTTAAAAGTATGTTTGTTTGAAAGAATATTAACCCTTGATTAAAAGAGCATCTTTCATTCTCATCCATTGATGAGAATCCATGATCCATGTTTCATCTCTCCTCCCCCTTTGATCGTTGATTAACCTTTTTGATCTCAACCCTCCATTTCTCATTTGTCCTCCTATAAATAGGTCACTGTTTGGAGACAAATTGATCCATCTTTTAAAATCAAACTTATGTTGTTTAAATTATTTTCATTTGCACTCACATTTAACATCTTTTTAGTTTAAATCACTTGCATAATAGCTTAGCTTCCATTAATGGCTTCCATGATAACATAATGCATCCATTTAGCTTAAAACTCATTTATATTAGGCTTGTATATGCCCATAGTAGTTAAAATAGCTTGCATAATGTTCATTTATCTTTTAATCATGTTTTATCACACACTTCTCATTAGTTCTCTTCAATAAAACTGATTGGAATAGGATCATTTATCCATGGGATTGGGAAAGGGTCACCGTTCCACATCAATGTGACACCACTCCCCTAATAGGATAAGTTTCAATGGATTATAGTAGGCATTTTAAAAGCTTTCGTAGTTTGACATGTTAGTTTTAATAGAGGCTTATTTTAGTTTATTTTGAATGATCTCTATTGGATTGACATTTAATGGAATGAATATGATTCTTCGTGTATCAAGTGTAATCAGCCCATACTAATACATCAGTCACATTTTGGTGCTAGAAGGAGGGATTGAACTAACAAATGTAATGATTTTTTTGTCAAAACTCTTTTTCCTTGTGTTTTTAGGTACAACGGTGCTACTGATTATCAAACAATGCATTTGATGATGTGTCACTATACAATGATGCACTAGGATTTTGGTTCATTGATGCATAATTAATCTAGCTACACTTATTTAATTTTGTCATCACATTTCAATTTAGCGACTCCAGTTTAATTTTTCAATGCAAAATAAATTTCCTTTTAGTGATGCATTTGATATGGCGACACATATGATGTCACTATTTTTTGTAGAAAGCACTATTGATTTTTCAATATAGTGATGCACATTCAATACAATGACACTATTGATGGATTTTAGTGACACAATTGATTTCATTGTCGTGAATTACTGGTAAACATAAATTGATCCTATTTTTTTGACATGTGCTTTATTTTTTTTTGCTTTATCTGATCACTGACATGTCTTTGACTTCTTGATTCTAGTTTTTAGACTAACAGGTTTTGTAGGTTTGGAAGATACCGACTTGAAGAGAAGGAGCATTCTATCATTAATTGTATAATTGTAACAAGTGTTTTGACACTTATGGGGCAATTATAACCCATTTAAGATGTCTTTTATTTTCATGTTTTAGGACCAAACCAGTTTTCAATTGAGTTTTAAAATGAACACTCAAATTGGCTAAAATTGAGCCCTCACATCATTATTCTACTTTGGGTTTAAAATTAAACAAAATAGCTTCCATATTTTTTTTTGGTGCTTAAAACAAACTTACCTTTGCTTTGAGGGTTAAAATTAACAAGTGTTTTCATGTCTTGTGGTTTACATTTCCTTCATTGAATGTGTACGCTCTTCTTTTGTGCCACTTGATTATCTTGATAATTAAAAGCATTGATTTGAAAATTTGTATAACCACCCACATATTTTTGTTTGGATTTAAAATGAACCCCATGATAGTGTAGGGAAAAGGCATTGTGTATTCTCTCTCCTTGTGTCATGCAATTTGGGAGATCAAACAACAAGCGTACTTCCTTGCTTTTGTATATCTTTAGAGGGCCTTCCACCTTGCTTTGAAAGGTGGGAACAACCTAATTGATAATGAGCTAAAGCCAAGCTCTTTCAAACTACTAAATAAAAAATGTGTTTGTGATGAAATTCATAAGCAATAGGTGTAGATGTGTCATACCGAAAAGTGCCACCGCTAGTGTCCATGTGACACGTCAAAATCCTTTCTTAGGAAAGGACTGGGAAGCCTCTTGATTGAAATAATCTTTAGATAATCTTGTTGTGTGTACGACCACCTTGAACGAAAGTCCTTACTAAGAACAATTGTTTAGAAGCCAAAAAAAATTATGCTTGTTGGTGCTGGAACAATCATTCCGAAGCTGCCCCACATTTTACTATTCATTGTTGAAACAAGAAAATTGTTAGGATCTTCAAATCTTCAGGATTTGAGATTTTGTGGTCCTAAGAAGTGTGTGCTATGGAGGGGAGCCAGTGTCACTAAATCTCTAGCTATTCACATTGTCTTAGTGTTTGGAGAAATCCAGGTGGGGATTCAGCTAGTAGTATCTTTTGAACCTAGGATGGTAAATTCTTGTGAGTTTAATACTTTGCTTGTTTCCAAAACATTACAAACAAACATCAACAAAGTATTTTAAAAAATTTAAACCCTTTGGTCTAAGTATGGATACCCTTTGACAAAACCTTGATATTAATGCTTGTCGTAAGAATTTATTCTTAGAGACTTCTAAGTATTTTGGTTTATATCTCAATCCATACTTCCCAAAGTTAACATAGGAAACTATGGCTTCAACCTCATTATTTTCACAAAATGGACCTTGTGAAATTTATGATGTTTTTGACATAGACATTTTAGTGTGAAACTTAAGCAAGACAAGTGTTTGTGGTAAAAAGAAACTCACGTAATCAAGATAAATTAACAAATTGAACCCCACATGACCATTTGGAGACTGATCGATCCTGTTGAACAACCTGACCTCACACCCGCTATCATTCAACCAAACCTTGAACTCATTGAGGGATAACAAACCGATATAATTAGTAGTTTGAGAAGCTTCACTTTTGAAACAAAAGAAACACCAACCCAGTGGAGAAATGTAGCATATGTCATAGACGAAGAAGAGGAAAAAGTTGATATTTTGGTTGGAAGGACCATATTACCACCACCCATGTGGCAATAAATGTCCTTTTTTATGATTTTAACTTCTCTAAATGGTCTCACAAAAAATTAGAATCCCCAAGAGAAGGTCTACAGGTCGTCACTTCAAAGTTAGGCATCTTAGTCCATAAGCTATCAAAAGACACCTTTTACCACTTCACCAAAATAGAAACAAGTTGCTATACAACTTCTATAAATGTGCTTCAAGGAACAATCCAAACTTGTATGCATTCTTTTGGAGTCAAAGCCATGGAATTTTTCATGATCTTGAACTTCTCTAAATCATTGAGTCTTTAGGATTTGAAAACTTTAGAGGTCTAGCATGTTTCTCACTATCTTGGTCTTATCAAACAAAGGTTCACTCTAGGTCAACATTGGGTCAAACATTTCTTCCACCCCTTCATCAAATTTTATCCTTCACTTCACCAAACTTTGCAAAAAATTTGAATACACTAACACTTTTTGACTTAAATATCTATCAAGCCAACCCCTAATATAGCTACTTTGTATGTGAAATGAATCCTTTTCCATGCGCTTAGTTAAGTTATTTATCATGTTTGAACCAATTTATCTTGAAGGCCACGAGTCTACCCTAAAGATTTGCAAGTTCATAAAAATGCTTTATCAAACATCAAACATCAAAATCTCAAGTCAAGAAGTGTTGTCCAAAAATGTTTGCAAAGATCACTTCTCACATCATCCACATTTTCAGCTCCCATTATCATCATTGCTCCAAAAAGACTTGCAGTGTCCCTTTTACCTAGATTTGGGTCAACTAGAGAGTTCAAACATTATAAGTCTCAACACAACTCTCCCATAGATGACCCAAAATTTATGGTAAAGAGAGGATCACAACACAAGAGAATCATGGAGAAAACCAAATTCACATTCACCTCAAGTGATCCAAGTCCTAAAGAATTCAATCCAAGAAGTCAAGTTACCCTGTCACAACAACCCTCATCTCCATTAGGACCATATGAGATAGAGGATGTCATGAAAAACCGATTTGGGATTACAAAGGAAGAAATTATGGAGTACAAACAAAAACATCAAGCTTAGAAAATGTAGCTCTAATTTCCCCATATTTTGTGGCACAATCATTAACACAAGACTTGACTTCATCCATGTTCCCATCAACACCATATCTAGGGCTAAATCAAACATCTATTCCTAGTCTTGCTAAGGACTTTGGCCACATTTCACCATTTGAAAGTTGCACACTTGTGGGTACTCTCAACACCACTCCATCCCAAACAACCACTTGGACACCAACATTTGGTGCTCCTCCTATTCCTAAAGATCACCAACATCCATATAAACCTCTTACACTTCATTACTCTTCAACAACCTTAACATATTAGGGGAACCCAACTTCATCCATACCAATGAGTACCGCAAGTATGCCCACCATCAAAAAAATTAGTGTGGACCAAGTGTCACAAATAGATCCAAAAGGGAAAGTAAATACCATCACACAAAACTAGCCTTTAACACAACATGAGACATCTTCACCCAATCCTCTCATTGATACATCAAACCTAGTGGTTGTCCAAAACACATCTATCCCATCCATCATCAACTCTGATCAAAACAATCCCTTGAGAATGAATCTCATCAAATAAGGTAATTTCTTGGTTGCATCTCAAGCACAAGTGAATCCCCAAAACATTGGTCATGTGAATCCTTTCAATTAGTGCACCCAAGGTCCTAATGTGCCAGTTACATTCCAATACCTAATGACACCATCATCATCTTTACCGTTTGTCCCCCAAGTCATGCAAAATAAAATGGGACCTCAAACTTACATTCCTCCATCTCAATCCACTATCTTACAAGTAATGTTTAACCAAGGGAACCCCCAACCTCTAATCAACAACAATCCAAAACTCGCGTCCAAAATCAACACCCAAAACCCAACACAAATTTCTGAACCACTGACTGATCCTACATTGTAGGAACATGCCCTAGCTTTACAACAAGCACAATAGACTTATCAACAAGCCATCCAACAACCAAAAACACAAGTAACCCTAGTAGCACAACAACAACAACAAATACAAGAAAAATAAGAATCCCTAGCAACACAACAACAACAAGGAGCAAACTTAGCCACACAAAAACAACAAGAAACCTTAGCCACACAACAACAATAACAACAAGCAACCTTAGCAATACAACAATAACAAGTAGCCTTAGTAGCACAACAACAACAATGAGTAGCCTTAGCAGTGCAACAACAACAACAACAAAAACAACAATGAAAAGCAGTCTTAGCAACACAACAACAACAAGCCCAATAGAAAGCCCTAGTGGCACAACAATAACACCAAGCCCAACAACAAGTTCGAGTGGAAAAATACAACAATACCAACAAGCAACCCTTATGGGTCAACAACAACAAAAAACCTTACTAGCTTAGCAGTATGTTCAACAACAACAACAATAACAAAGTTCCCACTATAAACCTCAATAGAACATCGTCAACTCGAACATGTCAGGAATATATACATCAACACTGAAATCACCTTCACAAAATACCTCAACACCATACACACCATGCAACATCTTATCATATCAGAATGCCACATACAATTCATCTGACATACCATAATACGCATCATATGTTCTGCCACCAAACCTGTAAGACAATCTAGCATCACAACTTAAGACATTATCACAAGAAATGAAGGACCTTTAGATGGGAAAGACAAAGAAGCCCCATACATAGAACTTATGTCCATATCCATTCGATCAAAACATAGCAATGGTACCATTTCCTCCTGGCTTTGAAATCCCCAAATTTGATAAATACAAAGGGAGAGGAAGTCGTGGACCATGTCAAGGATTTTAATGTCATGTGTATGGAGGTTACTTACAATGATTCTTATTTAATGTACCTCTTTCCCTGATGTTTAACAAGTCCTACCATGGATTGTTTTTCTCAACCGCCTCTCAGTATCAAAACTTTTCAAGAAATCATTGATAAATTCATAGATCACTTCTCCTTTAATCTTGACATGGACGTAAGCTTAGAATAGTTGTACACTCCTAGAAAAAACAAGGGAGAATGTTTTTCCAATTTATTACAAAGGTGGAGACAAAGAGATAGTAAGAGCAAGTGGCCCCTTCCCAATGAACAACAAGTGGGGATCATCATAGAAAATATAGATCCATATCTATCCTTGCACTTGAAAATATAGTGCATTACCTCTTATGACGAGCTTGTCCCTAGATCCCTTAACATCGAAAGAGATCTAATCTCACTGGGAAATACTCAAGCTTACAAAGACAATCACTCATCAACTAGTTCAAATGATAAGCCTCGTGTCTGGGCTAAGAAAAAGAACGTAAAAAATGATGGCATGGTAGATGCTAAGGTGGTCCTAAGTTCTCCTAGGCCAAACAAAAACCAAGTAGCTAATTCTCAAAAAAATGTGTAGCAAACAACACATCCTCAGAACAATTAGGTCATTAACACCAAAACACAACAACGACAAACCCCTAACAAGAAAACTATCCAAAACACAAGTACACATAGTTGTCAGAACCTATTGAAACCATCATGAAGGAATTGGTAGAGTCAAACCTGATAATGCTTCCCAACTTTGAAAACTACCAAGAAGCACAAGATAAACCATCTTGGTACAATGAGATGATCATTGTGGCTTTCACAAAATCAAAGGACACAAGATATAAAATTGCATGCGACTCAAAAATATTATCCAAGATCTTATAGAAAGTGACACCATATCTGTTGAAGTACCAACTGATAACTAGGATGTTAAGATATACAAAAATCCTATGCAGATCATAGCAAGGGGAAAAACAACATAAAATCTCAATATTACACAAACATGCAACATACCTATTCCAATGTAGTCACTTCTTGTGATAGTGTTATCACTATCATCACAATCAAATGGCCTAGTGTGGAATGTGGATGGTGCAGGAGCACCTAGGAAACACTAGGCTATGGGTAGTCTAGGATAAATTTAGTGTAAATGCTTTTCTAAGGTCATGTTGCCCATTGGAATTTGAGTTAGAGTGTTTTCTTGTCTTGATCAGGAGTGATCAGGAGGGAGGTTGTAACTCATGTTTCTTAGTTGTTTAGGAGTTAGCAATAATTGGCAAAGGTGGCAAAATGGGACATTTTTCACCTTTTGCCACTTGATTATGGAAATGTCCGACCCAAGGGATTGATAACTACCTTGGAGAGGAGTTATAAGGAGTTGCTCAAGTTGAGAGCAGGGTTGGTTGGTTTTTGATTTGTAATAATTTCATGGAGTGCAATTAAGACTGTGATATTGAAGAACATCTTCTGGTTTATGGTTTTGGATTTATGCATTGATGGGTTGATCAGATGTTGAGAGTAGAGTAGGTAGTGTAATTCCTTTTTAGGAATTGCTTAGTTCAGTAGTTAGTTTGTTGCATCAGTTCAAGCATTTTTTTTGTTAGGTTAATTCATTTCTTGCAATTTTTGTTCTGACTATCAGACCGGCAGAGATGGAGCTCTAGACTGTGTTTCCCCTGTACCTGGTGTATGGGTTCTTGGAAACAGAGGCTAGACTCCATGTTTGTACATAAGGTAGAGGTAGGAGTCCTTAGGAGTTAGGAATCTAGGGAAAAAGACTATTCCTAGGTGAGCTTGGCAGTGCCCGGCTAGGACAGTCAAAGAGTGCAGAGCACTAAGGTTGCAGGGGTGCCAATCTCCTAGTGAACCATGGTGTGGAGAGGTTGTGGATTTCCTTGCATAGGATTGGTAACAAGAAGGAGGCTTAACACAGACCTGGAAGTGGCAAACAAACTGACTGATCTCAAGGAGGTCAAAAAACTGGCTTAAAACAAGCCTAAATTTGCTAAGGGTTGGAGTAGTGTACGGATAGTGGAGGCTCCAAACCACAAAAATATTCAAGGTGTGGGAAAGGGTACCACGAATTCCAAGAAAATATTTGGATTCATTTGGAGAATTTGGGCACACTCTCCATTTTTCTCAGGTTAGGAGGCCTATTTAGGGCTCTAGGGCTTGTAGCCTTTTCTAACCCTAGGAGAGGGTTTGGTGGAAGCGATCGAGAATTGGAGTCTAGTGATTGATCAAGAACCCTAATAGGTTGCTATGAATATTTTTACTACATCTCTACACCCCTGCAAGAAACTAATGGAATGTTGGGAGTAATATGCCTTTAGGGAAGAGTAAGGGTCAAGGGTGAGATAGTGGCAAGGCACCAAGATTGGCTTGGTGGAATGGAAGAGTGATGATAGTGGGGTTGGTCAGTTGGACTAGGGGTACCTATACCTAAGATAGGACCTAAAGGTTAAGGTGGGAGAGTCACCTAGGAGTTCTTGAGAACAAGGACCTAGAACATGGGACAATTCGTTTTCCACCCAACCCTACCCTATCAGATTGGTATCAGAGTAGTTAAAAGATTTGGGATAGAATCTTGCATGTCAGACCTTGAATCTAGTGGTTCTACCATCATGGTGACAAATTCTGAATTGGCTAAGATGGTTGAAGAACAGGAGGAAGAAAATAGGCTAATGAGGGAAAGAATAGCCCAACTTGAGAAAGTAATGAGGAGTGCGCAGTTAGAAGGAAGGATACCAAAGGAAGAAGAGGTTGCAGAGGAAGACAAGACCCTTGAACTTGACCTTGTTTTGAAAGAAGAGCCTTTATTGAAAGCATTGAAGGCTTTGAGTGGAAAAGAACTTGAAGGCATACCATTGTTTAGTGGAAAAATGGAAGCTGACTTAGTTGTGGATTGGATAGAGGGAATGGAAAACCATTTTGAGTGTGATGGGGTCGCAGAAGCATAGAAGGTAAAGGTGGCCAAATCAAGGTTAAGAGGTTCTGCCTTGACATGGTGGAAGTTCATTTAGACAGAGAGGGAAAAGGAAGGCAAGCAGCCTATCTCTACTTGGAAGGGAATGGTTGCCAAGGTAAGAGAAGCATCCATGCCAGATGACTATGAAATTTAGTTGCATAAGAAAAGATAGAGCTTGAGGCAAAGAGACCAAGATGTGAGCTCTTATACTGAGGAGTTTCAAAAACTTTGCATGAGGTCTAATGTGACAGAGGATGAAAGTCTCTAGGTGGCTAGATATCTTAACGGATTGAAGTGGAACATTCAAGAGGAAATGACTCCTCTAAGTCCCAAGATAGTACACCAATGTTACCAATTAGCTATAAAGATTGAGGAAAGAAACAAGAGGAAACAAGAACAGACTTCTAAGAGCAAAGGTAAAGGCAGATATCAAAGAGATCAAAGAGGATAGCGAGGTGGCTACCAAGGTAGAGGCAATGACCAAAGAAACCAAGGAGAGTTCAAATCCATAGATCATGGCAATGAAACACCTTCTAGAGGAGGGTATAACAGAGGTAGAGGATCTCAAGGAGAATCCACTAGAGGAAGAGGAGCAGGTAGGAGCAATTCTTACTTTGCAAACATGAAATGCTACCATTGTGGTCAAGTTGGAAACCCAGCTTATAGGTGTCCAAAGAAAGCATCTTCATCAAGCAATGAGAAGAGAGTGGCTTATGCACAAGAGGACACCATGAGTCCTAAGTCACCTGAGGTCAGTCACATTGAATCTGAGATGGGAGAGAATTTGATGTTTAGAAGAGTGTTGATCAGACAATTGGTCAAGGGAGAACCAAAACAAAGAAGAGCTCTATTTAGAGTGAAGTGAAAGATACTTGGTATAGTATGCAAGGTCATTGTAGATTCAGGTTCAACAAACAATATCATCTCAGAAGAAGTAGTAATGAAACTGAAAATGAAAAAGGTACCCCACACTAACCCCTACAAGGTAACATGGCTCAACAAAGTGTAGTGTTCTAGTGAATGAGCAAGTAACGGTGGAGTTTTCCATTGGAGGGTATAAGGATAAGCTAGTTTGTGATGTTTTACCAATGGATGCATGCCATGTACTATTGGGCAGACCATGGAAGTATGACAGAAGTGCCATGTACGATGGGAAAGAGAATAGCATTTCCTTCGAGAAGGATGGGAAGAATTTCAAGTTGCAATCACTGTCAGAAGAAGAAGAGGTACAATCAAAGACACCAAGTGTTATGTTGAGTAGTGGGAAGGAGTTCCTTAACAACCTACATCAAGGGGGTGAAGGATGTGTGGTTATGTTACAACCTAAAGAAGAAGACAAGGCTGAAAAGACAGTCATACCCGAAGCAGTCCTAAAGTTGTTGGATCAGTTCAAGGACATTGTAAGTAATGGTGCACCTGCAACTCTACCACCAAAGAGAGCCATAAGTCATCAAATTGACTTCATACCTAGAGCCTCATTGTCTAACAAAGCAACTTATAAACTTACACTGGATCAGAATCTAGAGGTAGCTAGGCAAGTGCAAGAGTTGTTGGATCAAGGATTGATTCAAAAGAGCATCAGCCCATGTGCAATACCAGTAGTCTTTGCAACCAAGAAGGGAGGTAAATGGAGGTTATGCACTGATTCTAGAGCGATAAATAGGATCACCATTAGGTATAGGTTCCCTATTCCTAGAATTGAAGACTTAATGGATTGTCTTGGAGGAGCTCAATACTACACAAAGTTGGATCTCAAGAGTGGATACCATCAGATCAAAATTAAGGATGGTGATGATTGGAAGACAAAATTTAAGACAAATGATGAGTTATATGAATGGAGAGTGATGCCATTTGGTCTCTCCAATTCCCCTAGCACATTCATGAGGCTCATGAATGAAGTGCTCAAAGACTTCACTGGGGTATTTGTGGTGGTATACCTTGATGACATTGTCATATTCAGCAAGACAACAAAAGAGCATTTAAAACATGTGGAGTTGGTTCTTAGAAGGTTGCAAGAGGAGAAGTTGGCAATCAATCTAGAGAAGTGTGAGTTCTTTAAGCAAGAGCTTGTATATTTATGTTTTGTAGTGTCCAAAGGATCATTGAAGATGGATCCAAGTAAGGTGGAAGCTATCCTAAACTGGCCTACACCAACCACAGGTATTGAGGTAAGAAGTTTCCATGGATTGGCTCAGTTCTACAGAAAATTCATAAGGAAATTTAGTGGTATATGTGCACCAGTCCTAGATACAATCAAGGGTGGTTTAAAAAATAAGTTTGTGTGGACTCAAGAAGCTAAGAAATGGTTTGAGAAACTAAAACAAGAGGTGGAAACTCAACCTATTCTCTTATTACCTAGTTTTGATAAATTGTTCACTGTTGAATGTGATGCAAGTGGAGTGGCAATAGGAGGAGTGCTAAGTCAAGAGGGTAGGTCTATAACCTTCTTTAGTGAGAAGCTCAATGAAGCAAAGAAGAGGTATTCAACTTATGACTTAGAACTTTATGCTTTGGTTCAGTCACTTAGGAAGTGGAGGCATCACCTTCTACCCAAGGAATTGGTAGTCTTTACAGACAATCAGGAACTTAGGTATATGAATACCCAAGAGAAGTTGAGCAATAGACACTTGAAGTGGATGGAATACATCCAAGCTTTTGCCTTCACCATCAAGCACAAGAAGGGATAGCTAAAAAAAGTATCAGATGCATTGAGCAGGAGGTTGTTGATAGTGCAAGAGATACAAGTGATGAGCATAGGGATTGACAGTTTTAAAGATCTCTATGGGGAAGATGAAGACTTTTTAGAGGTCTATAAGGTATATTCTAACTTTGAGAACCATTTACATAGCCAATAATCAGAGTATACATTGCAAAGTGGGTTATTGTTTAAAGGAAATTAGTTATGTGTTCCAAGAGGGTCAATGAGGGAAAATCTCATTCAGGGAAATCATAATGGAAGTCTTAGTGGAAATTTTGGCATCAACAAGACTTTAGAACTAGTGCAAAGATTCTATTACTAGCCTAAGTTGGCAAGAGATGTTAAAAAGTATGTGGAACAATGTGTTGTGTGTATGAAAGCTAAGGGAGGAGCTAGTAATGCGGGTCTATATCAAACCCTACCCATTCCTAACAGACCATGGGAGTGTGTAAGCATGGATTTTGTGGTAGGCCTTCCTAAGACCAAGACTAGTTTTGACAATGTCTATGTAGTAGTGGATAGATTTAGCAAAATGAGTCATTTTATCCCTTGCAAAACTACTCATGATGCTAGTTACATAGCTCATCTCTTCTTCAAGGAAGTTGTAAGGATCCATGGATTGCCTTTGAGCATTGTTTCAGACAGGGATGTGAAGTTCATGAGTCACTTTTGGAAGACTCTATGGAGTAGATTGGGTACCAACCTGTCATTTGGATCAGCTTACCATCCTCAGACCGATGGTCAAACAGAGGTGGCTAACAGGGTGCTAGATAACCTTCTAAGGTGCCTAACTAAGGAGTATGGACAGACATGGGATATGGTTATCTCACAAGATGAGTATGCTTACAATGATAGTGTGAACCGGACCACAGGTAAGAGTCCTTTTGAAGTTGTGTATGGGATGCACCCAAGAGGCATATGTGAGCTCAAAGATCTTGGAGCTATGGAACATAGAAGTGGACATGCAGAGGACTTTAGTCAAACCATGAAAGAGATTCAGGAGCAGGTGAAGAAGATAGTCATCGAGGCTACACAAAAGTTGAAGGAGAAGGTAGATTTGTCAAGGAAGGATGTGCAATTTGCAGTAGGAGACTATGTCATGGTCCACCTTAACAATTCAAGGTTGCAGAAGGGAATGTCAACCAAGTTACAAATGAAAAGAGTAGGACCATGCAAGATATTAGCCAAGTATGGTAAAAATGCATACAAGTTAGAGTTACCTAAAAGTTTAGGAATCTCACCAGTTTTCAATATAGCTGACTTGATCAAGTACAAGGGGTCAATCAATGATGTGGATCAGAACAGTAAGGAGATCTTCAAGGACATCAGCAATATATCCTTACCTAATCAAGACAAGCCTCAGGCAGAGAAGATCTTGGAGTCAAGAGTGAAGAAGGCTACAAGGCACAAGGTATACATGGAGCATCTTGTCAAATGGAGGAATAAGAATGAAGCTCAACTCAAGAGGCAAGGCATAGATGTGTCATTACCCTCTCCTGACATTGCTTAGAGTTTGTATAGAAGGGGGAGAATGGTGTAGGAGCACCTAGGAAACACTAGGCGATGGGTAGTCTAGGATAAATTTAGTGTAAATACTTTTCTAAGGTCATGTTGACCATTGGAATTTGAGTTAGAGTGTTTTCTTATCTTGATCAGGAGTGATCAGGAGGGAGGTTGTAACTCATGTTTCTTAGTTGTTTAGGAGTTAGCAATAATTGGCAAAGGTGGCAAAATGGGACATTTTGTACCTTTTGCCACTTGATTATGGAAATGTCCAATCCAAGGGATTAGTAACTATCTTGGAGAGGAGTTATAAGGAGTTGCTTGAGTTGAGAGCAGGGTTGGTTGAATTTTGATTTGTAATAATTTCATGGAGTGCAATTAAGACTGTGATATTGAAGAATATCTTCTGGTTTATGGTTTTGGATTTATGCATTGATGGTTTGATCAAATGTTGAGAGTAGATTAGGTAGTGTAATTCCTTTTTAGGAATTTCTTAGTTTAGTAGTTAGCTTGTTGCATCGGTTCAAGCATTTGTTTTTGTTAGGTTAATTCATTTCTTGCAATTTTTGTTTTGACTATCAGACCAGAAGAGATGGAGCTCTAGACCATGTTTCCCCTATACCTAGTTTATGGGTTCTTGGAATCAAAGGCTAGACTCCATGTTTATACATAAGGTAGAGGTAGGAGTCCTTAGGAGTCATGAATCTAAGGAAAAAGACTGTTCCTAGGCGAGCTTGGCAGTGCCCAGCTAGGACAGTCAAAGAGTGTAGAGCACTAAGGTTGCAGGGGTGCCAATCTCCTGGTGAACCACAGTGTGGAGAGGATGTGGATTTCCGTGTAGAGGCTTGGTAACAAGAAGGAGGCTTAACACAGACCAGGAAGTGGCAAACAAACTAACTGATCTCAAGGAGGTCAGCAAATTGGCTTAAAACAAGCCTAAATTTGCTAAGTTAAGGGTTGGAGTAGTGTATGGATAGTGGAGGCTCCAGACCCCAAAAATATTCAAGGTGTGGGCAAGGGTACCATGAATACCAAGAAAATATTTGGATTCATTTGGATAATTTGGGCACACTCTCCATTTTTCTCGGGTTAGGAGGCCTAGTTGGGGCTCTAGGGATTGTAGCCTTTTCTAACCCTAGGAGAGGGTTTGGTGGAAGCAGTGGAGAATTGGAGTCTAGTGATTGATCAAGAACCCTAATAGGTTGCTATTTATATTTTTACTACATCTCTACACCCCTGCAAGAACCTAACAGAATGTTGGGAGTAATTGGCCTTTAGGGAAGAGTAAGGGTCAAGGGTGAGATAGTGGCAAGGCACCAAGATTGGCTTGGTGGAATGGAAGAGTGATGATAGTGGGGTTGGCTAGTTGGACCAAGGGTACCTATACCTGAGATAGGACCTAAAGGTTAAGGTGGGAGAGTCACCTAGGAGTTCTTGAGAAAAAGGACCCAGAGCATGGGACGATGAGTGTTCTACCCAACCCTACCCTATTAGTGGAGCCACCACAAGATGTGGTAAAGTCACCATCCAAGGAGTCCCATCTCAATCTAGGGCACAACCTACTTTTCCAACATCAAATCCTAGCAAGTACAATCTCTTAGATTAGCTTAAGAAGACCTTCTCATAGATTTCAATCTTGGAACTATTAAGGCTATCCGCTGCACATAGGGAAATCTTAGAGAAAGCTTTGTCAAAGTCATCTATCCCTAAGGATATTAATATAAATTAGTTTCAAGATATGGTAGGGCATATTTCTAATCATCTTATCACCTTCTTAGAACAAGACCTACCATCACAACCATCTTCTAACTATGCTTTACACCATGAGGTCATCACTCATGAGAATAAGGTTAAAAGAGTCTTAGTAGATAGAGGTGTTGGTCTGAACATTTGCACCCTTTAGTTGATCAAGAACTTGGGATATTTAGAGGATACCATTGAGAAAGAAAAGAGTACCACCATTAGAGCATATGACAATCAAGAATGGATATCACAAGGTATCATTTTACTACCCATCCAAGTGGTACCTATCATTGCAAAAACTACATGCCAAGTGTTAGACCTTGATCTCCCCTACAACATCCTACTTGGTCGACCCTAGATCCATGCCCTAAAATTTGTAGCCTCAACCTATCATCAATGTGTAAAGCTTCCTTTAGAAGGTAGAGAAATTACCATCCATGGAGATCTTGAGCCTTTTTAATACTGCAAAAATATTGAGGCCAAGTTTTACAAGATACCCCAGATCCCTAAAAATGATAAAGGGCCTACACCATCTACCTCATTTGTTGACTCATCATCCCTTGCATCTACCTTAGAAATGAAAACACCTATTATGTAGAAGATTCCTGACATCAAAGCAGTGATCCAAGATGATAGTTGTGGAAACTATAAACTAATGAAGGATACTTATATCATAGGAGATCTACCTCTTTCTCCAAAATCCCATGGAAAACCCACATCTAGCAACAAAAAGGTCAAAACAATCAATATAGTAAGCTACTACGTTTACCAAATGGGGGGATTTGAACCAAGAAGATGTCAATGTGGAGGATGTCTCTAAGCTACTATATCAAAATGAATGACCTATCCCTATTCTTCCCATGAAAGATGATGATAAAGGCTTGCAGATAATGAAGGGATGGATCTATAACAAAAATGAGGAGCTAGGACAAAATGAAAATTATTTTCTAGAACCCATCGTTCCTGAGAAACACCTAAAGAATATTGGCCTAGGTTGTACTACTAGAAAGGTCACCCTTATTGGCAAAGGTGCTTCCATGAAATGAGCTGAGACTTCCTCTTGGTGACCTACATCGTGTGATACAACCCTAGATTACTTCTCCCTTGATGTTGGTGACCTATTTGAGAACAACTCCCTCTTCATGATATCCATAAAATCCTTTTCTCTGAGTAATCAACCGACTGAAATACACCTAGTATACCCACAACTCATTGACTTGGGCCACCAATTCTAGATTTATTCAAAAATGATGAAGCAATCTTAGAATTCATGGGACTTCATGAAAACCTACCATGGGAAGATCACAAAAGCAGGTTTTAACATAGAGCAAGACACAAGGGCGTACTACGGAGAGGCAATTAAATCCTTCAGTCACAAAATGGATAACATGCAACTAACATGCAAATCTTTAATTTAAAACCACACTATGGCACTTTCTGATCCTAAAATAGTCAGAAGAAAAGATGCATCCGAAGGTGAAAACCTCTTTGAGGTGCCCAAGGATGAGGATTCAATCTCCCCCTTAGTGTAATGCATCCAGAGAAGTCAACATTTCTAGTAGAAAAGGCCACTCCAATCAATGTGGGAACAAAAGAAGCACCCAAGATCACTTTCTATGTTGAATGCCTTTGGATGAAGAAAAAAAGAACCTAGCAATATTATTGAAAGAGCGAAGAGCTAACTTTGCATGGTCATACATATATATTTTAGGGCTTGATTTAGAAGTGGTTGTGCATCACTTAGCAGTCTATCTTGAAGCTAAGCCAGTGAAGCAAAAATTAAGGAAGATGCACCCTCAGATAGCACTCTTGGTGAAACTGGAGACACAAAAGCTTCTTGATGTTGGATTCATTCGACTGATAGATTATCCTGAGTGGGTTTCAGACCTGGTCCCAGTCTCCAAACCCAGATGGGGCATCAAAATCTACACTAATTTCAGAGGTGTAAACAAAGATTGCTTGAAGGATGATTTCCCTCTTCCTAACATTGACATCATAATGGACTTAATAGGTGGGCATGAAATACTCTCACTCATAGATGGTTTTTAGGCTATAATCAAATCATGATTGCCAAGGAGGATCAACAAAAAATTGCATTCACTTGCCCATGAGGAACATATTGTTGGAATGTGATGCCATTAGGGCTAAAGAATGCATGAGCAACCTATCAAAGAGAAATGACTCATATTTCATGACATGATCCACAAAACAGTCGAAGACTATGTGGATGATATTTTGGAAAAATCAAAGGAAAGGAGTGAGCACATAGAAGTCTTGGGACCCATCTTTGATAGACTCAAAGAATACAAAGTAGGATTGAATCAAAAAAAGTGTGTCTTTAGGGTTACATCAGGGAAACTTCTTGGCTATATCATCTCACAAAGAGGGATAGAAATTGATCCAACAAAATTGAAAGCCATCCTAGACATGGAACCACCTTAAACATTGAAACAACTAAGAGGGTTACAAGGAAGATTGCAGTCCATCAGAAGGTTCATAGCACAACTTTCAAATAAAATCCACCCTTTTTCATATATTCTCCATAAAGGAATAAATTACAAGTGGGATGGGAAGTGTGATAAATCTTTCCAACAGATCAAAGACTACATATTGACACCTCCTATTCTCATGCTTCCAGTACTGAACAAACCATTGATCTAGTATATCTCAGCAACATCAACAACACTAGGAGCTCTTCTAGCACAACATGATGAAAATAGAAAGGAAAGAGCTATCTACTATATTAGTAGGACCTTAGTGGGCTATGAAATGAATTATTTGATCATTGAGAAAGCATGCTTAGTAGTGGTTTTTTCTTTACAAAAGTTTAGATACTACATGTTGTCACACCAAATTAAACTTATTGCAAATATCAACTCATTAAAATATTTGTTATCCAAAACAATTCTCACTAGGCAAAAGGTCAAATGGATCATGATCTTAACTGAATTTGATATAGAGTATGTGGAGTGAAAGGAAATAAAAGGACAAGTGATTGTGGACCAACTAGTAGAGGCACCTATCTATGCATAGAACCCATTGATATCTGACTTCCCTAATGAATTAGTGTTCCTTTTCAATTTCGCAGATTAGTGCAAAATTTACTTTGATGGATCATTCACCCAACATGGATCAAGTGTGAGTATTGTCTTTATCACCCCTCAAGGTGATTGCATCCCAAAATTATTCAATCTATCATTTCTATGTACTAACAACATAGCTAAGTTTGAAGCCTTGATCACAGGTCTAGGATAGCATCTCAATGGCAGATACAAGAGTTGAAATTCTATGGAGACTCACAGTTGGTTATCAACCAAGTCAATGAGGACTATCAAACTAAGGACGACAAGCTTACTCCCTATAAAAAGATGGTAGAGGGTATCAAGGACCTTTTCATTGATATGAATTTTGAGTAGATTCCCTACATGAACAATCAAGCAGTAGACGCTATGGAAAAAATTGGATCATTATTAGACAATGCTACACAACATCCTCCAATGTGAATTCTTGGTAGAACAACTTCTTGTATCGAATTTTGAAATCCCTAGATTTAAATTCACGTGTGTCATCATTGGTCCTAGATCCCCATGGTATCATGACATATTCACCTACCTAAGTAGAGGAATCCTCCCATCCAATATCACCTCTAACCTTAAAAAGACCTTAGTAAAGAATGCATCCTGATTCATGATCCTAGGTGATACCTTATACCTCCAAAGCATCAAAGGGACATTACTATGATGTCTTAACAAAAATGAGTCCTTAAATTCTTTAATAGAAGTATACGATGGCATAAGTGGTTCCCATTATTGTGGTATGAATTCAGATAAGAAACTATTGAGGATGGGGTACTACTGGGAAACCATGGAAAGAGAAGCCCATCAGTACGTGCAAAAGTGTGTCCAACATCAACAACATGGAGATCTTATTCATGCTCTAGTTCAGGAGTTGCAACCAATGGTTACACCTTGTCCATTCTTAGAGTGGGGGATTGACCTCATAGGAGAGATTACTCCAACCTCATCCAATGGCCACAAGTTCATCATAACATCCACTGATTACTTTACCAAGTGGGTTGAAGCCATTCTGATGACCTATATAACGAGGAACCAAATTTCCAATTTTATCCTAAATTACCTAATCTTCCATTATGGTGTGCCACAAACCATTATCTCAAATAATGGAACACCCTTCAAGAGCTAGGTTGTGAAAGAAATATGTCAAAGATTCAACATCCAACACTGATTCTCTACCCCGTATTAACCCTAGGGAAATGGTCAAGTTGAGGCTACAAACAAGACCATTTTGAAAATCCTAAAGAAAATGGTCAATGAAGTTGCTCATGGCTGGTATCTATAGTTAAATCCCACCCTCTAGGCCTATTCAACCAATATTTTCATGCCTACAGGTGCAACCCATTTCTCCTTGTTCTACCGATTAGAAGCCATCCTGCCTATTGAGGTTGAGCTTCCATCACTACAAGTTTCATTGCAGCACCTAATCATTGATGAAGAATATAGAGTATCTCAATTGAATGAGTTAGAATTATTGGACGAGCATTGTCTTGACACCCTTAATCACTTGCAAGTATACCAAAACCAACTGAAATGAAGCTATAACAAGAAGATAATATGTTGGTCTTTCTAGGCAGGGGATCTTGTCATAATCAGAATCAGAAGAATCTTCCAGATCAAGACAACAAAGGAAAGTTTGAGCCTAACTTGTTAGGTCCCTTTGTCATCATAGCAAGTTATGGATCAGGAGAATATCAATTTTTAACACCTAAAGGTGAACCCTTGTAGGAACCAACCAACAACTTGCATCTTAAAATTTTTTTATGCCTAGTCTTGAAGAGTGTAAATCTGAAAATTAAAAAAAATTAAAAAAAATGATCAAAATCCAAAAAAAATGAGAAAAAGGATTGAAAATATTAAAGAAAAAAAATCATCCTCTAGTGAAAACCACTTCGATGATGCTTTAGGCAAGTACCTTGGTGAAAACCTGACAAATGAGCACCTCACGCAAATAAAGTACCTCCATCTATCTTTGGCTCTTTATACTATCATTCTTGCAATCATCGTCCTTCCATTGCATCATTCATCCTATTTATTCCATCATCCATCCATGTCCATATCATAGCTTGATGTTGTGAAGTATTGTATCCCCTTTAGTACTACTTTGCGTATTCCTAAGGTCAGTTTGTCCTACCTACATCAAGGTAGTCTATTGCATCACATCGGGGACAATTCATTGTGGATCATATCAGGTTCTTGTATATCTTAAGGTTATTGGAAATATCATTTAAAAATCCCAAAAACATTCATAAAAATTTATCAAAATCCAAAAACACTTGAAAAATCACAAAATCCAAAAACATCCAAATTCTTGTATAGCTAAAATCCAAAAACATTCAAAAATTGTAAAGTCAAAATCTAAAACATCCATAACACATCAAAATCCCTAAAAAGGTCAAACATCAAAAATCTAAAAATAGTACCTTGTCAAACTACGAGTCTCTGAGCTTGAACTTAGGCAAGGCTATCATTGATGTGCTCTCGAGACACCCTAGGTCATTCCTTTAGGAGTCCGTCATAATAAACTAGCATTCCATCAATTGTTAATATCTCATTTTCAATAAGTCAAGTTAGTCGAATTATGTGGTCTCTACGTATATAACATAGGAATGGCTAATATTTGATCAGCCCTTGAGGCCCCTAGGATAGGTCTTTTAGGTTAGGTTCTTGGTCGAAACTCTTGAAAAATCCCAAAAGAATCCAAATATCAAAAAATCCCAAAAAATTTCAAAAATTGGAAAATCCCAAAAACATTCAAATATCGAAAAAGCCTTAAACATTTAGAAAACTTAGAAAACACAAAAAAAATTGAAAATAAAAAAAGGGAAAAACATTAGAAAACATTCAAAACCCAAAAACATTCAAATATTTTAGAGAGAAACCCTAAATAGCCTCAAATAATTGAAAACTTAAACATTTGCATAAAGTTTCAAAAAGACCCAAAACAACCTCAAAAAAATTTCAAAATACCAAAAACATTGAAATATTCTAGAAAATAAAAAACCATCCATCCCATTTCACTTTCACCCGTAATAAAACTTCACCCATAATAAATCAATCATCACCTTCAACCTTTGGAAAAACAAATGGGAAGCAAGTATCACAAGTCATAAAGTGAGAACCTAAGTGTCAAAATCTAAAGTCTAAATCATAGGTAAACGGGTCAGTGAAGTTTGTATCAACGACTTATCATAAACCTTATCCTAATCAAACAATTTGATCAACATGTCCTAGGATGAATCCTTCCTGTGATGGGCATCAATATCAAACATCACCTTAGCTAAGTTAAACTAGAAAGAGATATAGATAACACTAACTATTTTTATTTGATATTTTCTTCTGATTTATCTTATTGACCCATTCCAAGGACCTCTTGATGATGTCTATCAAAACAATTTAGATAGAAAAGAATTGGGCATCGATCATTATCTTTCATTTTTTGTACTTGTGGGTATTCTTGTAAAATAATCTTGGTGCATACTTGCTTGGTTGTGTGTGGGGAGGTTGTTTGGAGTAGATTGTAGACTATTGCATATGCTTTGGTCTGATATATTCTAAATTACTAAACTACATTCTGACGAGGTTTCCATATGTCAAGATGTGAAAAAGAACTATCCTATCTATTTTCAGATTGAAAGTCCATTATACTAGATACCATGACATCCTAGTTATCAATAACTTGATGCATTGTGTCTATGTGTTATATCAAAAATAAGGAACAACAAAAAATTCCAATCCCAAGATATGAGAAAATCATCATCATCATCATGTATCATGCATCACCATCTCTAATAAAGTCTCAGTGGATCATAGAGTTGTTGGGATTTTTTGAATCAATCATAAAAATCAATGATCAAATTATTCTTTATTCTTCTTTTTCGTGCTAACCTAGATCATGATAGTCAACAAAAATATCATTAAATGCATCCATCCTACATCCACAAATCATTAGCATCCATACATCCTGCATCGTCACAACATATCATAATCATTATTGTTTAAGTTGTGATGAATAATATAGATTTTTTATTCTAAGCATCTTAAATTGTTGCATTATCATAAGCATGAGTATGAACATCTGTATAGGCATACATAGCATGAACATCCATATATCCATCCATATGCATCCATCATCATCATATCATAAATTGCATAGAAAAGTGTATAAAAAGAAAGGCATCCATACCATTTGCATAAGCATAACATTTGCATCCATCACATAACATATCCTAAAAAGATAATGAAAAAGAAGTACCTCCATCATCACATATCACATAAACATAATCATAATGAATCACATCATAGATCATCATATGCATCCATACATTCATAAGCATGAAATAAAGTAAACATCATATCATATCGCATCTGAATCATCTCATATATATATATATATATATATAAAAGGTGTCTATCATGATACAATATCTGAATCAGTGTATATGTATATCAATCAAGAATACAATATCCACGAGGCTATCAAAATGAGACCATGAATGTATATCCATATAAACAATCGAGCAATAATCAAAAAAGTTTCTACACCGATAGGATAGCCTTGGTGGTTGCTTGTCTCACCCCTAACTGATGGCTAATCCTCAGATCTAGCTGGTGCTCCACTCTACTCTGAGAAGTCAGGCTATTGCATCCCCTACATAACAACATAGTGATAGTGCATATGATAGTATGTAGCCTTTGTGACAACCTCTCATATAACAAAGAAAATACAGTCTTTCCCTGTGACACTGTAGTCACTACCTCCAACTTTTGTCTTTTCCCAATCTCCTAGGCTAGCGTAGGTCCAATTGTTGCCACAACTAAACCTCATGGTCACTCCAAGAAGTCATGGACTGTAGCTACTGCTACAACTGATCCCTCTCTACTTGCAGCTAGTCTCTCTTGGTAGTGAGAGACTGAATTCATTCCTTTGCATGAACATCTGGCTGTATAGGTGGAGGAGGTGATGGTGCCCCTAGAACCTATCCATCATGTTTCCCATCCTGATGCCCCTGATATGGCTGCTATTGGTTCCCATCACCGGGCACCTGGACCTTGTCCTGATCTTGTCCCTAGAAACCATCCCTGCTTCCATCCTTACTACCATCCCTGCCACCATCCCTGCCTCTGTCTCTACCTTGTCCCCTACCTCTGCCTCTACTGGGGTATCCCCACACTTGATGTCTCAAGCATGTTGGGGGCCTAAATCACACATCATAGGTTGAAGCAGTACCTACATCTATGACACCCTAATCATAAGCTCATGGTTGTGGGATGAGTGCTTGAAATTCATTGATCGCCACAATGGGATCAATGATGGCTCCCCACTAACTCTCCCTCTGTGACTTGGAAAAAATAGTAGTGTAATCATGTGTAGGCACATCCTGTGCCTCCCCAAACTATCAAGCAACATGGTCTTGGTGGTTTCGCTCGATAATCGTATGCTCTCGACCCTGTATGTATCGAGTCTTCTTGGCATAATCCAATTTTTGTTGGTCATCATACCATCATGGATGCTATAACCACAACCTCCATTTGAACATTGTCATGTCATCAATGACACAATGCCAAAATGCTAAACCTATGGGGCTTGTGTGCTGCAAATTCATCAACACCCTATACCAAAAGACAATGGGCTCATCCTCATGAATATTGAAAAGAAAAACCAAGGGCCTGAACACCACAATGTGCTCATATTCGTATATGTGAAGCAAAGTCACCCCTGCTCCAATACTCCTTCCCTCTCGATAGATGAAATCTTGTATATCATGGTACAAAGAAGCAAGGAGAACTATACCCTAGGCATACATAATGTCTCTCTTGATCATACCGTCTCATGCTAACCCCCATCTGAGACTGAAACCTCTACCCCGTCAATGTGGGGAAACAATGCCACAAATCAGGGTTACAATGAACAATCTGAATGTGTTAACTCACCATCGGTAGAAATCCAGATCAATTTGGGAGCTGACAAGAATAACTAAATGTCTATGTAAAAGAGAGAGACATGCATCTCTCTCGGAATCTAGGTCATAAATGATGTGCTTGCCATGAATAGGAAAACACAATGCACCACACATCCTCAAGTGTGATGGTCGCCTCCCCTATGGGCAGGTGAAAAGAAGAGGTCTCACTGTGCCATCTCTCAACCAACATTGTCATCAAAGCAAGATGGGTCCTAATCTCAGGCATGAAAGTGAGGAAGCCTAACCCTAGCCTCCCCAACTACTCCACCTCCAAATCATTGAAGTCTCTAGCTATGGACAAAATCTCATATCTATGTTCTTGGTACATTAGTGGTGGAGGATCTTCCTGCACACATCATGCACACAATGTCAATTTACCAAAAAAATTGATCAAAATTTAAGACTTTGAACCCAATCCATCAATTATGTTGCTAAAATAAATAGATTCACTGATTTGTGGTGCATCACTATATCAATTTTAGTGGTGCGTCACCAATTTTGTGATGCACGTTGCTACACTCAATAGCGAATCCATATTTTTATGTGTCACAATACTAAAATATTGGGGTGCATCGCCATTTGAAACATGCATCGGCCACTGCTTTCCAACATCACTGAATTTAAAAATACCATGCATTACGATATTGACTCGGCAACCCCATAATCATATGCATCATTGAAACAAAAAAAGGGGTGTGGTGCTAAACAGAGCATGCATTGCTAAAAAATCAATAACGACACTTTCAATGCTTCAAAAGTGTCACTATATAGTGATTCACCTATCGAACTAACTTTGACTATTGAACTAGCTTTGACACCCTATTAAATGCACTTAAAGGTGAAAATCGAGATAAATTTTGAGTCACATACCCGGGGTCCTACCTCTACATACCGCTGATACTCCAAACTCAATCATAAAGGTGAATAGGGAGTGCACGGTGACCCATTTCACTAGGATGTCAAAGCTCAAGATGCAAAAATCTCTAAGGTGTGAATGCACAAATGAATTGAAAGTGACCCCTTTCTCACCTATTTAAGCATAAAAGTTAGGCCTTTTTGTTGGAATAATGAAGAAGAACATCTCATTTTGCATATTTTGTGTTGTCATTGATGTCACCATGTTATATGAGTTGCAACTGCAAGATTAAGTTATAGCTTGATTTGGTATTCTGGATCGGTATTTGAACCGGTACATAGTTACTATCCTCTGATAGTTTTGTCCACAATCCTCCGTTGTTGATTATTGTTGCTTATGGTTTTGGGAAATGGTTTTTGGATGTTGGAAGTGTGTATGTTAAGAATCTCATGTGCATAGGTGCTCATAAGGTGAATTGGCATTGCTCTATTGATTGCATTTTTCTATTAGGTCTATCTCTAGTTGCCCTAATGGATAGTTGGTGTTATGGTGAACTAATTTTGTGGTTTGGATATATATGTGACCTATCTTAGGTCCATGCCAACATGTTGTAGTGTGCTACACATTAGAATTGTTTTAAGATTGCAAAATGAAGCCGATACCACTTTTTTTATGACAAGGGTTGCACCAAATTGAAATGACCTAATTGATGCTTGTGGATATATCAGATATATATTGGATTCTTTAAGATTTTTGATGGGAAGTATGAAGCGAAGAGTGCAAAAATGATGAAGTGTGTTAAGTCAATTTATTGAGCATCAAAGGAACTGAATCAACACTTGTTAGGTGTACCTTATCACCATTTTTCTTGTTGTGTTTTCATTTTGTCATTGTATTTTTGTAGATAGTGAGCCTCCCATTTTGGATAGTGGAGTCCCCGTAGTGAGCCATCCTTTTGTAACATCTTATAAACTAGCTTATAATATATATTGTGGTTTCAACCTCACTGGTTTTTTTCCATTTTGGGTTTCCCATAAAAATCCCCGTGTCTTCAGTGTACAAAGTTTCATGTTTTATGAATCTCTTGCTTATCTCTACCTGCTATATGCACTATACTGATGGTATTAGTTCAATATTTTGAGATCAATTTCTGTCTTAGAATTCTTATTTGATGGGCTTTTTGATTTGAAGCAGCAATTTTAATCCGGTTAGTCAGCCTTTGAACTGAACGTAATGGAAAAATTCTCACTTCAAAGAGGGAAAATCATAGACACTTAAAATGTCCAATGATATCACACACCACTAGGTATACTAACACCATTTCATCCTCAAACCCATCCTCCTTTCACTTAATTGATTAAATTAGCCTAGCTATTTAATTAATTGCATCATTGGCATCTATTAACCTAATTAATCTAATTATGTTAATTCACCCCCTTTCATGCTAACACTTCGTCCTATTAAATAAAATAAATAGAATTATTTAATTTAAATCTCTAAGTCCTCTTATTTAATTAAATAGCCCTAAGTTATTTAATTAAATGTCATATCATATCTCTCCTTTTCATTAAATCACTTTATTTAATAAATATCATATAATTCTTCTAAAATTGCATAATTAACATTGTTTTAGTTGTCAATTACTAATTAATCTAATTCTTCCCCACTTGCAAGGGAATATTCCTCCTTTGCACATTCCTCCAAAAGGGAATATTCCCATGAAATATTCCTTCCCCCTTTTTGCACAATTAAACTTTGTTTTAATTTTCTAAATATCTATTTCCCTCACCCATGGGAATATTCTCTCTCCTCCACTCATTTGAAAAATAGAGTATTCTTACAAGACTTCATGTACACGTTAACTTACAAGACTTCTTGTGCAAGTTAAAAGTGTATGTTTTTGAAGGAATATTAACCCTTGATTAAAAGAGAATCTTTCATTCTCATCCATTTATGAGAATCCATGATCCATGTTTCATCTCTCCTCCACCTCTGACTGTTGATTAACCTTTTTTTATCTCAACCCTCCATTTCTCATTTTTCCTCCTATAAATAGGTCACTATTTGGAGACAACTGGATCTATCTTTTAACATCAAACTTATGCTGTTAAAATCATTTATATTTGTACTCACATTTAACATCTTTTTAGTTTAAATCACTTGCCTAATAGCTTAGTTTCTATTAATGGCTTCCATGATAACATAATGCATCCATTTAGCTTATTTGATAATTAGGGTTTAAATATTTTTAGCCTAAAACTCATTTAGATTAGGCTTGTATACACCCATAGCAGATAAAATAGCTCACATCATGTTCATTTAGCTTTTAATCATGTTTCATCACACACTTCTCATCATTTTCATCAATTTTCTTCAATAAAACTAATTGGAATAGGCTCATTTATCCACGAGATTGGAAAAGGGTTGTTGTTCCACATCAATGTGACACCACTTGCCCAATAGGATAAGTTTCAATGGATTAGAGTAGGAATTTTAAAAGCTTTCATAGTTTGACTTGTTAGTTTTAATAGAGGCTTATTTTTTTATTTTGAATGATCTCTATTGGATTGACATTTAGTGTCATTAATATGCTTTGATTCTTCATTGACCAAGTGTAGTCAGCCCATACTAATCTGTTGGTCACACATACAATGAGAAATCCATCTCAAAGCAATATAAAGATACAACACATCATCACTAGTACATTTGGAACCTCTTTGAAGAATGTAGACACCTTCTGCTCACTGCTTCTAGTAGTCTAAAATAAGCTCACGCTGCATTTCACACTTTCGTACTTCACAACTCTACACTTCACATCACACACTTCATACCACAATTCTCCATCAACTCAACACTTATTTATACCATCCTCAACCATGAAAATAATTAAAAATATTGGTAATGCATTTCAACCATGCAAATTCAAATTGGGTCAACAATAAGCATTCATGTGGTGGAAAGGAATTAAATTAGACCACACCACAACTTAACTCAAACTAACCTTCCACACACTGCAACACTTGAATCCAACCTTGTGGAGCACCAAAACATAAAAAACTCGGATTGACGATAGATATGATCAATATAAGCACACCCCTAGATGCACAAGACCAGAAACCAAACTACAGAGAAATATAGAGAAAAACTATTTCTCTTAGACAACATTGCTTTCGCTCACACACTGGTGAACACAACTTTCTTTTCACAATGATCTGGAACTAGAAAGTATGGATATAACATCGTGGAACAAATGTGATCAACATATACAAACTACAAAAATAGATCTTCAACCATGAAGAAATGTAGAGAAAAATAGTAAACACCACTCTATCACATTGAACACTCTTCACCACATTATTTCCTCTTTTTATTCAAATTTTCTCAAAAACACCTAGAAACCAAACACCACAAACTCAAACTCATCACTTGGAAGAATTATACAACATCTCAACCACACAAGAGGTTGAACATGACCAATCACTAATACATGCCCATCAAAGCAACACTAGAGGTTGACATTAGTGATAATACTAATGACAACATAATGCAACCAATCAAAGCATCTCCATAGAATTCCAACAATATCCCCATAAACCTATTGATAGCAATGCAACAAAAAAATCTATCGACATCAATGACAATGCAAACTTCTAAAAAGTATAACACATTGTAGCCTCCCTTTGATGCTAAGAGAATATAAGTAGAAAAAACTAAAATTAAGAGTGTGCAAGTAATGTCGAGATGTACAAGAAAAGGAGAAAGGGCGTGCTCCAAGGCATACTCGTATCAGGCGAGGATCATGGAAAAAAATTGTTGTGATGTTAAATCACAAGGATCCATAACTGTGATGTCAAATCAAGGCTTTACTCAACACCCTATTACACTTTATAATTTAGTGCATGTACAAAATTTCCCAAATTCCCTCCCTAAGGAACACACATTCAGTTTTGGTGGCACTTTATATGAGTGTGTTTGCAACCTTATTGTTGATACAAGTTCTTCAAATGTTTATTATCATGAGGTGGATTAATAAGACATATATTAAGTTTTCTTGCAAATCTCAAAAAAAGAAAAAAAACATAAAAATTAAATCCCCTTTGATTATTCAAGGAATGACTCCCTTTTTCCAAATTCATTGCAAAATAAAAAATTGACTCCTCTTTTACAATTTTTTAACTATGGAAATAATTCACCCCCACTTATCACTTCCCCTTTTTTGAATTCATTGCAAAAAAATGGACTCCTCTTTTGAATATTTTTAACTTTGGCTAAAAAATGAAAAAGTCTCCCCTCCCATGGTTTTACAAAAAGCACTAGCTTAAATTAAATGGATAACATAAGAAATTAAATGCAACCAATAATGACTAGTCCCTCTAAGAGATAGAAGAGATTATTTTAAATATAATGTCTTGAGATGAAATTTTCCATACAACCAAAGACATGGTCAACATGTGTATGGGGGTGTAGCTTATGTGGGAAAATTGTTTGGGGATTCTTATGAGGGGAAGTCAAGGTGTGGTTGTGAAGGAAATATTTTCATGACTGGTTTCTAACACCCTTTTTTCCTATATGAAAGAGGTTTGGAGATATATTCTCACCAAAATACATGCCAAATCTTCCAATCTCCATGTGAAATCCATGTCCAACCTCCACGTGAATTCCACGAATGGAGGATAGAGTTAACAACTAGGAAATATCACTTTGGGAGGTACATCACATAGCTTGTAGCCATATGCAAGGTGTAGAAATTTTACATGTGTAGAGATTAAAGGGAATGGGTGAAATGAAACTAGACTTTATCAACCTCTATGTAGCATCCAAATTCAATGAAGTCTACACAAATTTCCTATGGCATGAGAAGAATCCACACCTCTCACTTACAAAATGAATGGCGATGAGACAAAACAACATGGGTAATTGGTGTGGCTGAGTTGTATGTATTTATCCATGCCTAATCCGTGGCTCGAGGGCCTTCATAGGAACTCATGACCTACACAAAAAGACCTACTAGCTGCAAAGAGTATCATGGATACACAAAACTATCATGGCCTGGCCTACAAATTGCAGACTGTGTTGAGATATGACACCACTTGCAGAGGAGATTGAACACCCCTCCATACAAATTCAACACCCCTCTATAGATTTAAAGGACCCATGAGAGCACTTAGAACCACCAAATAATGCCAAATTATTCTACCAATGCTAAATAATGGATTTTGAACAGTCAATCACAGCTTCCAAAATGTGATTCCTGGCCTGGAGAGGTTAAATTGTGGCCTCAAACAACAAATCATCAAGGGGTGGGTTTTCTTTCTATTGTGAGTAGACAGGTTGAATCCAAATGATGCCTCAAAGATTTCTAACCATCTTCCTACAAATGGTTGCACACAACAATGAGATCTAACAAAATACAATAAAATTCACTTTGCTGACTTGCTAGTATCTCCACCTAAAGCTCTGATACCATATAAGAATTAGGATAATCTAGGAGATAAAGGACAAGCACAAATGAAAAATATAAAATATTATATTTAGATGACCCAAATTATAATTAGTACAAAGCCTTGCATATATAGGCAAGGAAGAGGCAATCCACCTATGAGGTGGATTAAGTGCCCCATGAAGTGGAACAAATGAGCAAACAAGCTCCTATAGGTGTTAGCCTTAGGATCACTTGGAGTGTGCAACCCAACAACCTCTATGACCAATTCATTGAGCTTGTGTGCCAAGTGTTGAGTGACCTTTGAGGTGAGATGGAAAGACTTCCAACCTCAAAAATGTATGTGTATGAGGTTAACCAAATAGCTTGGTAATCTCTAGAGTCTTAAAAGTTGCACATTCAGTTAGACAAGATGTCTAACCACATCAACATAAGTAAATTTACATATAGTGAATAGATTAATTATTTACACTAACACTTTATTTCCTCAGTTGAAATATGCTACGTAGTTGATTTGAGGAAGCTATAATTTTTGGGCTCAAGAGAGGTTTAGTTGCATTGAACACTCACCATTCAATATGAATTCTTGTTGGAGTCCATCACTCAACTCTTCAAGGAGTTTGTGACCCAGTCAATACTATCATAGAGGCCATGACTTGGTGGATTGACCACATAATCAACATGTAATGAGACCACTTCAATATGCAATGCCTAAACCCATGCTCACTATGTGTAGCTAGTAAAGGAAAATTGCTTAGTTTGTAAAAAAAAGATAATTAATGGTTGGAATGACCACTCTAATTCTAGCATAATATTAAGACCTTCCCATGATGGCCTCTTGAAGTCTTTCTCACCTTTTTTGTTTGTAGGTCTATACTTTAAGAAAAGGTCGACTACCACATATTTTCACCATCACATCAATTCGTTGATGTTTGATGTGTGTTATGTGCCCTTTCAACTTCCTTGAAGGTACTTTTTATTAAGGCATATGAAGGCATGATGTTGTTGCTGACACTCATTTCTTGCTGAGAAAATTTAGTCATTTGCAGTTATTTCAATCTGCTGGTATCTTTCACAGGAAACATACATCATTTGACTCAGTCAAAGATCACACATAGCACAATAGTTTGTTGTAGCTCCCTCCATGCCTCACCTCTTCAAACAACACTCCCACGTATCCCTCCAATGCATAAATCATGACACTAAGACTCAGTAAATTGGCCTCATGTAGCATAATAACAATTGGCCTTGATCACTTCAATTTATTGTTTAAGCCCATGAAATTTTAGTTGTGTTTTGAGTAAATTGTCTATATTTACTTGTAAAGGGGAGGTGAATTTTTTTTTCCTTGGTTAAAAATTTGTAAAAGAGGAGTCAACTTTTTTCTTTTTCTATGAAAATTTCAAAGGGAAAGTGTTTAAAGGGGTGAATTTTTCCATGTAGTTAAAAAATTGTAAAAGAGGATTCATTTTTTTTGCAATGAATTTGGAAAAAGGTTTATTGTTTTATTTTACAAAAACTTGCAAACAAAAAGGGGAGTTTCATTTTAAGTTTTTATCATTTTTGGGAGAAAGAGGGATAGATAGAGAGGGGGGAGATAGATGAGGGAGGGAGAGTGGGGGATGGATGGAGAGGGGGTAGATAGAGAGATAGAGGTAGAGAAAAGGAGAGAGACATGTAGAGAGGTAGAGAGAGGAGAAGAGGGGGAGAGATAGATCAATATGTAGAGGGATAGGGAGAGAGGGTGGATAATGATAGAGGGATATATAGAGAGATAGATACAAATACAAAGAGGGATAGGGAGAGAGATAGAGAGACAAAGGTAGAGAAAGATATGGATAGAGAGAGAATAAGAGAGAAAAGTAGAGATAAAGAGATATAGATAGAGATAAAGAGAGAGATATGGATATATAGATAGAGGGGGAAAGAGTGAGAGAGAAAGGAGGTGATAGAGACAAGTAATAGAGAGAGGTATAGAGATATCATAAGAGAGGGGGATAGATAAAGAAATAGAGATAGGGAGAGATAAATAGGGTGTGTGTGTGTATGAGTGAGAGAGATATGGAGATAACTTGATGAAGAGGGATATTATATAAGTAGATAAAGGGAGGGAGAGAAATACAAATAGATAAATAGAGAGACATAAAAAGGGAGAGATATGTAGAGATATATAACTTGGGATTTAGATAGAGGGGAAGAGAAAGGGAGAGCTGGGTAGAGAGGGAGGGAGAGAGGAGATATATAGATATAGGTAGAGTAAGGGAAAATGGTGTTAGAGTTCAGGTAGATTGGAGTAGTAAAAATTAACAATTATATGCTGATTAAATAACCCAGAAATAACAATGAAGAATAAAAAAAAAGAGATCAACACAAAATTTTAACGTGGTTCACCCAATATGGGCTACATCCACAAAAAATCAGCCATCCAATGATTTTATTATCTAGTGTAGAACAAATTACAATCTCATGAATACCATACCACAAATTACATCCCAACTTATAAAAATATTTTTGGAAGCTTCTAGAATTTGTGTTTTACAAAGTCATTTTTCATTTGTTGATTAACAAAAAATAACTATCGACTCCTTAACGTGCAAAAAAGGGAAAAAAATTACATGATACATTAAGAGTGTATAGTATTTGCATGATCAATCACCACATACCAATAATCTCCCACTTGGAGATTGATCAAGCTCCACACCAAACAACCTCCCACTTGAAGACTAATCCTGGATGACATCGCTACACTTGTAGCTCCCACTGGATTACAAGTCTGGTTGTTTTCTTATGTACACAATTATTAGTCAGGAAGGCCAACAAAAAATGATGAGGAAATCAATTTCTCCCATGTAACTACCTTTGTGAACATATCTGTGAGATTCTCACTTGTGTGAAATTTCTCCAACTTCAACTGTCCATCCTCCAAACCTGACCAGATGAAGTGGTATATGAGTTGTATGTGCTTATTTTTTGAATGCAAATATGAATTCTTATTAAGATGAATGGCACTCCAACTATTAGTGTACAAAGGGCTATCTTCTTTTTGTTGTCCTAATTCCTCTAGAAAACATTGTAACCAAATCATCTTCTTGCGAGCTTCTGTAGCAACAACATACTCAAGTTTAGTGGTTGAAAGTGCAAAAACCTTTTGTAACCTTGAAATTCAACTGACTACAATACCTCCTATAGTAAAAAAATACCTTATAGTACTCCTCCTACTATCAATATCACCCTCCAGATCATAGTCAACATATCTTTTTAGAGTAGAATTTGCTCCTCCAAAATATAGTTTCTTTGAAGTAGTACCTCTAAAATATCAAAGAATCCATTTTACTGCATTCCAATGTTCCATTCCCATATTGGTCATCTACTTGCTCACAACTCCCACTACATGTGCAAGATCTGGCCTTGTGCATACCATTGCATACATCAAGCTACCAATTGTTGACGAATATAGTATCTTAGACATTTTGTCTTCCTCCTCTTGTTTCTTTGGACACATCTCCTTAGTCAACTTAAAATGACTAGGAAAAGGTGTACTAACTACTTTTGCATTCTTCATGCTAAACCTTTTCAATATCTTCTTTACATACTCACTTTGAGACAAAAATAATTGTGTATTTGTCCCATCCCATTTGATCATCATACCAAGTATTTATTTTACTACACCCAAATCCTTCATAGCAAATGAATTTGTTAATTTATGCTTAAGTTCATTAATATGTTGCATGTTAGACCCATAAACAAGCATGTCATCAACATAAAGCAACAGGATAATATAGCTGCCATTACCCAATTTCTTAAAATAGACATAATAATCAGAATGACATCTTTTGTAACCTTGTTCAACCATAAAAATATGAAATTTAAAACACCATTGCTAAGGTACTTGCTTCAGGCCATACAAACTCTTCTTTAACCTGCACACAAATTACTCCTTACCCTTGAACTTATATCCCTATGGTTGTTGCATGTATATCTCCTCTTCCAAATCCCCATGGAGAAATGTTGTTTTCACACCTAGATATTCAATATGCAAGTCTTTCGCAACCATAAGACTTAGAATAGTTCTAATAGAAGTCATCTTTACTACCAGAGAAAATATTTCATCAAAATCTATAGCTTTTTTCTATGGAAAACCTTTTACCATGAGTCTAGCCTTATATCTTTTCTTGCCTCCATCTTCTTCCCTAAACTTGTAAACCCATTTATTTGGAAATGCTCTTTTACTTGCAGGTAATTGGACTAAGTCCTAAGTCTAATTCTATAGCAAGGAATCTATTTCCTCTTTCATGCCAAGCTCCCATTGTTTTTTGGTATCTACCTACATTGATTCTTCATAACCTTCTGGTTCACCATAAACAATTAATAATATAGAATCTAATGATGGAGAAAATATTTTTGGAGGTCTATTTATCCTTGTAGAATGTCTAACACTTTTAGGAGTTTGTGGGATAACTTGTTTTTTTTGAGCATTAGGTACCACCGACAATTTATTTTCTAGAATCTCATCCAGCACCTCATATTCCTTTTTTGCCTATTCATGCTTCTTTTCCTATAGCTGATCCTTATACATGACCTTCTCATTGAATATAACATCTCTGATCCTAATGATTTTATTATTTTCATAATCCCATAACCGATAACCAAATCCATCTACTCCATATCCAATGAAGGTACATTTTTTAGACTTAGCCTCAACCTTGGTTCTATTTTCAATATCAACATGGACAAAAGCTTCACAACCAAAGGTTTTTTTAGCAATGAATATTTTAACATTTTACCCATCCAAGCCTCCTCTGGAATGCTACAATCCAAAGGATTTGAAGTTCCCCTATTTATTAAATAAACAACGATATGTACAACATCTACCCAAAAGTGTAAGGGTAGTCCAACATATAATATCATGCTTCTTGCATGCTCCATAATGGTCCTATTCATCCTCTCAGACATACCATTTTCTTATGGGGTTCCAAGAACTCTTTTCTGCCTACATGTTCCATTATATGAATAGTAATTTTTAAATTCTCTGCTGCAATACTTGCCTCCATTATTAGATCTAAGACACTTCAAAAAATCTCCTATCTCAATCTCAACCAAAGCTTTCCACCTTTTAAAAGTTTCAAATACTTCTAATTTTTATTTTAGAAAATACACCCATATTTTCCTAGTTACATCATCAATAAAAGTAACATAATAGAAAGAGCCATCAAGACAAGATACCTGAGCTAGTCCCCATACATCTAAATACACAAGCTCTAATTTATCACTATTCTTCTCTTTTCCAACTTTGAGAAATCAGACTCTTTTTTATTTTCCATAAACACAATTTTCAAATAACTCCAATTCAATCTACTTCAGACCTAGTAGAAGCTTGCTGGAGTGAAGGATCTTCCTCCCTTTCTCACTCATGTGCCCAAGTCTATAGTGCCACAATTTTTTTTTTGTCCCTGCAGCAAGTGCTATAATTGTCTTAGTGGCAACTATTTCTGTAGCAACTAAGGTAAATAAGTATTACTAGTACACAAATATAATGTGTGTACCTTTTCACCTTTAGCTACTACTAATGCACCTTTATTGACCTTCCAGATTTGTTTTGAAAAAGGTAGCATATAGCCTTCACTACCTAGTTGTCCTGTAGAAATTAAATTCCTTCTCAAATTTGGAACATGCCTTACCTCTTGTAGCAACCATTCATTTCCATTCTGCAACTTGATTTTTATCTTTCCTTTTCCAACAATTTGACAGGGTTCATCATTTCCCAAATATACTTGTCCAAAATCACCTTGAACATAATCTACAAAATATTTCCTATGGGGTGTGGCATGAAATGAAGCCCCTAAATCTATTACCCAAGAATCATTAGCATTATATAAACATAGAATTAAAGCATCCCATAATTTTTTAATTGCAACATTAGCTTCCTTACTGTCATCATGTTGTCTGTCTCCTTGTTTACCATTTTGAGACCAGCAATCTTTCTTCAACTGTCTTGGCTTTCCATAGTGCCAACAATCCATTCTTCCTTTGGATTTAGATATTCCTTTATTTGACTTCCCTTGTGACTCCCCACAATTTGTTGGGTTTTTTCTACTCTCCTTTGTTCTTCCCCTATTCTCTACAATTAAAGCATTACCCGATGTTGAACTCTCACCTATGATTTTCCATCATATTTCCTCGTAAAGGATAACACCAACAACATCATAAAACTTCAATGTATTTGAACCAAAGACATAGTTACTTACAACCATTACCATGATATTCTATCTTTTTGGTAAAGAACATAAAACCAAGAGAGCCTTCACCTCTTCATCAAAATTTACTTTTAAAGAAGTTAATTGAATGGTAATCATATTAAACTCATTTAAATGATCTGTCACATATCCACCTTCAATCATTTTCAGATTAAACAAATGCTTTATGAGAAATACCTTATTTGAGGTTGAGGGTTTTTCATACAATTTAGCCAAATCTTTCATCAAATCCTCTATTCTCTTTGCTTTTGTTATATTGAATGCCACAGATGGTGCCAGGTACAACTAAATGGTTCCTAGTGCCTTTCTATCCAAAATCTCCCATTCTTCATCAAACATTGCAACATCTTTATTTTCTTTTCCTTGCAATGGCCATCATAGATCCTTTTGATACAAATAATCTTCCATCTACATCTTCCATAATTGATAATTCTAGTCATTAAACTTTTCAACTTTAAATTTTCCTTCTTCCATTGCTCCCACTCAAATCTAGAGGTTTCCTTACAATAAAAAAAAATGCATGTGGCTCTTATACCAGTTGTTAGGGTTTAGAAAGATTGGAGCAATAAACATTAACAATTATATACAAATTAAATAACCCAAAAATAATAGTGAAGAATAACACAAAAGAGACCAACACATGATTTTAACATGGTTCACCCAATATTGGCTCCATCCACAGAAACTCAACCATCCAATGATTTTATTATCCAGTGCAGAACAAATTATAATCTCGAGAATACCATACCACAACTTACATCCCAATTGCTTATAACAAGCTTTTTGAAAGATTCTAGAATGAAGGTTTTACAAAGTCTTTTTTCATTTGTTGATTAAAAAAATTAACTACCGACCCCTTGATGTGGAAAAAAGAGAAAAAAATTTGCATGATATGTTAAGAGTGTATAGTATTTGCATGATCAGTCACCACATACCAACAATCTCCCACTTGGAGACTGATCAGGCTACACACCAAACAAATGGGAGATAGGTAGAGATTGAAAATGAAGGAGAGGGGGAGTGGGGGAGATAGGTAAATAGATAGAGGGAGAAAGGGATATGTGTGTGTGTGTGTGTGTTCTCCTAGTTCAACTTGGGAAAAGGTGCGCATGGGAACAAAGACAACAAGGAGGCCTTCTATGATTATTTATGCAAATTTCTACTCTCCTTAATACAAAAATCTAAATATTTCATTATTTTTTACTTATTTAACATTTCAAGTCTTTTGGGACACTTATTGCAAAAAAACACAAAAAAAGACTTTATATGCAAGAATTATGAGCATTATAAAATTTAAAGTTACAGAGGAAATTCAAATGATTATAATTATTTTTTGGTGCATAATATATCAAAATTATCTTATTCATTGTGTATATCTTTGAATTACCTTTCTAATACTTGTAAAAAATTAAAATTTTGATAGGTAACACAAAATTTATGCTTATTTTACTGAAGTATGCTTTTTTCATATAAAATTAATTAAAATACTTATAGGAAATAACTATTCATTTTTCTTTTCAAAACGGATATACATTTTGAATACATAAAATTGATGAAACATAATTTTGGGAAACAAACATCCGTTTTGGTTTGGTATTACCAAACCAAAATCAAATTTTACTCGACCCATACAAAATGTCAACTTTGTGTTTTGTGATATTGGTGAAGTAAAAATGCATTTTTTTTCTTATTGCCACTTTTTGGCCCATCATTATCCTACACATGTCTAGAAGCAAAAATATTTCTCTATCTCTCTCACTCTCTTTTGATCTCTCTCTACCACCTTGTATATCTCACACTTTCCCTCTTCCTTAGACTATATACATGAAATAAATATTTAAGTATATAGTTTCAAGATTTTGAGAATGGTTTTGAATCTCTAAGAGTTATAATGTAGATTTTAGGTTTTTGAAGATCTTATAATTTTTCAAACTTAGTCATATTTTAGTGATCAATAGGCTCTTATCATTTTGCAATTGTCTAAGGGTAAATTAATAACTATTCAAATGCATCATTCAACCTCTTTTGAACACACCAAAATACTAAGAGGGGGTGGAGTGAATCAATATGCTTTAAAATTCAATCCCAATTAACTAATGCTGAAGTTAATTTATATTGATTAAGCATTCATCCACTTAATCAAAGCAATAGATAAGACAAGAAACCACACAAGAACATAGATAATTCTAGATTTACGTGGAAAACCCCACAACAAAAAACCATGGTGAGAAATGTTTCTAAGAGCTACTATCCTAATCCAGCTTCACAAGTAAATAATAGTTTACAATTTTATTTTGGGCTGCAACCCAAGGAAGAAACTATACCTGACTTTGTTTTAGGGGCTAAAACCCAAGGAAGCTACTCTTCCCTAATTAAAAGAAACAACAACTGAAATATGACTAATATTATGGCTTCAACCACTGATAGTCATCAATTCTACTCATTATGTCTATAGGGGATCTTGTCACGCCCTACTCATGCACTCATACATCTTCACATCTTCAAGATCTTCTATATATATTATCTGCATGATTCTAAAATACAAATTTAGGTGGCCACAAACAAGGAATTATGAAACTTGTAACATGTGAGACTACATCTTCTTTGATGGTATACATAAATGATAAACCATTATTTTCAAATCACCCAAATGATTTGACATGACTCATACAATATCTACAAACACTTCTTGAACTCTGCTCAATCTTAAATTAGTTGTGCACATCACCAACATACCCTAGTTAGTCTCAACAACAACATAACTTCACAAACTGACTTGAAACAACTGTGTGGTAATAGAAACAAGAAGGGTCTTTATGTGTTTCAAAATTGAGATACTATGAAACATGTAGAGTAACCATAAAAACTCATACCACTAATCTATACAATCTTCTACTGGTGCAATCAAACAAAGATATGTTTTGATGAAGGATAGGCATCTAGAACCAACAACAACACTTTGTCATTCAATAACTAAAATTTTGGAGTACCAAACCAATTGAATATTAATAAAACATGCATTGGAAATGATTGAACATGTCCTCAAAACTACATGGAAAAAACATCACATCTGGAGGAATGTAGAGCATTCCAACAAATCTTCATCACCACTTTGCACTACTAGAGCACATACCATAACTCTGTCACTTGTAACTTTCACTGCAAGAGGAGTAATGAATTGAGTTATTGGATACAACACCTTCTCATCTTTATTTACTTATCTTCTAACATACAAGACTAAATATTTCTCTATAGAAGGATGCAGACCAAAACACTTTGTATCTACCTTAGGATATATATGATGAAATCCTTAGACAAACTTTTACAATTTTATACAAAGTGCAATACACAAAATTATAAATGTATCAATGTAGGAATACAAAAAATACATTAGGAAATGTGTACCCACCTTTGCATCATGCTTAGACAACAGACTAACCCACAAACTACAATGCAGACTTACGCCAATCGATATCTCTACATATTGGCTATCTCCGGAGCATATACAAGTTTCAACACACTTTTGACATGAATGAAAACCAATCTTATCAAGATGCAA
>VDFB02193867.1:725760318-725846180 GCA_007258455.2 Sequoia sempervirens | reverse complement strand
CCCTCTACTCTTAACCTTTAAACCCTAAACCCTTGTACCCCCTACCCTTTATCTCTCTCCCACTCCCCCCTTTCTCTCTCAAGTTTCTCCCTCCTACCCCCTCTCCCTCTCTCCCCTCTACTTTTTAATTATATACTTTTAATATTATAATAATAACAATTATATATTATAATAATAATATATAATTAATAATAATTATATATTAGTATTATAAGTATATTATATAGTATAATATAAAAAGAATAAAATACAACTACTAAAAAACCAAAAAAAAAAAACAAATTAGAAAAAAAATGGGGAAAAGAAAGATCCATGTCAAGGGGTTCGGTCAAACCCTATTTCCAGGTTTGACCGTACCCCTCTAGTATACATTTCTTTATTTTATTTTAAAGTGGTTCAGCCAAAAATATGTTCAACCGAACCTATGATCAACATAACATATTTTTTGGTTCGCCCGAACCACCCTTTTTTCACCTTCACTCTACGAGGCACCAAAATTGTCCAAAATTTTGCACTTTGAAGCTCGATTTGAAAATGAAAATGGAGGAGAATTTACAAACCCATCTGGTATCAGGTATCCCTCAGAACGAGCTATCCAACGAATATAATTTTAATATGTTTTGATTTTATCATCTATTTGTTTTTTAAGTTTTATTAAATATAGGTTTCTCACCGAAAATGAAGTTCTCTATTCTACACAAATGGAAAAATAGAAAATTATCTATTTTTATTTTTAAAAAATATGAGTGCACCAGATATTGGAGTCCTTCATCCAAAAAAAATAAATAAATAAAATGATACATACTATAAAAGTTATGTGTTATACGGTTGCGCTATGTGTGAATTGTAATTGGTTTGACTTCAAACTTGATTAAAGAAAAAATATTCAATAAAAAATTATCTAACCAAGTGGAAGCACTAGATATTGGAGTTACAAATCTAAATTTGAAATAATTAGAATTTTATTTTTCAAGGAAAAAAAGTTATGCTTTATACGGTGTGCGTCACTTTTTAAAAATGTTGTTTTTGAAAAAAAACCAATTTTCATTGGAGATGGAAAAAGAAGTACAATCTGATTCCAAAAATTTTGAAAAAAATATTTTTAGAATCTACAGACAAAATGTGGAGAGACTAGTTTGCATCATCTTCAAATTCCTCATGGTTTATCTGTTATAGGTGCCCCATTGTGAAGATTTAGTTAAAAATAATAATTTTAGTGTCCAGTTTGGCCAAAAATTGTAAACCACTATTGTGGGATCACCCATTACCAAATTTGCAAGCCCTAAAATGATACATTTTGCAAGTTTCCATTCTAAGTTAGCATGGATAATCGATGGTGATTTGACCAAAAATGAGAGAGGTTTAGGTGGAGGGATTCCATATGGACTTGTACATGTAGATGGAACATTGTTAGGTGCCATGAGCTCTGAGAACCACTTGCTCATAGTTTGGTAGTTTTTTGTTGTTAGGGCTCTTAAGAGACTATGCCAAAATAGTGCACTCCAAAATGACCATGTTACTTGGAGAACAAAAAAATACCTTCCTAGCATTTAGATTCCCACTTGGATGTGTTGGCACTATCTATTTTTCTCTAGGAAGCACAAAACAATAAATATGCTTCTTTCTGAATTTCCATTGCTCTCTACTAACACTTTTTGCAAGTTTGCATGCAATGATGGCATAGCCAAATGGTGTTGATTTGACAAAAAATGAGAGAATTTTATATGTATGGATGCGATATGGACTTGTACATGTGAAAAAAAACATATTAGGTGTCATGAGCCATGAGAACCACTCTATCATTGTTTGGAAGTTTTTTTCTCTTAGGCATCTTAACAAAATACACTTGAATAGCACACTTTGAAATGATTGAGTGGATTGGAGATAAAAAAATCCCTTCCCTAGAATCTAGCTACCCACTTGGACATGTTGGAACAATCGATTTTGATCTAGGACAAACAAAACAAAAAATATGCTTATTTCCAAATTTGCACTACTCTTTATTGATATATTTTGCAAGTTTCCATTCCAAGTTAGCATGGCTAAATGGTGTTGAGTTGAAAAAAATGAGATAGGTTTATTTGGAGGGATTCCATATGGACTTTTACATGTAGATGAAACATTGTTAGGTTCCATGAGTTTCATGAACCACTCCATCATAGTTTGATAGTTTTTTCTCTTAGGAGTCTTAAGAGAGTACATTAGAATAGTGCACTCCAAAATGATTGGGTGTCTTGGAGAATGAACATAGAGATTACTTATCATTTAGCTTCCTTTGTGGATGTGATAGCATAGTCATTGTTTTCTAGGATGTATGAAACAAAAAATATGCTTGTTTTCAAATTTGTGCTACTCTCTACTAGCACTCTTTTCAAGTTTCCATTCTAAGTTGGCATGGTCAAATAGTGTTGAGTTGAAAAAAATGAGAGAGGTTTATGTGGAGGGATTCCATATGGAATTTTATGTGTAGAAAAAAAAAATTAGGTGCCACAAGCTTCGAGAACCAGTTTATCATTTTTTGGAAACTTTTTTCTCTTAGGGATCTTAAGCAACTATGTTGGAATAGTGCAATATGAAATTATCAGGTGACTTGGATAACAAACAAATCCCTTCCCTCTCATTAGAATGAATGGTCCACTTAACACTCATTACATCTAAGTTATGCTTATAGGGGTGAAGCATTTGGACTTATTAAGAGGTCATCCATCCTAGTAAGTTACTTTAAACTCATGTGTTCTTTTAATCATGGACTTTCCTCCAAGATCAAGACCTACAAGGATTCCTAAGCTATTTGCCTTGGATTTTTCATCGATAATTGAGCCATATCCCACTTGTAAACCCCCCCCCACCCATGGAAGGATTAATACTTTAAATATGCTCTACTTCAATTATTTTTTGGTCAAAGAAGAGAAACTAGAATTTCTTCCATCACCTCAATATTCTTTCTTCTCTTGCATATCCATTTGATTCCTACCTCATTGGATAGGGAATAGGTGCAAGTCCAAATCCACCTTGTGGTCTGTGAGGGAATTGTTTTTAGATTGACATTCCCAATCCATGTATTCCTCCCCTAGGGAACTCCATGGTAAAGGACACTTGATTTGGAGTAGTATTGGGATGGATGATCTCTTAGGAAGTTTGGATTCTACACCCTTGTTAGGAAGTTGACTAGATGAAATGGGTGCTAAGTTGACCATTAATTATCATAAGATATTCCAGGTCTTGGGAACCACTACTCATGAAATATGGGTCAATTAGTTTTACTCAAAAAACTATACAATTGAATCTTGATAACACATTGCATTATATGTTTTGAGTGTCATTTTTTCTACTTTAGTAAAAATAAAAGATTAACCTCCTGACATTTTCTCTTTTTAGAAATTAATTGAAAAAGTTGATTATTATTTTTTTGTATTCCATATATGGTGTCTCTGTAGGCTATAGATACTATTCAATACACAATTCAATTAAAGCTTGAAAAACAACTAGATACTTGGGAGAGATATTGCATCATTCAAATAGGGAGATATGGAGTAAGGTTATTATGGACTACTTTTATAACATTATTTTGAATCTTTCTTGGTGAAAATATTTGATTTGTTAATGAATTCTAAATGAAATATGGTATTCTATATTTCTGATTTATTCATGTTACATTATGAAAGAAATGTTGTTTATAGTACATGCATCTTATGAAAAAAACTAAATTATTTGAATGCTTAGAAAGTAGTGTATCTTTCATTTAACTCTTTTTAATATATCACTATCATGTTGCATGGTGTGCTTATCAACATGAACAAATAAAGAAAAAAAATGGGTTTGTATATGTATTATTATACCAAAATTTTCATTCCATTTCATTTGTTTTAATGCACTAATTTCAAAAGGAAAATTGAAATTGAAATATCCATCATTGCTAAATGAGAAATCTAACTTTATTGAAAGAAAAAGAAAATAAACTATAGAGACTAAGGATGTTTATCAATCAAGGAATCAAAGGGTAAATGATGTTTCAACTATAGAGACTAATGATAAAAGAATAAAATTTTGTGAAGTTTCCCACGGAAACCAAATTTAATGGTTTAATAGGACTGATATTTGAAGGCACACTATGATGTATTAGGGGTGTATGAATCCCAAATTTTTAGGCTCGTTTGGATGGGGAAGGTGATTTAGAGCCCATTGTTTTTTCTTCTTGATCTCTAAATAGATATCTAGGTGTTCCAATTAGCTAGCAATCTGACATTTTGACATCTAAGGACAATATTGTGAATCAATTGTTGGTTTATTAACACATAGCCATAATATTATATCTTGAAGTTCATAGACGTGCCTCAGTCAATACATTCAATTATATCTATATCTACATCTATATTAAAAAAATAAAAGAACATTCGACCATGTTGTATTGAAAACTAAGAATTTTTTTTTTTATGACCATGGAAAGAAGATCCTTGTTCATATATCAATAATTATTGAAGGTATTGATGACCCAAAAAAATTAAACAACCCCACAGCCCAACAATTTTTTTAAACAATGAATTAAACAGGGAAAACCACAAAACAACATAATTCACAACAATAAAAACATGCAAGGGGAAATAAAACAACCGTGATAACATTAACTATTTAATTTCCTTGCAACCATCGACACCACATGAAAAGCATAAATGAAACAATATGGTTTCAACAGTGTCATAGATGACAACATAATTCATAGTAACAAACCCATACAAAAGAAAGAAAGAAATAAAACAACCCTACACCCAAACAAATTCCTCTTTCAATAGTACCCTATCGGAAATGAAAAAATTTAGCCAAAGCTAGAGAACAACAAACAACAATGCATTATGAATAACAACATAAACTCTATAACATTTACTATTTAATTGCATATAAAAAATGAAACAATATAGCCAAATCTAGAGAACAACGGTCAACAATGCCTTATGAAGAACAACATAATCTATATAACATTAATTATTTTATTGTATCACAACCATCACCACAAAGTGAAAGCCATAATGAAACAACAATGGTTTCAATGGCGACCTAAAAAATATTTTTTTTCAACAATACCTTATCGAAAACAAAAAAATATAGACAACATTCATATATACTCCTCCCCATGTTTTTTTTTTTTTGGGAAGATAGGTGTTATTTGTTTCTTCATCAAAAAGGAATTCTTGCAATTTTAGGCTTTATATTAAGCATAATAAGAAAAATTGTTTGCCACATACAATGTGTTGAAAATATTTTTGAAGTTATTCAAGGAAGAAGTTCTAGAGAGTATAATGGCCAATTTTTAATTAACCCTTTTGCATAAATTCCATATCTTTGATCTGGCACTTCGAGTTTGATGACCTTCATCAAGAATGTGTAGACATGCATTCTCTAGAAGTATTTTTCTTCAGAGTAGTCGATCAAAGATATGGAGTTCATGAAAAAATCTTGATTGAAAATCACACATAATAATCATAAGGAACTCTTTTTTGCAATAACCTCAAAGAGATTTTCAATGCATTCTACCTACTAAGGCCTAATTTTTTCAATTTTTTCCTGCATTGAAAAAGGAAGCCGAGGAAAAAAATCGAAAATAGTAAAGAGGGTGGTGGAGTAGGAAGGCCGATGAAAATTACAACCAAAGTGAACACAATAAGGGAAAACCACAAAACATGAGGTTTCATAATTTTTGTCATTTGATTACTGTGGTTTTATTCTTCTTGTATTGGCTGAGTGTAGAGTATATTATTGTTACATGTGGGCTCATAAAGTTATGTTGCATATGTCTATCTTTGATATTGCTATGGTTTCATAACTTAGAATGATAGACTCTATATTAAGTGCAATAAAAAACATTGATTTCACCATTTATCACAATGGTGGGAAATGTATGTTACAATAGTCAACAATGCCTTATGGATAACAACATAAACTCTATAACATTAACTATTTTATTGCATATTGAAAATGAAGCAATATAGTTGAAGATAGAGAACAACAATCAATAATTCCTTGTGGAAAACAACATAAACTATATAGCGTTGCAACCATCACCACAAAACAAAAGCTTTAAATGAAACAATAATGGTTTCAACACAAACCTCAAAAATTATTTTTTCAACAATAACCTATCGAAAAAAAACAATATAGCCAAAGCTAGAGAACAAAAATCAACAAGGCCTTATGGATAACAACATAAACTATATAACATTTACTATTTTATTGCGTATCGAAAATGAAATAATATAGCCAAATCTAGAGAATAGCACTCAACAATGCCTTATGGAGAAAAACATAAACTATATAACATTAAATATTTTATTTTGTTGCAACCATCGCCACAAAACAAAAGCCATAAATGAAATAATACTAGTTTCAACAATGACCCAGATGGAAAAACCCACAAAATAGAAGAAATCACAATAACAAACCTACGCATAAAAAACAAAAATTACCCCACACATGCACAAATTATTTTCCCAAGACTGTCTTATCGAAATTGAAACAATATAGCAAAATCTAGAGAACAACACTCAATGATGCCTTATGAGAAACAACATAAACTGTATAACATTAACTATTTAATTGCGCTTCAACCATCACCACAAAACGAAAGCCATAAATAAAACAATATTGGTCTCAATAGTAACCCAGATGAAAAAACCCATAGAACGGTCTTTTTTCAACAACACCTTATCAAAAAGGAAATAATATAGTCAAAGCTAGAGAAAAACACTCAAAAATGCCTTATGAAAAACAACATAAACTGTATAACATCAACTATTTTATTGCCTTAGCGAAAAATGAAACAATATAGCCAAAGCTTTGTAAACAATGCCTTAGCAAAAATAACAGAAACTGTTTAATTGTCTTGCAACCATTGGCACCACATAGAAACCATAAATGAAACAATATTGGTATCAACAACAACCCATATGAAAAAACCCACAAAACAATCATTTTTCAACAACACCTTATCGAAAATGAAACAATATAGCTGAAGCTAGAAAACAACAATTAACAATGCCATAATCTATTTAATTGCCTTGCAACCATCAACACCACATGGAAACCATAAAAGAAAAAATATTTGTCTCAAAAACAATCCAAATGAAAAATCCCATAGAACAAAAGAATTCACAGTAACAAACCCATGCAAAAAAAACCAAAAAAACCCTGCACACAGACAATTTTTTTTCTCAGCAACACCACATCAAGAATGAAACAATATAGTCTTTTTTTAAATAGTACCTTCTCAAAAATGAAGCAATGTAGCCTAAGCTAGAGAAAAAAAATCAAAAATTCCTTATGGAAAACAATAGAAATTGTATAACATTAACTATTTTATTGCATTGCAACCATTGCCATAAAATGAAAGCCATAAATGAAACAATATTGGTTTCAACAATGACCCAAATGGGAAAACCTGCAAAACAAAAAAAATCATAGTAACAAACCCATGAAAAAATATTTCCACAAAATGAAAACCATAAATGAAACAATATTGGTTTTAACAAATAATAGTCTTTTCTCAATAGTACCTTATCGAAAATGAAACAACATAGCCTTTTCAACAGTAGCTTATAAAAAATGAAACAATATAGCTGAAGCTAAAGAACAAAAATTAACAATGCCCTATGGAAATAAACATAAATTGTATAACATTAACTAATTTATTGTGTTGCAACCTGAAACATAGATTTTTGGCACCTACTTGCTTTCTATGACTCCTAGGGTTTTTCACCTAGAAGGAGAAAGGTGGGCCAAAAATGCTTATGTTCTCATTAGAGGAAATGGAAAGAGGGATATGAAGTGTGTGTGTGTGTGTGTGGATGTGTTTAAATGTTGAAAAATTAATGAAATTGCAAATTAAGGAATGTATTCTAACCTAATGCAAAAGTGTTGGAAAACACATTGTGTATTCAAACTATTTGACTAGGAATGTAAAAAAACTGTACCAGAAATTAACCCAATTGAAGATATGAACCTAGAAGCTTGAAGAGATTGGAATGAGGCTCTAAACACTTGTAGAAGACACCAAGAATGCTCACTGGGACTAATTCACCATCCTGGGTGAATGAGTCTTATTTTTGCTAGAAAGTGTCGGAACCAATTTTAGGGAATTAGGTATCCAAATCTACAGAAATCACTATTCAAGCCTAGAAATGGGACTGATTCTCCATCAATGGTGAATGATTCCTCTTCTAGAAAATAGAGAATTCTGGACAGGATTCTATGGCTTATGATTTGCAACTCAACCTGTAGACTCTCTCCAAGCTTGAAATAGGGCTTGAAACACCTTGAATGAATTTGATGAGATATGTACACCTTTCCTCACCTTTCCATTTGATAAATCTACATACACAAACACATGCAAAGGGGAAAAAGTGTTGAAGGTTAGGATATAGGGGTTTTCCTTGGTCAACCCCCTTTTAGGTAATTAAACCAAATGATGAAATAAAATAATGAAACATGAAACAATGGAGTTGATTACCTTATCATGATGATTTTATCTTGAAACTCTATAGCAATGGAGGAAGATTTAGCCCTTGAATGTGCTTAGAAGCTTACTTGATGAATTACAATATAAAATCCCTAAGATGCTTGACTTGAGATGAAAGATTGATGGATGAATAATGAAGAATTAAGTTAATGGATATAAAAATGAGTTTAGAGAGATGATTTTATAGTCCATTCACCTATTTCACCCATTAATACCTCATCATAGGTCGATATGAAGCAAAATTAAACTCAAATTTCACTTTTTTCCCCAATCAAAGGTCAAAATGGGGCCAAATGGGACTCCTTCGCTACACATGGAAAATGGGTCCCACTTGGATGGGACTGATTCACCATGCATGGTGAATGGGTCCCACAGGGGCTATTTTAACAGCTTATATTCCAAGGAATAAGGAAATAAGGTCTAAAATGAAACCTTGTCGAGTATTTGATCAATTTAAACCTTGAGATGCACAATATGGGTTAATAGGGGCCTATTATGATGATGTAAATGTCAAATAGGGATTGGGACACAAAAATCACTATGAAAGTGTGATTAAATACACTTTAAAACACTAAAATGAAGTCCATAGAGCCTAGGAATGCACAAGAACCAATGTGAATGTGCAAGACACATTACAAAACTAGTTTATCATTAAATTTCATTCAAGAACCTTCTAGATTGATGTAATAATGTTATTAAACACATTTTATAATGTTGAATTAGGGAGAAATAGGTTCATTAAGTCTAGAAAAGCATGAAAGTATCTTACAACACCTTTACAAGACCTCATTAAAAACATGTTATTTGATTTGCAAGGGTCCAAGACCTAGTGTGGATGCATAAAATACCTCACAACACTAGATTAAGACCTCATTAAGTCCATTTTATGATGAATTAATCCCATGTGAAGCAAAGGGTCCTTTTTTCTACAGTACACAACCATAGCCACAAAATAGAAGCCATAAATCAAAAAATATTGGTTTCAATAATGACCCAGATGGAAAAACTCACAAAATAAAAAAAATCACAGTAACAAACCTATGCAAAAATATATTCTTTTCTCAACAATACCTTATTGAAAACAAAACAATATAGCCTAACGTAGAGAACAACAATTAACAATTCCTTATGGAAATCAACATAAATTGTATAACATTAGCTATTTTATTGCATTGCAACCATAGCCACAAAATGGAAGCCATAAATCAAACAATATTGGTTTCAACAATGACCTAGATGGAAAACCCCACAAAACAAAAAAAATTGTAGTAACAAACCCATGCAAAACCATCATCACAAACACACGGACCATAATTGAAACAATATTGGTTTTAACAAACACTATTGTCTTTTCTCAACATTACCTTATCGAAAATGAACCAATATAGTATTTGCAATAGTACCTTATCGAAAATGAAACAATATAGCCTAAGCTAGATAACAACAATCAACAATGCCTTATGGAAATCAACATAAACTATATAAAATTAACTATGTTATTGTGTTGCAACCATAGCCACAAAATGGAAGCCATAGGTCAAACAATATTGGTTTCAATAGCGACCTAGATGGAAAAACCCACAAAATACAAAAATTCGTAGCAACAAAACCATGCAAAAATATAGTCTTTTCTCAATAGTACCTTATCAAAAATTGAAACAATATAGCATTTTCAATAGTACCTTATTGAAAATAAAATAATATAGCCTAAGCTAGAGAACAACAATCAACAATGCCTTATGGAAATCAACATAAATTATATAACATTAACTATTTTATTGCGTTGCAACCATAGACACAAAATGGAAGCCATAAATCAAACAATATTGGTTTCAACAGCGACCCAGACAGAAAAACCCACAAACAACAAAAAATAACATTAACAAACCCATGCAAAACCATCGCCACAAAAAACAAACCACAAATGAAATAATATTGGTTTCAACAGTGACCTAGATGAAAAAATCCACAAAACAGAAGAATTGATAGTGATAGACCAATGCAAAAACAAACAATATTGCCTTGCAACCATTGCAACTACACTGAAACCATAAATGAAGCAATATAGCCTAAGCTAGAGAACGAAAATAAAAAATGCCCTATGGAAAATAACATAAATTATTTTGAAATACTCTATAAAGGTTTTTTTCAATATGCACCTCTTCTTGCTTATTTCAAATGCACCTATTCCCACTTGCTTTCTCTTTGCTCCCTTCTTTCTCAAATTCCTGCAAAAAATGTGCAAAAAATTATCACAATCGACACTTTTGTATTGCTTTTGCAACCATCACCCCATGCAAAAAAATAAAATAACCTCCAACCACCTTTACAAAAGCTTAACAATGGTTGATTAAACTTGTACCTTCACAGAAGCTTTCCCTTGTTGATCATAGCTCTGATAGAGGTTTTAAACGGAAGGTGTTATTACAACCATCGCCACTACACGAAAACCATACAACAATTAATTTTGATGCCAACCAACATTTAATTTTTATATCCTTCTCTATCCATGTGCCAAAAAATCTGCCACCTTTTTCCCGACTGATAGCCAAACACCAAAAGGCTTAAAAATGCATGCCAAATACTTTTATTAAAAAAATAAAAAACATATGCCACCTTTTTTCTAACCGTCAGAAGGTTTAAAAATTAGGAAGGCTAACAAAAATTCTGACCAAAGTTCACACAATTAGCCTATCGGCTAATTATACACAAATATCAACAAGCAAGGTATAATTTTGATTGTACAGAACTTATATGTTGATCATTTAATCTTTACTAAGAAATTATTTGTAGACATATTCAAATCAATTATGAAGAAAGAGTTTGAAATGACACATTTAGGATTGATGAAATATTTTCTAGGTATTGAAGTTATTCAATCAAAGATTGGCATTTTTATTTGTCAATCTAAGTATGCCAAGAATGTGTTAAAGAGATTTAAGATGTTGAATTGTAATGTAGTATGTACACCAATTATAACAAAAACTAAACTCAACAAAAAAGAAAAAAGGCCCAATTTTGATCTAACAGTCATCAAAAGACTTATTGAAATTTTGATGTAGCTCACTGCAAAAAAAATAGATATAATGCAAGGTATTAGTTTAATTCAAAATTTGTGAAGTCACCAAAAGAATGAAATTAATAAGTTTGAAAAGAAAATATTGAGATATTTTTGGAAACAAAAGGCTCAAATTGACTAGCTTCTTGAGGGTGATAGGAATATTTCTTTCTTCCATCATTCTATGAAAGCTCTTCGAAATAAGTGTTATATCTCTTCTCTTGTTAATTTTGAGGGTCTTTCAATTTCTTTGCAATAGGCTTTGTCTAGAGAGGCTCGTCAGTTTTACTCTACTCTGTTTACTGAGGATTCACCTCTAGTTGAGGCTGATGAGAATATGGTTCTTGCTTGAATTCCTTCTTTGATCTGTAATGCTTTGAATGATTCTCTTACTCGTCTGATTGCTCTATCTGAAGTGGAGGAGGTTGTGTTTGGGATGAATAAGGGGAAAGCTCCAAGCCCTGATGGTTTCCCAGTTTGTGGATGACACCTCTCTTATGGGGTTGGCTTGTATTCCGGAAGCTGAATCCTTTAGGTAAGCTTTAGATATCTACCTTGCTACATCAGATTAGAAAGTCAATGAGTAGAAGTCTTCTATTTTTTTCTTTAATACTCCTTTGGCTATTCAACAACGAATTGCGGCTATTTTTCAGTTTTAGATAAGGTCTCTTCCCTTTTTTCTATTTGGGTATTCCTCTTGCTGTTGGTTGTTAGCCCAGGTCCTTCTAGCAGATTCTACTTGATAAGTTGTGGCAGAAGGTCACTCATTGGATTCATCCGTGGTTATCTACTACTGCTCATGTGACTCTTCTCAAGTTTGTTATCCAAGCCCTTCCTATCCATAGATGCTTTGTTCAAGCAACCCCTATGTATTTTCTTAAGGAATTTGATGCTCTCATGTCAATTTATTTGGAGTGGTAACTTGTTGTCTACTAAGTGGAGCCTTGTTAAGTGGGAATCTATTTGTAGACCAAAGTAGGAGGGTGGTCTTGGGTTATGCTCTACTATTCTGAATGGGCAAGTTCTTGTTGCTAAGCTTTATTGGTCCTGGTGTACCAATCAATATTAGTTATGGGCATGCATTCTTAACCATAAGTATCTTGGGGGTGTTGCTTACTTTGAGGTTCCTTGATGTCCTCTGGAAGGGAGTGGTTCTATGATTTGGCATACTTTGAAAGTGGGGGCTCATTTGATTAAGCAAGCTCTTTTTTGGATTTGTCATTCAAGGTCACATGCTCTATTTTGGTTAGATTCTTCAGATGGTCACCTACCTATTCTCTCTACTCTTCCTCACCTCAAGTCCCTTTGTGATGTTTTTACTACGACCAGTTGGGATACTATTGAGAATTATAAGGTTGCACAACATTGTGGATCAGTTGTAAGCTTTCGTTGTAAGCATCCTTCTGAGTGGCCACCTGGGGGGTTTAAGGGGGATAGGCATGAGCTGGTCTAGCTTCTGGCTTCCCGTTATTGTAATTCTTTGAGGGGCCCTGATGTCTTGGCTTGGGATGGTACTGATTTTTTTGGGAAGTACTTTATGTCTACTAGTTATAAGCAGCTTGGTAGGCAGTTGTTTGGGGATATTGAGGTCCCTTGGTGGAAGCAAGTTTTGCATAAGTTGTCATGGCCAAACTGCAGTTTTTTCATGTGGGTAGTGGCTCAAAAATGGCGTCTTACTTGGGATAATTTGAGTAGGCGTGGTTTCCAAGGCCCTTCAATGTGTGTTTTGTGTTGTATCTGTGAGGAGAGTGTCTCTCATCTCTTCTTCCAATGTTCCTATGCTAGGGAGATTTGGCATTTTTGGTGGAGGGTGTGGAACACGTCTTGTTAGCATGTTTCTTCATTGGCTGAGTTTGTGGATCGGTGGGGTAGGGCCCCTGTTTCTACTTCCTTTCTTCAAGATACTTGGGCTCTTGGCCCATCCTTTATTATCTGGAACCTTTGGTTGGAGAGGAATCGTCAGATTTTTCAAGATATGATGTAGGTGGCCCCTCACTCGTGGTGGAAAATTCTACATTCTTTGGGAGAAACTGTTGTGGCTAAGCGTGATTTGTCAGAATTAGTGGATCCTTGTGATGTTGGTTGTTGTAATCGTCTTCATCTTCCTCCTAAACAATGGCAGCTTATGCGCAACAAATGTAGAAATCCTACTCTAGAGGTTAATAGGGAGGGGCAATGGTCTCCTCCACCTTAGGGAGTCTTAAAAATCAACACAGATGGCTCTTCTTGAGGAAACCCTAGTCATGCTAGAATTGGTGGTGTTGGTCAGGATAGCTCTAAAGATGTTTAGTTTATCTTCCCTATTTATAAGGGTCTTCATACTAATAATTTAATGAAGGCTTAGGCCATCTTATGTGCTATTGAGCATGGAAGTCAATTGGGGTGGCAAAGGATCATATGTGAATCTGATTCCCAGGTAGTGGTGAACTTGTTGAATAGGCAGCATTTAGATGATGTTAGCTGGCATTTGGCCTTGATTGTTGAATAGATTCTCAACCTTTGTGCTTCTTTAGAGTACGTTACTTTCATTCATATTCCTCAAGAATGGAATGGTGTTGCTGATTGTTTGGCAAAATGGGCTTCTGATCATATTCATGATTGAACTTTGATGGATCGGTGTCAGTTACCCCCGGATTTGTCTCAACAGTTAGACCACTTGGTGGAGCTGGATAGGGCTGTTTAATGCCCTTGCTTTGTACTTCCTTTTGCCTTAATAAATTTTTACCCCTCCTTTATGTTAAAATATTGAGATATGTAGCAAGATGAACAGAACATTAAATACTATATTCCACAACTAATGATTTTGATTTGATTGACTATAATGATAGTGATTTTGCAGATAGCATATATATATATATATATATATATATATATATATATAATAAGTACTTCTAGATAAATGTTTCAGTTTCGATGAGGTGGTGTCATGGCCATAAAAGAAGCAACCTACAATGGCAATTTCTATCAAGTGAAGCAAAGTAATTGTAACATTCAAATGTGTTTGACTTTGTATGCCTCTCTATCCATCATCAGTTCCAATTGTGAACGTCTTGTTCAACCAACAACAACCGTCTGCATTCCCTGCTCCACATGACTACACCGTGAATGCATTTCAATTTCACACGGTGGGTGGCGCCACTAGAACTTTACCAAAAATAAGCACTCATTGTCTCCTCCATCTAACATTAAATATATGACTCTTTATTATTATTTTTAAATTATTTCACTTCATCCTAAAATGCACCCTGCATCAGCCACATAAAACACAAATTAACCAAAAAAACAGTCAAAAGGAGTATGCTGCACTTATCTTTCATGACGTCGTCACAGTCCAAAGATCACTGCATATTTCATAACCTTGGCACTAGAAAACACCGGGTAATTTTTTAAATTAAAGAATTCAGTTGAGTGGGATTTAAATTGTATTTAATTCCCAATTGTAGTTTCAGTGCAATGATTTTAACAGCCTGCATGTTTCTCAGTGTTCGCCATGTTGCTCTGGAGTATTTGGAAGTTCCTTCGAAGCTCACATTTGAAAAAAAACTTTACTGAACAGCAGATTTGAAGTGACACAAATAGATCAAATACAGTTTCTTGAGAATTTGGTTCAGTGGGTACAGAATATTCGAGTTGATTAGCATGCTGCATATGCCATAATTGTTCGCAACTTACGACAGAAACGAAATTAAAAATAGAAGGCAAATGCTCTTTCGGCCCAAAATTTTGAAAAAAGAAACGTACATGAATGATAAGTTCGGTAATTTATTATGGATGATGAGCTGGTCCTCCACTCCCAACAAGAATTCCAAATAGGTGTCTATCATGAACCATCAAACATGCTTTTCAGTTTACAAACTTTCTCATTCGACCGTCCACTTTCGTACATTTTCCGTGTTGTTGAGATTCTATAAATCACCCATGCAACACTTGGTTTTCCAGAGCTAGTGAAAACATTTCGGAACTTATGAGAAGCTTATTCAAGCTCCCATAGATGGAATTGTGACGAACTTGATAAAAAAAAACTTTTTCTTATTTTTGTTCTCTTCTTTATATACAGAAAAAGGTTGTATTATCAGGAGATGAAGACAATAAGCATGGAAAAGAAGATTTTGCCCTCAAAATCCTCGGAGTTGAAGATCAATGTTGTGGAAGAGACAGCTTTTAATTCACCCAAATTGTGCAGACCTGCGGTTAGGCGAGTTTCAGAAGTTTTTCGAAGGAGAAAAACTAATGTTTTATGTCTGTGGAAGAGAATTTGGCAAATTGGTTATGATGATCCTAGAAGACTTGTCCATTCTCTCAAAGTTGGCCTTGCACTTTCTCTGGTATCACTTTTTTACTTTGTGAAACCGCTTTTTGATGGTATTGGTGAGAATGCCATATGGGCTGTTTTAACGGTGGTGGTGGTTTTCGAATTCACTGTGGGTATGTTCACTTGAACTACACTCAGCTATATGAAACCAGTCCCTTATATTACTTGAAATTAATAACAAAATTTCAATGTATTTTTCGTTCTCTTATACATGATCTAAAAGTTTATATATTAGTGATGGCTTTACGAAGTACAGAAATATTGTGCGTTCCCATAAGATTCGCCTGTTGCTGTTTCGTAGGTGCAACTTTAAGCAAAGGGCTCAATAGATGTTTTGCCACCATGATGGCGGGATCCTTGGGACTCGGAGTAGGCTACCTAGCAAAATATACAGGACAAGACGGAGGAAGAATCGTACTCGTATTCTCTGTTTTCGTTTTAGGTAAAAGTTTGTCCTATATATTTATATTTATATTTATATGTTAATGATTTGACAAGTGTAAATGAACGTATTTGTGTTTCGACGATGCAGGTACAGTTTCCACATTTTCAAGATTCATTCCACATATCAAGAAACGATACGACTATGGGGTTGTGATCTTCATTCTCACCTTCAATCTGGTTGCCGTTTCTAGTTATCGTGTTGAAGACATCTTCCAAATGGCATATGAAAGGTTAGCTACTGTAATGATCGGATGTGCACTGTGTTTCTTAATAAGTATACTTGTTTTCCCAATATGGGCGGGAGATGATCTACAAAATTCTATTATAAGTAATCTCGAAGCGCTTGCTGGATCCATCGAAGGTAAATATCATATAATGATATCCAGTTTTTACAATTCATAATTATTGATAAATTATTATTTTTGAAATCGATTATCCAGTTTTTACAATTCATAATTGATATCCAGTTTTTAACAATTGATAAATATTATTTTTGAAATCGTTGGAGTTTTTCCACCAAGGTTTCAGTTTCAGATCACACTTTTTGATCTATCTTTTATTTTTTTCCTCCAACTCTATGATCACAGAATATGATTGAAAATGTTGATACAAAAATTCAACACAATCAGAAACAAGAATATGATTGAAAATGTTCATACAAAAATTCAACACAATCAGAAACAATATTTATGAAATTCAACATATTCGAATCCAGAAACAACATTTAGCATATGTGAATGACTGCATCGCTGTAAAACAACTATATTTGAAATCTTACAACAAAAATTTCCAAATGGCTGCAGGGTGTGTGGGAGAATTTTTCAAAGCTGCGGAGTTGGAAGATGAAGAGAAGGAATCGGATCCAGACTGCAATGGCTACAAATGTGTGCTGAATTCAAGAACGACACAAGAATCTTGGGTACTTATTGAGCTTACTAATAATTTTTTTTGTTAGAACAAAATTAGTTGTTCTAGCATTAACATTAATTCTTTCACCTTGCAGGCGAATTTCGCAACATGGGAACCATGCCGTGGAGAATTTTTCATCGGGTATCCTTGGAATGAGTTTGTAAAAGTTGGAGCTAAGATGCGCTACTGTGCTTATACTGTAGAGGCTTTGAATGGAATGATCAACTCTGAGATTCAGGTACAAGCTCGAGCATGACTTTTCAGTTATAACATTAATACTGTAAAATAAGATACAAATTGTAACTATATATTTTTTCCCCAGGCTCCGTCTCCTTTGAAGGAAATTTTTCAAAGCCCATGCACAGATATATGCAGACAGTGTGGCAACATTCTACGAGAACTTGGTAAAAGTATCAGAACCAAAACCAAGTCTACAGCTTGTTCTTCCATGATGCATCGATTGACTGCCATGGTGGTCGGTCTCCAGAATTCAATGCGCTCACTGCCACAGTTTTTCATGGAGAATCAACGATTCCAATTCGTAGAGAAGGAAATGTTAGAACACTTGAGTAACTGTGACGAAATGTGGGTAAAAGAGGAGATAGTTGATGGTCACAAACTTGATCAAATTAGACATGTCGAGGGAAGTGACCCTGCTATTGCCTTTGAGGAGGCTCTTCCTGTGGCCACCTTTGCTTTTCTTGTCATGGAAATTGCAGCAAGACTAGAGAGCGTCATTTTGGCCGTGGAAAATTTGGCCGAAAAGGCCAAGTTTACGAAGATGGAAATTAATGAATCTTCACAAACATTTACCCTAACTTTGGTAAAACAAGAAACAGACGTTCATGCTTCTACAAGCTCGGCTTCAGTTGCAGAATCGATGGTGGAAATTGACATAAATGGTGGTCTGGATCAAAAACATTCATCACCTAGAGAACATTGTATTACTTGTAGCTAGGTGGTACAGAGTCCCTCCGTTATTACTTATGCCACAAGGAGGATACTCTATTTTGTTTAAAAATATATAAACTAGCAGTCGCATGTACAGGCATGCAACGATCAGCCGATAGGGTGCACCACAAATGGCTATTGAATGGGTAGTAAGTAGCAGACTTTTATTTTCAAGTGCAATGGGAGATATAAATAATCAGTAATATTTGCAATTGTCTGATTGGTGCGAGGAAGTGAGAGTGTGCTAATTAGGCAATATGAAATAACATGAGGCTAGTTCATAGTAGGAGGTGGATCTTATGATTTTGGACTTTATGTAGAATTTAAAGTTAAATTTGAATAGCCTAACATGAACATATTATAAATCACATAATTTTGACACAAAGATTATTTTATATATATATATTCACTTAATATGAGCATTGTAAAGCATTATAGACCTGATGTTATAGTCCACTTGTCTGTTCTTATAATGCCAGATTAAGAACCATTTGCATAAAAATGGGAAAATGGTCTTTGTGTTTCAGCATGAAAATTTATTAGTTCAAAATTGGTTATGAAATTGTAGAATAAAACTATACGCCATGTTGAATGAATGTTATTATTTGCAATGTATCCATTAATTTTAATTTGAAGAAATTAATCATCAATGACTTTATTTTTATTAATATGTAATATTTAATAATTTTAGGTACAATAGTTGTTTAAAATTCACTTTAATAAATAATTTTAGGTATGAAAATAAATTTTATCTTATAAAATGAGAATTGAAAAATTAAATGAAATTTAAATTTTTAATAATTAATTTTGTAAATAATAATAATCTGTTCAAAATTTCAGGTACAATATAATTTTAGCTCTGTCTTAGTTTTACATTTACTAGACTTAGATGCACATCTATATTTGACATTTTTGTGTAGTTTAATCAATGAATTAATAGATTATTATTTAATTATCTTAAGATACATATCCATACAAATACATGGTAGACTTGAAGTTGTGGATTAAAGAATATCTAAGAAAAGTATAGAAAATTAAAGGATTATCCTTTTTTAAAGACTTATTAGTCATGTCTTTTATTACTAATATTGAATAAAAAAGTATTCTTTAAAAAAAGTCATTCCATTACCTTATGCATGACATATTTTTTGCAATGCTTATACAACAGTAGATAATGTATTACTTTGATGTTATTTATTTTCATCATTTTTTATTTGAATATTAGTTATAATGGTCATCACAAATGACTTTTTCAAAAAAGAAATATGTTATAAGTAGTATCTACTCCATAATTTTGGGAATAAAACCATTTTTGTGCTTGTGATTTATGGGTTAGAAGAAGAATGTGATGAGATGATACACATATTTTGGATTGTTAGAATAATTGAATTAGAAGGTACGCCTTGTTTTGAGGCAACATGAGAAACATGTAATTATAGAATATGATATGAGAAACATATTTTTGCTTCCCTACCACTTGTTATGACATGAAAAACATGTTAATATAGAGTATGTTTGTCGAAGCTAAGTTGATACAAGGATTTGTGTACACATATATCTATGTAACAAAAAAATATATAGCGTTAAAAGTAAAACCCCGAAACCCACACTCATTTTTCTCCCTACCATATTAGCATCATGAAGCCTCATGGACTCTAGCCAAACCCTTGAGCAAGAAAATGATGAAACACCCACAAGAAATTTTGTGGAGTTTCATCCTACATTACACAATAAAAAAGTTGGGAAAACTCTGGTGTTTTCATATATAATATCTGATATTGTTGTGTTTTCTTTGTTGTGGCAACTTTAAGGAAAAAAGGTATCTTGGTTTTCGAATGCTTTTTCATGCATTAGTCTAGTTCCTGCAAATGAAATACAAGGGTATGTTAGTGCACAAACAAGAAAAATAAAAAAGGAACGATGAAAAGTGAGTAAGTATATGGGTAGAATTAATATATACAATGTGAAGCTAAAAATAATCAATAATTTTTACAATTACTTACCCAAATTTGTCTATTGACAATGGGAAAGTTTTTTACTTACATACACTATTGATGGTGTTTAACAAGGGTGAGTTGCATTGGATCGAGTTGTAAGAGTATGAAAGAATTTGAAATAGATAGTTTACAATGCACTAATTTTGTTCAATGCCTATTATATCTGTGTAACGATATAAATGAAATAATATACATATACAATAAAAGATATTAGCACTATTTGTTGTAAATAGAAAGAGAAAATGGAAAAAATTGAATACATGGCATCTTGGTAAAGAATTGTCAATAAGTAATTAATCTATTAAAATGGGCGGAGATAGGAAAAGAACTAAGTTGGACAGCTATGAGATGCGCACAAGAAATGTTAAGGCTTGGAATAAAGTTAAAAGTGAAGGGTTACTTCCATTCCTAGAGAAGCTCCATGGTTCCAGTCAAGAGGCTACAAATCTTTTTGAGAAAAAATGGGATAATGGAAATCTTACCCTTTTGGTAGGAATGTCGAGCTCAATGAGAACCTGATAGCTGAAGTGACGGGAATGTCGACTGATGGGAATTTTTTTCAGGGATAGGGTTTTTTTTTACGAAGCCGTTGTTAGATTTCCTAAAAAAGAGAAACAAAAGTTGAAACTGGTTAAAATTGCAAATAGCTTCTTTGATGCCGACACCATAAAAGCCCTGTGGAGAAAGGTCCTACATGTCATCATGGAGTACATAACTATGGATGTTCATTTCACCAAGGTCTACGGTTATCACTTTTCCTTGCTCAACCATTTCTACTACAAGGTAAGGGTTTCTTTCCCCTACTATCTTTTCTACTCTTTGAGGAAAAGTTTGGATGACCACAAAAAAAACCCTAGAAGATTCCCCATTTTGCATACTAGTCTGATTAGATTAATTATGGAGCATTACCAAAAAATGCCCATCCTTGCTAATCTTGAAGCCTCCCCTGACTCTAAGGATGACGATACTGAACCTAGCTGCTCGGGGTTTTTTCCCAATTTAAGTCTGGCTAGAACTATCCTTAGTCCGCCTACTGCCCTTTCGGGAAAGAAAAACCCTAACCCTCATACTATTAAAGGTTGTGTTGTGCCTGAGCTGGAAATCCCCTCCCTTAAAACTAGTTTTATTGATAAGATTCCCAAGGCTAAAAACCTTGTTTCCTACTTCGAAGATTCCCCTAACTCTGAGGCGTCTGATGCTAATAATACTGAGCCCTCTGCTGACCCGTCGATGGATAGAATTGCTAGAACTGGGTCCTTTGTCACTCCTGTCCCTGATAAGACTTGTCTCAACACTGATTGGGATCCTTCTATGGATGTTCTGAATTTAGCTAGAAATAATATTGATACCCATTTCAAACTTTCAAAATGGACTTTCAATGAAATTAACGAGCTAAACATAAAAAAATTGGGCCCTACAAAGTAAGCTGGAAGAGTTGGGAGCCAAGGTAGTGGTGATTGAAAAAATAGAGGTGAAACGAAGAGATCGTGGTCTCAACAATGACACTCAGAACCAAGCTGGAAAAAAAACATACATTGAAATTGAGATGGAAAAAATGAAAAATACTATCAAAATCATTGGTGAGAAAAATAATCGTATGGCCAGACACAACGCCATAATCATCAATTCTATGACCGAGAAATTGGACAAAGCCCAACAGGGATCTCTGGTGGTTGACCTAGAGGAAACCAATGAAAGAAACCAGGAGGAGGACGCTGGCATCTCTAAGAGAACCAGGGCCAATCTGAAGAGGAAGGCTCCCCCCACTCCACAAATGATTCAAACATTTAAGAAGGGTGTACATGAGATGAAGAATTTGAAGGCAGAGACAAAGTCTGTCTTGAAGACTTTGGGTTAGTCGCGGCCGATTTTTTGTTGGATTTTTTGTTGGCCTTTTTTTCAACCTTCCTGGTCTTTTGCGGTTGGCTACTGTTTGTTATGGTTTTTACCTTTTGTGTAGCTAGTTGTTTTTGTTGGACTTTTCTTTCATATCTTTTATGTTGTAAACTTTGTGGTTTTGGGTCCCTGTAAAACCTGTTTTACCGTTTATCAAAAACAAATGCAATGGATAGAATAGAGTATGTATTTGGTACAAAAGTACATGGGAGAATTTGTGTGTCCATGTATATAACCAACAAGAAATATATGATGGTGGAAGGAAAAATAACTAAACCCACACTCGTTCTCCTCCCTACCATATTGGCATCATGAAGCCTTGTGGGCTCTAGCCAAACCCTTGAGCAAAAAAAGTAAGAAAGGTTCCATGGAAAATCTCATGGACTCTTATCACATACCACACAATAAAAAACTTGGGGAAGGACGAGTGTTTTGAAACAAGTTATGTAATATTGTAGTGTTTTTTTTTTGGTCTGACAAGTTGATGAAAAACCAGATATCTTGATAAAGAATTAGCATAATAGGGTTTGAAGACGGCTAGAAGAAGATGGATAGATGGAATATATAGAAAAATGTACAATAACTAGAAAGGTCCATCTAACCTCACAATGCAAGTTTAAATGTACCTATATTAAAAATACAATTGCAATCTAGGGAGGAATATAGTAAAAATGGTCATTGAATTGACAAGCCAATTGTTACATAGACTGCCTACTGATACATAATGCACAGTTTGCTTTGAGGGACTGGAAAAAATGAATATCATAAAAGATATTGATACAAAACAAGCCATCTATGTAACAGTTGGCTTCTTAATTCAAAATTCAAGCTACTAGATAAAATAGAGAAATTGTAAAAGAACTATTAGGAAAAAACTTTAAGAATTAGAGATAAATGACAGATGATCGAAAACCCACATGAAATATACTGATACAAGACAAGCAGTTTATGTAAGAGTTGGCTTGTCTAACCAAAATTGCTCACACAGGGAAACACTTACCTTTTTCTTTTGTGTATCGAGGCAACCGACTGCACCATCACCAACACATGTAGGTAGGAAGCTCTACCGTTGTCATAAGAAGCCCTAGGTGGTTTGTTCCAGGGAGCTTGGAATAGATGAGGGTAAAATAATATCATGAAAAATATTGATATAAGATTCAAGCTACATTGTTTGGTAGTAGATATTGAAGAAAAATGGAGGAATTGTATAAGAGGTGTTAGAATAACACTTATTTGGTACAAAATATTATAGACAAAAACCAAAATTGTATTTAGTTCCCTAAAACATAGACAAATACATATGCACACATATATATGTATTGAATTCCCCAATCAATATATAAAAATATACATATAGGCATATATACATATCCATATATGCAAACAAAGAGCACTGTGGCTCGTTTGAGAATGCAACATCAATTTATATATACATATGTATATCTAAAAATATTTATACTATGTTTATTCATATTTATGTAGACTTTGATTTTAAATAGAGTTTAAAATAGCATGTATACGTATTATCTATGTTGTGACGAAATTGCTAGAATACAACCATAGCATTCAATGATATAACATTGAGATGTTGTTAATAATAGAGGATTTAATCATGCATGATGTGTAACATATTCATAATGCTACAATGGCTCTTCTGACAATGCAACTGAATCAATATATTTTCTCGTATATTTTGGAGTATACTTTCCCACACTGAAACATAAAATATTGCATTTAATTCCTGCTGCACCATCGTACCACAATGCTAGGATGAATTAATTGTGACATCAGAAAACACTTTCCATTCTTCCTTCGTGGTTCAAGTCAATCCATCCCACCTCCACCATCCCACATAATTAGAAAACTCAATGTCACCATAAAGAACCCTGGGGAAATCATCAGCTGCCCATGTCAGTTTCAAATACCCAGAGCCAAGGAATCATATTCATAGCTTGGCTAACATAAATACCAAGAGGTAAATGCCAACTATTACATAGATTGGTTGTGTTGTATCAATATGTTTCATGATATTCTCTTGTTCTCGTCTATTTGAAGCTACCTATAAAAAGATGTTGATTGTTGTAGTCTAGCTCTTGTATTTTTTATTAATAACCCAGGTAAATGTTTCTATGCATTTGATTAGGGATTGTTCCCTCATGTATTTTTTTGGTTGGCATGAGACTATAGGAGTATCTTATTCTATTGCACTTGTGACAAGAATTGTTTTAACTTTCAAACTTGTAAAATTTTGTAGATTGGTGTAAACTACAAACATAACATTGACCTGTACATTTGGATTGCTTTCAATTTATTTTGGTCTGTGTATGTTTTTTGGCCTTTGGTTATTGTTCCTTGTTATCTCTATGGATATTTGATGCTATATGTATTATGTACAACACAAGCTCTATATAAAAAACTATTCATGGCCTTAGTTTGCACCTTCATTTCTCCATATCTTAAAGCTCTATTTAAAATGGGTTTTTGATCACCTATCATTTAAGGAATTGTAGAAGAGTTTGTTAGGAAAACACTTAAGAATCATAGCTAAATGATAGATGGTCAGAAACCCACATTAAATAGAACTTTAAGAGAGGCAAGAAAAAATGCATAGATAGGGGAAAAAGAAAGGTAGGCCAAAGGTTTCAATTGATTTTTCATATACATCTTATTCTTAAGTATTATCCTAATAGCTCTTACAACTCTTATATAAACTACTTGTCTTGTAACAATATGTTGCATGGTATTCTTTTTCTCTCATCTATTTGAAGCTCCTTATATAAAATGTTAATTAATTTTTTTTTTTGTTTGTATGGCAAGAAAATATATTGATTAAGTTGCATTGTTGAAAGAGGCATTGTGGTGTTGGTTTGGTATTAGACTATTATAAGAATCACCACCCTCAGGTCTGTTCTATAGCAAATTTTAGGGTTTTAAAACTGTTGTGATCTGGAATTCCTAAGTCATTTTGCATGGGTATTTTGCATACATGATTTGTCCATAATATTTAATACCAAGCAATGTAGCTCGAATTTCCAATTAAGTCTATGGCGTTATACACATTTTGGATAGATTATTGCATCATATAATTGTTGTCATAACCTAGAGAAAATAGGCATCATCATAAAGAACTAGGTTTAAATAATTGATTTGGAAAGTTCAAAGGATAGCTGTATAAGTGTGGAGAAATGTAGTCGGCATAATAGAGTATGTTTTGTATTTGTAGTAGTTAATATATGATGATGCAAGACAAAAGCAAAAAACCCATGCTCATTCTCCTCCCTACCATACTGGCATCATGAAGCCACATGGGCTCTAGCCAAACCCTCGAGCAAGGAAAAGTATGAAAGACCCATAAGAAATTTAATGGAGTCATATATATATTAGGCAATGGTGATGTAGGGGAGATTTGGGTGTTTTCATATATGATTTCTTATATTGTTGAATTTTTTATGGTGTAACAACTTTAAAAAGATGGGATGGTGATAAAGAGTTGCTCAGAGATAATTTTTCTCATAAGCTGAAAAGATAATTGTAGAAACATGGAAAATGTAATGTGTAGAATAGACTATGGTTATCGTAGTCAAGTGTATGTAAGAATTTGTGCATGCGTGTATATATGTAGCAACAAATATATGACAGTGAAAGGAAAAAGCACAAAACCCACAGTTGCTCACCTCCCCACCACATTAGCATCATGAAGCCTAATGGGTTCCTGGAAACCTATCAAGCAAGTAAAGTATGAAACACTGATGACAAATTTCATGCAGTATCATCATATATCACACAATGATGAAGTTGCAATTTTTTTTGTGTGTTCCAATATATGGATTCCTTTTTCTAGTGTTTTTTTTGCTCCAATAACTTTTTAAAATAGGGAATGTTGATAAAGAACTACATAAGATGGAATTTTATGTAATGTCGATAAATATAGGAAAAGGATAATATATGAGAGGTCTTGTTTCAAAGCAGAACCAATTCCGTAGATGAAATACACATATATCATTAAAAGGAAGACATCAAAGAAATAGCAAAGGTTTTGCTTCAAAGCATACAATGTATACAAATAACTTTATAAACATAGCTGATTTTGGTATGTGCTAGAGCATATCTAGCCATGTAGAAAGAAAAAGGGGTAAATGTATAACTTTGGTATGTACTGGAGGATATCTAGCCATGTAGAAAGAAAAGAGGTGAATGTATAAGTTAGTAAAATAAAAATTTATAAAACAAACCTTGATTATGGTTGCAACTATGGGCATCTTTTAGCCACCAATTGTTCCACAGATGGGCTTCATATCTCCTTGTCCATCTATTCTTGCATCAAGGCCAACATCATATTACTAAAAAGAAAGATTTTATTTGAATCTATCAAAATATATATTTGTGGTTAGATGTGTATGGAACAACAAAAAGGACAGTGGAAAACCAACTTACAGCAGCAACAGGGGGACGAGACAGTGCAGATTGCAGAACATAACACTTGTTAAACCATCCAATCTTCCAGCCAATGGAGGTGCATTGAAGGTTTTTACCATTTTGTACCCATTGAGCGAGGCAAGAAACTCCACCATTGCCAACCCATGTGGTCAAAAAACTCCATTGTTGCTGTGAATAGGCCCAGACAAGACCTCACAAATTGCATGGAGTGTTATCATATATTAAGCAAAAAATGCAATGCACAAAAGACTATATTTGTGGTTAGATGTGTATGGAACAACAAAAAGGACAGTGGAAAACCAACTTACAGCAGCAACAGGGGGACGAGACAGTGCAGATTGCAGAACATAACACTTGTTAAACCATCCAATCTTCCAGCCAATGGAGGTGCATTGAAGGTTTTTACCATTTTGTACCCATTGAGCGAGGCAAGAAACTCCACCATTGCCAACCCATGTGGTCACAAAACTCCATCGTTGCTGTGAATAGGCCCAGACAAGACCTCACAAATTGCATGGAGTGTTATCATATATTAAGCAAAAAATGCAATGCACAAAAGACTATATTTCTAAAATCAATATAGAGGAAGAGCGAAATAGTAAAATTCTCAAAAGATAATTCTATAGATCAACATTATACATACACATACACATACACAGACATAGAAATATACATATACATATATATATATATATACATATACATATACATATATGTATACATACATACACATATGCATATACATATACATACACATATACTTTTTTCCCTTTGTTTATTGTTTGTAGTTATCTCTATGCATCATTGGCATTATACTCATTACCATATGAGCGATTGTAGTTAAATCTTCTTTCTTTCATAAAAAAAATATGGTTAGGTATAGTAATTTTCTCACCTCTTCTATTCTCCATGTTTTTCAAGTTCTATTTAATGTGGGTTTCCAATCATTTTCCATTTACCTGTGATTATTAAATGTCTTTTTAATAGCTCTTTTATAGTTTCCCTATTTGTCTATAATATTTAGTACCAAATAATGTAGCTTGAATTTTGAATTGACAAGCCAACTATTATATAAATTGCTTCAGGTATGATATAATTTTACCTCTACCTTACTTTTATATTTATTAGACCTATATGCACATCTATATTTGACCTTTTTGTCTAGGTTAATCAATCAAATTGTAGATTATTATTTAATTATTTTAAGATTAATATGCATAGAAATACATGGCAGACTTGTAGTTATGGATAAATAATATTTATGAAAAATATGGAACATTAAAGGATTGTCCTCTTTTAAAGAGTTATTAGTCATGTCTTTAATTACTGATATTCAATAAAAAAGTATTCTTTTAAAAAACATCAGTCCATAACTTTAGGTATGGCATATTTTTTCCCAATGCTTATGTGGGAGTAGATAAATTATTACTTTGATGTTATTTATTTTCATAATTTTTTATTTGAATATTAATTATGATGGTCAAAGTAATTACACACAAACATATAAAAAAAAAATGTATCCATGTGGATATAAATATATATCTATGGATGAGCGTATGTGCAGGATCATGATGGGCCAAAAAGTGGCGATATGATGGGTATGTGTAGGGTATGTGGCTGACGACTTTTTAACCCAAAATTGATGAAATGAAAAGGGTTTTAAAGGAGATTCTCAGCTTTCCACCAATATAAATTATGCTTTATTTTGAACTTAATAAATAATTTTATTCATTTTCTATTTGAATTATGACTAAAGTCCGATTGATAGGGTAAATGAAAAACACCTATAGCTTTCAAATAGTATCACATTTTTTGAATCCAAAACATGAGTCATATTCTATGCTTCACATACTACAGGATTAAACAAAATAATAATAATTTCATGAAGTTTTGACCAAGGTGGTCACATACAAGTTTTATGTTTTTTAAAATTTGTAATAAAAATTCATAATTAATTATTTACTTACAAATTACAAAAAATATGCATCACATCAGACATCAATCCTACTTACTTATATAAAAATATTACCATTTTATTGTGGTTAGGGTGGTCAGACACCTACTTCTTATTTTTCCCCTGAAATTTAAGTACTCTGCATTGAAATTTCAAATTTTCACCAAATGGATTTTTTATTTTAAATAAACCTAGCAGTTTAGAAACTACATTAAATTTTCTACAGATTCTATTATTACATATTTTTGAAATAATAAAGATAACTTATTCAATTTTTTACGTCAAGTTGCCTAACTCTAATTTTTTTGAATTTTTTGCCACTTAAGGGCTTGTTTTTTCCATGATGATCCTACACATACCCATGATCGCAAGACAAATAACATGGTTTGAAAATTGCAATATATAAAAATATATATACAAGTATTGTACAAATTTCTTCGTTAACCATTTTTAGTAATTAACTATTGTTATATGTTTTCCATTGAAGATAATATTGTTATTCAATGATTATAAAAGGAAGAAGTGAATTTAGAATATGCATAGAAGAACTGAAAATTCCAACATATAACAGGAATCAAGAATCATAGTGACAATGCAGACTAAAAACAATCTGGGCACCATGTTAAAATCAAAAGGATGGGAGGTCAATGAATGTGCAAATATATATATGCAAAAAAAAGAATAAATTATGTTCATATTTGTAAAACAAAAGTATTAGCATCCCATAGTGAGCATTAAAAAGGAAAGACTAGGAGAAATGTTGAAAAGTGCAAAAGAGTAGTCAAAGTGTAGGCTCGCTAGTGGAGCCTTTTTTTGGAGCAGGGGCAGATATCTTTACTATGTTTGAAATCAAGATTTTACACTCTACTTCAAAATCAACTTTTGTTGCTTTCACAATTTTTGTTTTAAGTCGGTCCAAAATTGTAAGTATCTGTTCTGATTAAGATAGTAAAGATGTATGGTTTACAAACAATGCCTTTAATAACAACAACAAGATCTGTTGTAGACTCAAAGTTGTCATGTAACATGTAGAGGTCTTTTGATGGAATTTGTAGTAAACTAGTGGTAGCTTCATCAAAAGCAATACACCAAAGGTTGGCTAAATGGTCTTGCAGGTTTAACTACATAAGATAGTGATAGTTGCATTCCTCAATTTCCATTTGGTAGCGATCACAAAACCAAACATCAGTTCATGGGGGTGTGTGCATTTTCTGTTACATTATTTCCCATTAACTAGTAATGGGCAAATAGGATAACAAAAAGACTCAATTTTTATAATTTGAATGGTTGCTTTAAAAATGGCTTCAACAGTTTCTGGCAAGCCAAGGAAATTGTTCAAGATGAATGCAATAGTAACTCTATCATTTGAAGGATGCAACCTACAAGGTACAGAAGAAGATGAAACCATTTGTTCTACTTTGATTGGGCCGTTGAATCTAAGAGTGTTTTCCTCAAGAATAGAAGGGCTAATGTCGAGGACTGTTGCTATTAATGTGTTGATAACTTTACCATTAAAGTAGCCTACATGACTACCCCACACAACAACTATGACTATATCACCATAAAGATACATCTACTCCAAGACATCACCTTTTTCTTGCCAACTTGGGCCCCACAAATTAACATCAATGAAAGAAGCAGAGATATCATATAGTTTAATAGTTCGCCGGATTATTTCAGATCCATTTTTCCTACGAACATTTGATATGTACCAGCAACATGGAATACAATGCCAATAATATCAACCAAAATATTATTACTATAATTTCTCATGTCACTAACTGGCACAAAAGTTGGGGTTTTCTTGGGCACAGAAATGTCATCTTCACACCGCTTTATTGTTGATTTTTCATCCAAAACAATTTTGAGGTTATCATTTAATTTATTGAATTTTTTTTTCTTCCTTCACTAATCCTCTTGATATTAAATAAGTTGCACCCACCTCAACTCAACCATAATGCAGTTCAACAATATCATCAAAATAAGTAACATGTATGTCTATCCCCTCCATATCTATAATGTCAAAACTAAAAAGTTGGCCTTCACCTCTTTGTTTGTGGAAATGGTACATCTCTCTAATATGTGTTACAAACCCTTTCACTTTCCAAACATTTTGATAAATGTTCAAAGCTTTAATAGGGTTGACATTTGGAGGGTTTTTTTTCTTTTTAGGGGACAACTGCATAACAAATTTAGGGGCTCATTTAGAAGGAGAAGGTGAGTCTAACCCCAACATTTTCTCTTCTTGCTACTTGAATAGATACCTAGAGGTCCCAATGATTTGGCAATCAAACATAATCACAACTAAGTTGGATATGATTAAGGCCCTAGAGAAGAAGCAAAACAATATATTGGACACATTATATTAGGCACATACGAAGGAAAAAGATAATTTTTTAAAATAGACAAGAAACAACGCAACCCACCTTGAATCTTGGACATTCCTACAGACGTAGTCTCTTAAACATATGAGGGACCCTATTTTCAAGGCACCTAAAAACAAAAAATCATTGTATTTGGAAGGTAGGGTTCCTATTTGCTTATGGTGTCCATCAGACAAGACAACCTTGTATTGCTCAACGTGCCTTTCATCACTACCAAATTTTTTGAAGGACAAAAGTTGAAGGACTAGAGAGGGAATGACATCTCCAACATTGATGGAATGAATTGCAAATGAAGTCAAAGTTGGTTGTTTCTTTGCAATCTACAAAGATAAGATCAATTGAGGAAAATGCACTTCATCACACCAAATGGATAAAAGGAGTTAGGAAAACAAAGGTTGCAAAGAGATATTTTTATGTGTTCTAAAAGATCAATGCATATGTACTTCCACATCTATATGCTTTACCAGGGCCAACCATGTGTGTATACACCTAAAGGCCAATAAAATTGGAAACATAAATAGTAAAGGGTATGTGGTGTGTGTTTTTGTATTTGAGAATCCTAAAATTAAAGGAACTAAAAGGAAATGTTCAAGTTTATTACAAAAGAGGAAAGAAACAATAATAGCAAATTTGTAGCAGATATAAGGAAAAGGAAATACAAACTTATAGAATCAAGATCTAGAGGCTGGTGGATGGTACCCTCAGAGCTAGACTCCATAGCGGGACCTGTGGGAGGTATCACCAAATAAATTTTGGGGGGCTCTGGAGACCCATCCACAAAGCCTGATTCCCTAGACATAGTTATGGGACCTTTTAGAGGGAGGAAATGTTGCAATTATAGTTGACTGATTGGCACCTCTATTTCACAATAAAAATAAAAGATTAATGTATTGCAACATCCAATGCCAACTGGTAGACAACTTAGAAATATTGATAATCTAGCAACCATTTGACTATTTTGATTAAATGAAAATGGGTATAACCAAATGTCCACTTTTAATATTGTCAAAAAAGGAAGGAGATAGAACAAGAACAATGGAAATGATAAATGCAAATGTATATATCCCTATATGTATCTATTTATCTTTGAGGTTGCTTATATATGTATGCATTCAATTTTTTACTATATTTCTATAAATACCTATATGCAAATATTTGTATATGTTGCTACCTGGTGCCTTCATCCTTTTTAATGAAAAAAATAGGAAATATAAAAAAAAGAATAAAAATTATTAAGTACATATATGCATTGAATTTTCCCTTTTTCTACACATTTAAAAAAACACATATAACTATATATATATATATATATATATATATATATATATATGTACACATGTATATATTTATGTATATATGCACTAGTATGTCTAAATGAATGTGTATACTATATTTATTCTTGACTATGTACTAATTGGAATTCCAAGCAAGGACCTATGCAAAAATGCACATAATGTCAAAGGTGCACAAAAGCAAGAAGCAAAAATAAGTAGAGGGTGAGAGTTCTACAAGCCAACAACATGTTTTAAACATGGAAACCTAGGAAAATATGCACATAATGTATATATGTATATTTTAAAATATGAAATAGGGAATTCAATATATGTATATATATATATATATATATATCTTTGTGTGTGTGTATATGTCTATGTAAAAGTTGCAAGCATCCCAAAGGTATGAATCAACACCATGGTTGCAGTTTCTAGTAGTCTACAAAATTTTAGAATTTACAAGAGATAAACCATGACAATGAACGCTTTGTTGCAGGGAGCTTGAAACAAATGAGGTAAAAAGAATATAATGAAACATATTGATATAAGACAAACAATCTATGTGAGCTTTGGCTTCTCAATTCTAAATTCAAGCTACATTATTTGGAACTAAAAACTATAGACAAATAGGAAAATTGTAAAAGAAATATTAGGAATATACTTAAGAACCACAAGAAAATAACAGATGATGTAAAAATCAACTTTAAAATATGGAGTATAGAAAAGGAAAACTACAATAATGAACAACTTGCTATGGGGAACCGACAAAAACAATATCATAAAGAACACTTTGTTATCACAAACTTCAAATAGTTGAGTAAAAAAGAACATCATGAAACATATTGATACAAGACATATAACATGTTTCATCCAAACAAAATAACCACAACAAAAATTTTAGAATTTTAAAAATTGAAAATAATTTTTGTTACAAGAACAATAGAATAATCTATTACAGGGAGCTTCAAACAGGTGAGTGGAATAGAATATCATGAAGCATATTGATTCTCAAACAGATGAGGGAAAAATAATATCATGAAACATATTGATACAAGACAACCAATCTATCTAACATTTTCCTTGTCGAATATAAATTCATAATTTTTTTGCAATCCTTATTGACCAATGAGTAACATTTAGGAACATCTTGTGTTGAAGAGCTAAGCTCCAAATTGTCATTAAAAACCTTGGGAAAGTCTTCTCTATTTCTCTATAATATTTAGTGCCAAGTAATGCAACTTGAATTTCTAATTAACTCTATCGCCCTATAGCCATTTTGCATAGATTATTGCTACCCATTGCGTTTACAAGTTCTATTTAATGTGGGTTTACTATCAAAGAATGTAGCTTAAATTTTCAATTCACAAGACAACTCTTACATGCACTGCTTGACTTGTATGAATATGTTTAATGTGGGTTTTCGATTATCTATCATTTACATATGATTCTTAAGCAAAATATGATAATGAATAGTTTTCCATGGGGAACAAGAAAAATAGTATCATGAAGAATAGTTTGTTATGGGGAACTTGAAAGATAGGTGGAGGCAACAAATTTTATAATAGTCTGCTATCAAACCAACACCACAATGGCTCTTTCGACAATGAAACCTAATCAATATATATTTTCTCACACATTTCAGACTATACTTTCCCATACATATATATATACACACACACACATATATATGTATAATATATATATATATATACATATACATACATATATTCTAAATTCAAGCTCCATTATTTGACAGTAAATATTATAGACAAATAGGTAAATTATAAAAGAACTATTAGGAAAACACTGAAGAACCACAAGAAAGTGAGAGATGATCAATACCCAACATTAAATAGAACTTGTAAATAGGAGGAAGGAATATCATAAGACATTTTGATACAACACAAGAAATCTATGTAATAGTTATCTTATCAATTCTAAATTGGAGCCACAATATCTAACACTAAATATTATAGACAAATATGGAAATTGTAAAAGAACTGTTCCAAAAACATACATGCATACATACATACATACATACATATATGCATATATATATACATATATACATATGCATATTATTATATACATATATATACATATACATACATTTATATATATGTGTGTGTGTGTGTGTGTGACAAATTCTGGAGCACAACATTTTTAAAACCCTCCAATCTGTTATAAAACAGAGGTGGAACCAACGATTTGTATAGTAGTCTACTATCAAACCAACACCACAATGCCTCTTTCGACAATGTAACTTAATCAATATATTTTCTTGCACATTTCAGAGTATGCTTACCAATATATATATATATATATATATACATACATATGTAGGGTATGTGCAGGATCATGATGGGCCAAAAAGTGTCGATATGATGGATATTTGTAGGTTATGTGGCTGACGACTTTTATTTTACCCAAAATTGATGAAATGAAAAGGGTTTTTAAAAGAGATTCTCAGCTTTCCACCAATATAAATTATGCTCTACTTTAAATTTAATAAATAATTATTATTCATTTTTACTTGAATTATGAGTAAAGTCCTGATTGATAGGTTGATTGAAAAACATCTATAGATTTCAAATGGTATCACAGTTTTTGAATCCAAAATATGTGTCACATTGTATGCTTCACATACTATAGGATAAAAAAAAATGAATTGCATGAAGTTTTGACCAAGTTAAGGCGGTTAGACATATGAGTTTTAATATTTTTGAAAAGTTGTAATTAAAAAATTGTAATTAATCATTTACTTGGAAAAAAATTATAAAAAAATGCATCACATCGGGACATGAGTCCTCTACTTATATCTAAAATCTTATTAAAAAATATTAACATTTTATTGTGGTTAGGGTGGTCAGACAGACACCTACTTCTTATTTTTTCCCTGAAATTTAAGTACACTACATTGAAATTTTTAATTTTCACCAAATAGATTTAAAAAAAAAAACCTAGTAGTTTAGAAACTACATTCAATTTGCTACAGATTCTATTCTTACATATTTTTGAAATAATGTAGATAACTTATTCAAATTTTTACGTGAAACTGCCTAACTCTAATTTTTCTAAATTTTTCGCCACTTAAGGGTCTATTTTTTCCATGATGATCTTGCACATACCCTATAGATACATATATATACTCTGTGCATCTTTGGTGTTATACACATTTTGCACAATTAGATCCTTGGTATCTTTCTAATTGATTTAACTTCAAATCCTTACAAAGAGAATGGTATAGAATGTGAATGATATGTGGAAACCAATGCTTCAAAACATACACAGATACATATACGCATATATATATTGAAGAAAAATAGAGCAATTGTATAACACGGATTACAAGAACACTTAAGAGGCACTAAACTAATATAGAAAAAATTTAATTGAAGAACAAACAAAGAATACATCTAATTAGGTTGAATGTACGTATGCATATATGTATATGCATATGCATATTCATATGTATATACATATATATGCATATATATATGTAAATGTATCTATGCATATGCAATGCATTTTTAGTGGAGAGTGTAATGAATGGAAGGTACAACGCTTTTTTTTTTTCCTGGAGAGTGTAATGTTGTTACTACTTATGCTTATGCATCGTTCCTTCCTTTATTGCACCATCCATATAAAATATCTTCAATTTTTTTTATTGTATATGCAGGTATGTGCAGGATCATCATGGAAAAATAGGCCCTTAAGTGGCAAAAAATTTAGAAAAATCAAAGTTAGGCAACTTGATGTAAAAATTTGAATAAGTTATCTGTATTATTTCAAAAATATGTAAGAATAGAATCTATAGAAAATTGAATGTAGTTTCTAAACTACTAGGTTTGTTTAAAAAATAAAAATTATTTCATGAAAATTTGAAATTTCAATGTAGTCATAAATTTGGTGTAGGTTCGACCCTAAACAATAAAATGATAATATTTTTTATAATATTTTAGATATAAGTAGATGACTCATGTCCCGATGTGATGCATATTTTTTGTAATTTTTTTCAAGTAAATAATTAATTATGAATTTCTTATTAAAACTTTTAAAAATATAAAACTCGTATGTCCACCTTAACTTGGTCAAAAATTTATGAAATTCAATTTTTTTTTAATCCTATAGTATGCAAAGCATAGAATGTGATGCATGTTTTGGATTCAAAAATATGACACCGTTTGAAAGATATAGATGTTTTCAATCAGCCTATCAATAAAGACTTTAGTAATTTGAATAGAAAATGAATAATAATTACTTATTAAATTCAAAGTAAGGCATAATTTATATTGGTGGAAATCTGAGAATCTCCTTTAAAAACCCTTACGTTTCATCGATTTTGGGTATAAAAAATTCATTAGCCACATCATATTGCCACTTTTTGGCCCATGATGATACCCATGCATATATATATACATATAAATATGCAACTACATGCAGGATCATGATGGGCCAAAAAGTGGCGATATGTAAGTGATATGATGGTGACGACTTTTTACCCAAAATTGATGAAATGAAAAGGGTTTTAAAGGATATTCTTAGCTTTCCACCAATATAAATTATGGTTTACTTTGAATTTAATAAAAAAATATTATTCATTTTCTATTTGAATTACAACTAAAGTCCTGATTGATAGGCTGATTGAAACATCTATAACTTTCAAATGGTATCACATTTTTGAATTTGAAACATGTGTCATATTCTAGATGCTTTACATACTATAGGATTAAAAAAGTGAATTTCATGAAGTTTTGACCAAGTTAAGGTGGTCATATGAGTTTTTATATTTTAAAAGTTGTAATAAAAATTCATAATTAATTTTTACTTGGAAAAAAAAAAATGCATCACATCGATACATGAGTCATCTACTTATATCTAAAATATTATAAAAATAATTATCATTTTATTGTGGTTAGGTGGACGGACACCTACTTATTTTTCCTTGAAATTTAAGTACTACTGCATTGAAATTTAAAATTTTCACCAAATAGATTTTTAATTTTTGTAAATAAACCTAGTAATTTAGAAACTACATTCAATTTTCTATAGATTCTATTCTTACATATTTTTGAAAAAATATAGATAACTTATTCAAATTTTTACGTCAAGTTGCCTAACTCTAATTTTTCTGAATTTTTTGCCACTTAAAGGCTTGTTTTTTCCATGATGATCCTGCACATACCCATGCATTTATGTATATACATATGCATATGCATATGTATATACATATATGCATACACATATCAAAAAAGCTACAAAGTGTAACAACTAATTCATAGATCTAAGATTGAGTACAATTGATGAACAAACTAACCATGCTTCTGACAAAGGCCCAATACAGTTCCCAACAACAAAAAGGAAACAAGGAACACACCTACGGGACTGGTGCCTAATGGTTGTCCAACAACCTGGGGAGAGCTAGAGTTTGTTATGGGGAATTGAAAAAAAGAATATCATGAAGAACAGATTGTTATGGGGAACTTCAAATACATGAGGAAGAACGAATATCATAAACATATTGATATAAGACATATAACATGTTACATACAAACAAAATAACCACAACAATTAACACTTTATTATAAGTAGCTTCAAACAGATCAGGGAAAAAGAATTCATGAAACATGTTGATGCAAGACAAGCAATCTATGTAACAGTTGTAAGACATGTTAGAAAAACACTTAAGAATCAGACGTAACTAATAGATGAATGGAAACCAACATTAATTAGAACTCATAACGCCAATGGGTAACAATAATCTCTGCAAAATGGGTATAATGCCACATACTTAATTGAAAATTTGAGCTACATTACCTGGCACTAAATGAAGAATAGTTTGTTATGGGAAACTTCAAACAAATGAGGACAAAAGAACATCACCAAACATATTCATACAAAAAATATAACATGTTCCATCCAGACAAGGTAACCATGATAATTAACAGTTTGTTATAAGCAGCTTCAAACAGATCAGGAAAAAATAATATCATGAATAAAATATGGAGAATAGAAGAGGGAAATAACATGTACAAAATGCTATGAAACCAACACCACAATGGTGATTTTGACAATGCAACTTAATCAAAATATACTTTCCCACACTACAACATTCAATATTCAATTTACTTCGTCTACCCCCATCATATAACAATAGTAGAATGCATTAACCCTCACACGATCAAACACTTACCATTTAGCTTCTGCTTTATTGAGGAAACCAACTCCACCATCACTAACCCACATAATTACCAAGCTCCACGATGCCATAAAAAAACCTAGTCAAGTCGCCGCCAGCCAGGACATCTCCGGCGCTACCTATGATTTTTAAGTGTTTTTCTAATAGTTGTTTTACAATTTCCCTATTTTGTCTATAATATTTAGTGGAAAATAATGTAGCTTGAGTTTTGAATTAACAAGACAACTATTACATAGAATTTTTTGTTACACGTTGTCTAGATAGTGATAGAATTTCAGGTAAGCAGGAATATGCTACAAACTCAAATCTATACATGCATTTCACTGACCTATTAGAAAAGCAGTTAACAATAAGAGGAAAATGAGAGATGTATGAAAAGCCACATTAAATAGAACTTTAAAATATGGAGAATAGAATAGGAAAACTATGATAATGAACAGTTTGGTATGGGGAACCAGAAAAAAGAATATCATGAAGAACAGTTTGTTATGGGGAAGTTCAAATAGTTGAGGAAAAAATAATATCATGAAACATATTGATAGAACACAAAAAGTAAAATCGGAAAAGAGCTATTAGGAAAACACTTAAGAATCATAGGAAAATGATAGATGTTCTAAAACCCACATTAAATAGAACTTTAAGATATAGAGAATAGAAGAGGAAAACTATGATAATGAATAGTTTGTTATGGGGAACTAAAAACAAGAATATCATGAAGAACTATTTGTTGTGGAGAACTTGAAACAGATGAGGGAAAAAGAATATAATGAAACATATTGATATAAGACACTGTCATCCCATGTAATTAGAAAGGTCCACCACCTACATAAACAGATCTAGACAGTTTGTTCTAGGGAGCTTCAAGCAGATCAGGAAAAAAAGAATATCATGAAACATATTGATACAGTATTCGAGCTATGTTCTTTGTTAATAAATATTGAAGAGAAGTAGAGAAATTTTATAAGAGGTGTTAGAATAACAATTATTTTCTACAATTCCTTTTACATGTGTATTTTGCATAAATGATTTGTCTATAATATTTAATTCCAAGCAATGTAGCTCGAATTTACAATTAATTTTGTGGCATTATACACATTTTTCACAAATTATTGCATCATATAATCATTGTCATAACCTAAAGAAAATATCGTGAATAAAATATGGAGAATAAAAGAGGAAAAAGTTACGACAATCAACAATTTGTTATGGGGAACTAGGAAAAAGAATATCCTGAAGAACAGTTTGTTACGTGGAACTTCAAAGACATAAGAAAAAAAATATCATGAAACATATTGATACAAGACAAATGAACAGAAAGCCACATTAAATACAACTCCTAAAGACAATAGGTAGCAATAATCTGTGCAAAATGAGTGTAACCCCATAGACTTAATTGAAAATTTGACCTATTACCTAGCACTAAATATTATAGACAAATAGAGAAATTGTAAAATAGCTATTAGAATAACACTTAACAGCCACTAAACTAATTTTATCTCCAATATGCCTATGCTTTCATACTCACCCTCTGCATATATATATACAATTACTCTTATGTTAATCTGCAATCGCTCCTATGTTAATGGGTATAACGCCAAAGATGCATAGAGATAACTAAAATAATAAGCCAAGGGCAATAAAATTACTAACCCTAACCATATTTTTTAATGAAAGAAATAATATTTAACTACAATTTCTCCTATGGTAACAAGTATAACGCCAAAGATGCATAGAGATAACTACAAACAATAAACAAGGGCCAAAAAAATTACTAACCCTAACCATATTTTTTTGACAAAAGAAAGAAGATTTGACTACAATTTCTCCACCCATAAAGAGTGATAATATCTTTGAAGTATTCAAAATGGGTATAATTCCAAAGATATAAACATATAACAAGAAAACATTAACAATAAATTAATCATCTATAAAAAATACCCATGTAAAATGACTTACAAATTCTGGAGAACAACAGTTTTCAATCTACTTATCACACTGTGGACCTTACCTCTTGAACAAAGAATGTTCCTAAACGTTGCTCATTGGTCAATAAGGTTTAGAAAAAAATTATGAATTTACCTTCAAATAGGTCATGAAACAAGAATATCATGAATAAAATATGCAGAATAGAACAAGAAAACTATGATAATCAATAGTTTGTTATGAGCAATTGGAAAAAAGAATATCATGAAGAACAATTTGTGACAGGGAACTTCAAACACATGAGGAAAAAAGAATATCATGAAACATATTGATACAACATAAATGAACATAAAGCCACATTAAATAGAACTCCTAAAGCCAATAGGTAGCAATAATCTATGCAAAATCAGTATAGCCCCACATACTTCATTGAAAATTTGAGCTCCATCACCTGGCACTAAATAATATAGACAAATAGAGAAATTGTAAAAGAGCTATTAGAATAACATTGAACAACCACCATACTAATTTATCTCCAATATGTTTATGCTTTCATACTAACCCTCTACATATATATATATGCAATCACTCTTATGTTAATTTGCAATTTCTCCTATGTTAATGGGTGTAATGGAAAAGATACATAGAGATAACTAAAAAAAAATGGAGGGCGATAAGATTACTAACCCTAACCATATTTTTTTATGAAAGAAAGAAGATTTAACTACAATTGATCCTATGGTAATTGGTGCAACGCCAAAGATACACATAGATAACTACAAACAATAAATGAAAGATGCATAGAATTAACTAAAACAATAAACCAAGGGAGAAAAAATAATTGCTCCTATATTAATGGGTATAATGCCAAAGATGCACAAAGATAACTAAAACAATAAACCAAGGGAGAAAAAATTACTAACCCTAACCATATTTTTTGATGAAATAAAGAAGATTAACTACAATTTCTCCATCCATATAGAGCGATAATCTCTTTGAAATCTCCAAAATGGGTATAACGCCAAAGATACAAACATATAACAAGAAGAAATGAACAATAAATTAATCATCTATGCAAAATACCCATGTAAAATGACTTACAAATTCTGAAGAACAACAGTTTTGAATCTGCCATAAAATGGTTTGGAAATTGTCAATTTTTGGAATAGTCTGCTATCAAACCAACCACAGAGCTGAAGGTGATGATTTTTACAATAGCCTGCTATGAAACCAACACCACAATGGTTGTTTCGACAATGCAACTTAATCAAAGTATACTTTCCCACACTACAACATTCAATATTGTATTTACTTAGTCCCCCCGCATTTACTTTGTTCGCCCCCATCGTACAACAATGATAGAATGCATTAACCCTCACACGAGCAACTACTTACCATTTAGCTTCCATGTATCGCAGACACCAACTCCACCATCACCAACCCATGTAATTGCCAAGCTCCACGTCACCACAAAAAAACCTGGTCAAGTCACCACTGGCTGAAACATCTCTAGCGCCAACAAATCCAATTCACAGTTGGGCTAACAAAAATCCTAGCAGAAACTTTAAACAAATAGCATATCGGCTAATTATATTTAATCACACTCTAGCATATTTTTCATGTACAGTTATGTCTCACACAAAAGACATATCTTTTTAGGAATTTAATATATTAAAAGATCTTTAGATCTATTTTTGAAGATAGTGAAATCTATTCAAGCTCTCTAATTTTAAAATTTTGAATTAGAGCCATGGTAGATAATTCATGATAGGAAAATGAATAAAATGTGAAACATATTATCCTCAAAATTTGAAGTTTCATACTATATCATTCAAAAATATCTATGTGAATTATCCTTTCTTGAATTATTTTGTTGAGCATCGAATTATTACCACATGGTTGATAGTAAAATCTACATTATTTTTAAGACCATTACAATTGTGAAAAATCACTATAGATTCATTCCATAGATATTGGACAACATTTATGTAAGGCTATAGTACAATTCTTGGTGATTGAAATGTGCTATAGTGAATCACTCTAGTTTTAAGAATTGAAATGTACAAATTATTAAATGATTGAAGTTAATTTTGAAGCCTATACTAAAAATTAATAAATGATAGGATAATGATTTTTAAATGCGGTTGTGTTATGAATCAATGTGCCAATTCAATGTTAGTCAAAGCATAGAGCAATACTTTTTTTTTTTTGAAAAGAGCATGGAGGCCCATATATTAAAATATATAAAAGTTACAAAATAAATATACATCTATTTAGAGGGCTCTACAATAGCTAGATATAATAGACTTTGCAATTACAATTTAAGACAAAGGCTCTTAAATAGCTAGATTAAAGACATGACCAAGCAAGAATGACTACTAGTTAAACTTGCTACATATGAAAAGAACAATTTGTCCTCGACCTCCAATCCATAGTTAATAAGAATATTCTCTCTCTATGATGGTTGCAATTGAAGAAAAAAGCTTAATGTTGAGTCTTTAAAAATTTCAATATCTTTTCCTTCACAACCCAAATTGGCTAGTGAATCAGCCAATTGATTTCCTTCTTGATAGGTATGAGAGATAACTATTGAGTCAAACCATGAGAATAGAGACAAAAACCTTTGAAGAACATAATTTAGATGCCAATTGGGAGTAGACTATTGTTTACAAGCATTGATAATCAACAATGAATCACCTTCAATTTGAAGTTTTTTAATACCAATGGTTTGGGCTAAGTTCAAACCATATAAAAGAGCCTGAGCTTTAGCTATATTATTCATGCCCCTAGATAACTAAACTGATTTAGCTGCAAGTAAGATACCCTTGCAATCATGAATACACATACCTGCCCCTGACACCTCAGGATTGCCACGAGAAGCCCCATAAAAGTTGAGTTTGAAAAAAATATCCTAGGGAGGTAACCACTTGACACTTTTTCTATCCACTTTCTGCTTAGGAGGATGCAACATACTACCTTTGAATGGAAGCGTAGTAAATTGCCAAATTTTTAAAATATAATTATCCCAACTTGTGAAAATGGAAGCATTTGATTTAGATTATAGACATAAGCATTCACACATTCTGAAACTGCTTTCTCAATTTTTACTACAGTATGATCAACTGAAGACATAGATTCCCTGAAAATTCTTCTATTTTGTTCCCACCAGATATTCTAGATGAGCACTATTGGGACTATTCTCCAAATACAAGCAAAAAAACCAGATTTATATAAGACAAGCCAACTGGAGAAAACATCCTAGAGAGAATTAGGAAGAACATGAAAATAACTTAATTCCTACTTATTGAAGTTCCAACACTCCTGAGAGTAGATACATTGCACAAAAAAATGATATACTGTTTCCTGGTGATCACCACAAAGAACACATTGAAATGGATTAGCAATACCAAGTTTAGACAACTTGTCACTAGTAAGGATTTTATGCCTCAAATCCAACCATGCAAAACTTCCTGCCTTTGGAAGCACCATCAGGTTCCAACAAAAAGAGAAAGTTCTTTGCTTGTGAATCTGTTGGCCTTTGCTAATTAAAGCTTTATATCCTTGTTTGACACAATTTTGTCCATTCTTTGAGGGAGCCCATATAATTCTATCCTTCTTGTTGGAAAGGTATACCACTCTATTTTTCAAAATGTTGTTCAATTAAACCACTTCATTTTGTGGAATGGGCAAAAGAGAGACATCTTTCCATGGGGTGATCCCATAATAGTGGTTTACAATTTTTGGCGAAACTGGACACTGAAATTATTATTTTTAACTAAATCTTCACATTCGGGCACCTATAGCGGCTAAACCATGAAGAATTTGAAGATGATGCAAACTAGAGTCTCATCACATTTTGTCTATAGATTCTAAAAATATTTTTTTCAAAATTTTTGGAATGAGATTGTATCTCTTTTTCCATCTCCCACAAAAATTGGTTTTTTCCAGAAAATAGCATTTTCAAAAAGTGACGCACACCGTATAACGTATAACTTTTTTTCCATGAAGGATAAAATTCTAATTCTTTCGAATTTAGATTTGTAACTCCGATATCTAGTGCTTCCACTTGGTTAGATAGTTTTTTATTGAATATTTTGTCTTTAATCAAGTTTCAAAGTAAAACTAATTTTAATTCAGACATAGCGCGACCATATAACGCATAACTTTTTTTGTATATATCAAAATTCAAATTGTTTTTTTTTGTTCGATCAAGAATTTCAATATCTAGTGCACTCATATTTGTCAAAAAAAATTTCATAATCTGTTATTTTTCCACATGTGCAAAACAGAGACCTTCATTTTCGGTGTAAAACCAATGTTTAATAAAACTAAAAAAACAAATACATAATAAAATCAAAAGATATTAAAATTATATTCGTTAAGAATAGCTCGTTTTGAGGGCTACTTGATTCTAGATGGGTTTCTAAAGACTCCTCCATTTTCATCCTCAACCCGAGCTCTAAAGTGTAAAAAATTAGACTATTTTTGTGTCTTAGGAGGGGGATGAGGGGCAAGGGAGGTTCGAATGAACCCCCAGGGGTTCAGCTGAACCCAAAGGGGTTCGATCAAACCATGGTTCGCTCAAACCAGGGTTTGAGCGAACCCCTACAAGGGGGTTCGGCCGAACCCATTTGCTATGCATTCGGGTTTTTTTTTTTGCAGCCAAAATTCAAAGGTGTTCACTTGAACCCTAGTTCGAGCGAACACCTAATGGGTTCGCTCGAACTAGCAGGTTCGTACGAACCCCCAAAATCACTTTTTTTGCTTTGGGTTAATTTTTTGTGAGTTTTCTTTCCTCACTTGAATTGTAAACCACTATTATGGCTTCACCCCATGTTACTGTCCCAAAAGATGCACATGTGGACTGAACATAATCGATTCGTTTAGAGCCCCAACAACCCTTAAGAAAACCTTCTGCGACTACAAATTCTTGATTGGAATTCAAAGGAGGATGACTGTTCCACGAGTCACCCCAAAACAACACATCTTCTCCATTATTCACTTCCCAAGAGATGTAAGAAACAATGACATGTCTGCATGATAACATAAAATTCCAGATTGTTGATCCATTAGGAGGGTTTGCAATAATTAGTATCCTAGTTGGTGATTGATTATCTAGATATTTTTCTTGAAGGATATTGCACCATTTCAAATGTGGTCTTGTATACATATACCAAATTAATTTAGCACCAAAATCCAAATTTCTTGAAATTAAATCATGTAGACCCATCCCACCTTTAAGATTTTATGTGCACATCTTTTCCAAGGAAATGAGTGGCAACTTTCTATGATCATCCATATTACCCCTCCACAAGAAACCCCTAATTAGTTTTTGAATTTGATAGATGACCATTTTAGGTGCTTTTAATACTGCCATAAAATAATTTGGAATAGTAGAAAGGACAAATTTTATCAACAAAATTCTTCTTGACAATGAGAGCCATCTTGCTTTCCAAGATGACACCCTAGCTTTTATCCTTTCTATAACCTTATACCAATAACTAGGCTTGTTTTTCGCCATGAAAAGAGGTATACCTAAGTATGTGAAAGGAATTTCTAATACTTGAAAACCCAAGATTTTTAAAATTCTTCTTCTCAAAGGAGCACTAGTATTGAAAAATAGAAATTTTGGACTTACTTGCATTTATCATTTGACTTGAAACTGCAGTGTATTTTCCCAAAATACATTTCATTTGTGTAGCCTCTTGAACAAAAGATTTCCCCAGCAATGTTGTATCATCTGCAAACAAATTGTGAGTAGCTGAAATATTTGTTTGGGGAACCAAAATCCCTTGCCATAACCCTTGTGAGTTAGCTTTCTTTATCAATCTACTCAATTCTTCTGCCATTATGATAAAGAGAAAAGGGGAAAGGTGATCCCCTTGTCTCACCCCTTGAGAAGAGTTGAAAAACCCAACAAGTATACCATTTATAACAACTGAAAATTTAGCACCTGAAATGCAGGAGTATATCCATTTGCACCACTTATGACTAAATCCAAACTTTTTTAACACTTGCATCAGAAATTGCCAATTTACTTTGTCATAAGCCTTCATCATGTCAAGTTTGATAATGAAAGAAGGCAGATTATGCTCTTTAATAGAATGCAGGATTTCATGTGTAATAATAGCACCATCTACTGTTTCTCTCCCCAGAACAAAGCCACCTTGCTTAGGAGAGATGATCTTTGAAATGAAAGGCTAAAGACGGAGATAAATTTCCTTTGTGATTATCTTATACACCATATTACACAAAGAGATTGGTCTGAAATCTACAAATGTTTTTAGGTCTTTGACCTTGGGAATCACTGCAATATTGGTAGTGTTAAATTGTTTAAGCATGGTACCAGTTCTTCTTGACTCTTCAACTGCCATAAGCAAATCAATACCAATAGAATCCCAACTCTTTTGGAAGAAAAGTGCAGTGAAACCGTCTGGTCCTGGTGCCTTATCCAAAGATAAAGAGAAGATCACTTGTTTAAGTTCAGGCAAAGTGAAAGGATTTAGCAAAGATTCATTATCTTCATCAAAGATTAAACTTGGAATTACAGATAAAAGACCTTGTGACTGCTGATCCAACAACTGATTTTGATCATTAGGGGTCGATAACAAAATTGAAAAAAAATTGATCCCTTCATTCTGAATCTCACACTCCTTTGTGAGCACTATCCTTGAAGAACTATCCTGAATGGAAAAAATTGAATTCTTGGCCTTTTTTACTTGTGCAGACATATGAAAAAACTTTGTATTACGATCACCATCTCTTAACCACAATTCACGAGACTTCTGTCTTCAATACTCCTCTTCCCTTACAAGTAGGTCTGCCCATTCTTCTTGAAGAACTTGTTGTTGGTCATAAGTTTGAGGATCGAGGCCATCGTGAATGATATGCTCATTTATTTGTTCAAGCTGCTTAGAGACTTTTTCTTTCTGATGAAACATATTCTTGAAAACATGAATGTTCCATTGATTAACTTGTTGCTTTATATATGACATCTTCTTGCAAAACTGAAACAACTTTGAACCTTCAATAAAAGGAGCTGAAACCCACCATTGCTGCAACATATGCAAAAAATCTGGATGTCTAAACCACATTTTCTCAAATTTAAATGATGATTTTCTGCTCTTTCTCAGATTAGAGGAGGATAAATCTAAAGCAATTGCATAGTGATCTGAGCCCACAAAATGAAGAATCATCGGAGACATAGAATAACCATCAATCAACCAATTTGAAGAAGATAAGAATCTATCTAGTCTCTCTGCTATTTGTGAAAAAATTCTTCTTCGATTAGAGCAATACTTGTACTATAAATTTGTAAGAATATAAAAAATATTATCTACAATTTGTTGTATGAGGGAGCTTGCAAAATTAAACATTCATGGTTGGCCTAGGCTCAACCTTGAGGAGCTATGAATATCCAAAGAATACACTATCAACAATAAGAAACAATTACATATAGTATTTATTATTGAGAGAAAAAATAACTTGTTGACTACACCACCTATTTTTATAACTTTTCTATTTTGGTCCACCTTATCTCCATTCATTCTACCATATTTTATTCTTTCTTTCCACAAGTAAATCTAATTATATATCGTCAAATAAATGTGACGTTAGATATCATCATAAAATCCATATAATTTAATCTAAAAACCTTTAACTATTATAAGGGCCACTTGAAATCCGTCTATGCAAAGGTGTGAGATTTGCATTGAAGCACTTATATATGTAAAACAATTATCTTTTATTACAAATATCATTGCCAAATCTAAAAATTTATAGCACTGATCGCATAGATCACTGCTAAATCCAAAAAGTTTTGTTGATAGCAAAGGCCCTTGCTATACCTAAAATTTTGTAGCCATGATCATTGATATAATTGTTAAATAAAAAAATAGCATTGATTGTACAAATCACTAGTTAATCTAAAAAAGTATAGCATTGATGGAAAACATCATTGCTAAATCTAAAATATTGTAGCAGTGATTATAGAGATCATTGTTGAATCAAAAAAATTATACCGTTGATAATAGAGATAATTGTTAAATATAAAAGGATGTAATATTGATCATAGAGATCATTGCTAAATCTATGAAGGTTTTGATTAAAAATATCACTACAAATGGTAAATAATATATTGATCGATATCTTTACAAATTTAAGTGTTTGTGAAAAATTTCAAAAATTTCAGTATTAGATGAAAATAATTTTTTTTATTATTAGACTACACCTCCTTTATTGATATAACTATGGAGTGCATCTTGTTATGGTGAATGGTGAGCTGTAATACCCCCATGTTTCTAATACTATTTACTACTATTGGTTGCTTTTATATGTTAGTGTGATATTGAATTGTGATGGTGATTGATTCATCAATTTGGTGTGTGTGGATGCATAGTTTAGTTGATTGCTACAATTGATATTATTATTATTATGATTTATGATACTCTATATGTAGGGTTTGGATTATTTTGTTATGTAATTTTTTCTCTCTAATGTTTCATATGTCGATGTGATAATCCTATGGTGATCATGTTATTTGAATTCAGTATTATTTTATAATGCAATGGTTTAATAATTAGTAATGATGTAGTAGTTAAGTATCATGTTATCTTATGATCAATTTGGTTAGAAATGTTAGTTCGTCGTTGATATTGTAATTGTTAGAATAGATTAGGTGAGAGGACAGTGTAGCATCACTCGTTCACGAGTTTCCTACTACACTGCAATTCCGTCTCATGATAGGATGTTGATTTTATATATATATACATGTGCTACTTGACGTTTATTTGGATGCAGGATTGCAGGAATAAGTCTCGATTCCACCTGCTTCGGCAGGATAGGGCAAGCAATAAATTAACCCAACGGGTAAAAATGTTGAAAAAGGGAGTAGGTTTGGAAGTGTCCCCATCCCAAGTCTGTCGTCTGTTGTGAGTCGTTGTGTTACGACTGAAGTTTTCATCCTCGTTGAGTGTGTAGTTTGATTGTTGAAGTATACATTTTAGTTATGGTTCATGTTTATTTAATTAACCTTATTTTATATGATAATTTATTAAGTTGTCTAGTTGTTTTGATTTAATTGTGAGTTAGTAGAATGTTAAATTTAAATATATTATAAATTAAAAAGTGATTTAATTTATTAAAAGAGTAAATAATTATTCTAAATTAATATTGTTAATAATAATTAAATTAAATAAATATTGTTGAAGATAATTAAATAATATCTTTTTATTAATATTAAATTAGCAAATCATGTATAGATAATATCTTGATTAAATAAATTATTTTAATTAAAATTTTAGATAAGTGTGCTTTTAAAAGCTAGAAAAAGGACCAATAGGAGGGAGCCTTTTTGAGAAAAGAAAGCAGAGAAGCTTTATTGTTATTATTGATTCTTTTATTATTTTCATGGGAGAGTTATTTAAAAAAAACGAAAGTTTTCTGCTCTATTGTTTTGGGGATCTGGAAAAGAAAAATTTAAAAAAAAAAAGAAAAGAAAAGATTTTTTGTAAAATAGAGACTTCAGGGAAAATAATTGAGGGGAAGATAGATAGATTCAAAAAGAGAGCTGCAGGAGGTGATCGAGAAGGAACTGCAGAAGAAATTGAAAGGAGGTTTCAGAAGGGATTCTTCTTCAGACGAAGGACTCCAGGTTTTCTTCTGTCATTTATCACTATTTTTGTTGTACTTTGAAACAATATTGTTTGATGTGTTTTGAAAAGTTATGGAAATAAGTTCTGTGATTTTGGAATTCATTCGTATGAACCCTTAAACCCTTTTTGTTGAAAACTTCAAAAAATCTTTCTTTGAAATTCTTCAATATAGTTAATAGGGAAGTGGATTATTTGAAATAAAAATCATTGCACGATAGAATGAATTTATTTACCAGGGTTATTTAGCATCTGGAATGAAAATCTTATTTTTCCTATTATTTATATTATAAGTTTTGAAGGATTAAAAATAATAATAATAATAATAAACAAATAAATAAAAATAATACCTACATGTATTATTTCTATATAATCTGTCTTGTTTTTAAAATCTGTAGTTGCTGCTCTTGTGTACTCTGTGTACTAAATATATCCTACTGAATAAAATATGTATTTATTTCTATATAATATTCTTAAAATATATATATATATATAAGTAATGTAATTATAATTTAAAAGTGTTATGAGAAATCTACCATTTGTCAAACTTCTGGAATAAAATATGCCTATGAAAATTTAAGTATTATGGATTTCGTACTTATATTGTACATGATTAAAATATATCAAAATATCAATAAATAAACATTATATATATATAAATTAATATATTGGTAATATCAGTGAAATGATTTTATAAAATAAATTTGGTTAAGAAAATTCGTGCATCGAACTGTCATGCGTTGATTTCAAAAAATGAAATTTAAATTAAACTAAATTTAAATTGAATTAAAAGTTTGTTAAAAAAATAAAAAAATAAAATATAATAATAAATTTTATTTTGGCTTTTTATTTGGGGAAGGTGGGAGGTCGGCCCAGGCCGTACCCCCACGGACCCCGGGGCCTGCTGTACGCAGCCATTGCCTGTTGTGCACAACAGTCAAGACTACTGGGCGCAGTCCGGTGGGGACTGCGTACAGCAGTCCCCTCACTGTGTTGGATGCCGTGCATTCTTTCAAAGCACGAGTATGAAATTTTGTGATTTGTTCATTTTGTTTAATTCAAATTTTTTTCTGGTATGACTTTCGGTTACATTAAATGCATTTTTTTTTTGTTTATGTGTTATTTCGATTTTATTTATTTTATATATATATATATATGTGTGTGTGTGTGTATATATATATGTATGTATGTATATATATGTATATATATATATAGGCTATAATTTTTAAAATATATTATATATGTCATTCTGGGAATTTTAGATATGTTTTTTTTTTATATAATAATTCATTTATAATAATGTAATATATATATATGGAATTAAGATAATTTTCATGATAGACTTTATAAATATAAATTTTTTTATATTTGTTTTAATTGTATAGATACAAATGAACTTTATATGTTGAGAGAACAGATAATTACATATTGTTTCTATATATTACGATGTGATAATGTAATCGAGAAAATTAGAGATAAATTATGTGATAGTTCTCAAGTAATTAATTTGTTGATTGACAAGATTTATTATGTTTGAAATTAATTGTGTGGCATTGTTTGCTTATTCTTGAGTCTTCGTTGAATCTATTGTGATTTTTCTGTCATTTGAGTTATGTCTCGAAGGAAAAACTCTAGAATTAGCTTGCTCAGTTATAGGAACCCAAGATGTGTTTAGGACTTCCAGAGGAGTGGTTACGGTTATCTTTATTCAATCTTGTGGTTGATGTTGTTCTTATGATTGGTCTTGGATGTGATGTTAATGTACATTTGGATTGTACCGTTTGTGAATGTTATATGTATGATTTTGGGCGAGAGGGTTATGCCTCGCGGTTGATCCATTGTTGATTTAGTTATCCTTGTTGATACAATCCAGTTCAGTTAGATATTTTTGTGCTTGAGTGTTTAGAGAGAGTGGCTCTAGTGGGGGTCGGCGCACAAAGGGGCTGTCAGGGTAACCCACATAGAGTTAGTTAATCAGTGATAACCTAAGAAATAATTCATGGGTGGGGTTTAAACATTAACAAGATAATTGTAATGCCTCGTCCGCCTATTAGTGCTATCACAGACTAAAGGGGACTCAGAAGGCCGTGGTTGGCAAGGTCATTGCCTTGTCTTCACGAAAGGTTAATGACTCCGCATGAGTAACCCTATGGAGCGGCGCCTTGAGATAGGCTGTCAGGAGAACCATAGATGGAGGCGGCACCTTAACTTGGTTGTTTGGAGAATCCATGTAGAAATGGAGGCGGCACCTTGTGATAGGTTGTCAGGATAATCCATGTGAAACCATGCGATGACACTCTCCTCTAACATTCTATTTGTGTAGATTTACTAAAGCCCTCTGGAAGTAACTTATTAATTTGTCTTTGGTTATTGTTGGAAGTAGTCTTCGATATTATGTCTTGAGTTTCATTGATGTTGTGATTGTGACTTGTTGTGTTCAGAAGTGGTATGTTGTTGTGCCTTTTGGATTTATCTTTGTTTAGTTTTCTCTATAGTCTTTGATGTTAAGTGTCTGTCTAGAGTTTGTATTGTGTTACTATTAGACATGCTTGGTCGGGGATCCTTCCTTGTCTACTCCTAGCACGGGGGTGGTTGGGTGGAACGTGCTTCGCACCCCGTTGGGTTTTCCCTTTCTGTTTCAGATATATCTTTTATTGCAGGGTTTTGGAGGATGTCGATGATCCAGTGATCCTTGTTCCAGATGTATGTTATACTTCAGATGTAATATATTCATTGATGTATTGTCTCCCACGTGTGTTGGGATGACCTTGTTGTAAATTGTATACGTGGTTATTGAGTTGAATTTTCAGTCAATTGTATTCTGCTATCATTGGATGTAATGTTTATTCAGGCCATGAAATTATTTAGGATCATTTGTTATAGTTGGTTATGTTGAGTTGTATCTATCAAAATATGTAACACTTTATATCTTTATAATTCCAGGTATTGTCATATGTGCATATGTTATTAATATGGATATAGTTGATGGATATTTTAAATGATGAAGTGGGAATGAATAAATTTACGTAATTGTTTAATTATGGTTATCTTATTATCGAGTGATGGATTAGTATAGTCATGTCACTTCGTGTACCCCATTGGAACTAGTTGTGCCTCATAATACATTGTTATGTTATAATACTTAAGTATGTTATTATATTATTTTAAAAAAAAAATTGTTCTGTTGTTATTAGTTCCTTTGGGGTTCGCACGGCGGGGCGTTACAGCTTGGTATCAGAGCCAAGGTTGCTAACACTGGGTCCTCTGGGTAGTTTGTGTCCATTAGGCAACCTTTATGTAACTCTTGATCTTACATAACTTTAATCGTTGTGCAGGATCATGCCTCGAGGTAGAGGTTGTGGCCAAAGAAGAGGCCGAGGTGGTGGTCATAGAGTCAACCGCCGAAGTTTGTCACCGCCAAGTATTCATGGTTCAGTGCACGAGGAACAACTAAGTCCTCAACACAATGTGCTAGGCGGTGGACAAAATCAGGCACAACCTGGTTTGTATGGACAATTGCAGCACATTATTGGAGAGATTCTTGGTCGTTTGGGACCCAGGCCAGATGAGGTGCAATAGGTTGAGAGAGAGAGAGAGAGGTCACCGAGGCGTAGGGATACAAAAGTGGTTTAGGATGCAGTCATAGCAGGCCATATGAGAGATCTGATGCGAGCACACCCTCCTACTTTTGATGGTTCTGGAGGAGGTTTGGAAGCTGAGACATGGTTAATTGACTTAGAGCAATGCTTTGCGATGCACCCCTACGGTAGCAATACCAAGGCGCGGTGCGCAGTTATGCACTTGCGAGGCTTCGCGTCTACTTGGTGGCGTCTTGAAGAACAAAAGTTACACCTTGATATCAATATGGTCACATGGGAGTTGTTTCTAGACAGGTTTAGGGCTCTCTTCCTCTCAAATCATTGGAGGCAACGCAGGGCTGATGAGTTCCATGATCTTAGGCAGTTGTCAATGTCAGTAGAGCAGTATGAGTGACGCTTCTATGAGTTGAAGCAGTATGCAGGTATCAGTCACGATGAAGGGATGTTAGTACAACATTTTGTTTAGGGCTTAAATGCCCAAATTAGTGGTGGTGTGAGAGTCTTCCAGCTGAAGACAATGGAGGTAGCGGTCGAGAAGGCTCGGTTGGTTGAAGAAAATCTAGCTATGGCACTAGGCGGACATATAGGAGGTCAAATGGGTAGTACACCCACTTCGGGTGTTATTTCTCATGGAGGTCCAGTCTTGGCTACAGGGTCCTCTAAAGGTCATCAAGAACCCATTAAGGGTGAGCAACAACAATGCTCTCCATCTCAATAGGAAAATAGATCGCAGAACAGAAAGTTTCAGAGTTGGCAACGTAATAGGCCTGATCATTTTGTGCAGTCGGCACAAAGTATACAGTCAGCACCGACACAAGGCAGCTTTCAACAATCGAGTGCACCAGTTGGAGTTAGAGGCTTTGGGTGGAGTATAGGTTGCTTCTCATGTGGGCAGCAGGGACATATTGCAAGGAAGTGCCCTCAAGGGAACACTACAGGTTTTAGTCAGGCACCAGCTGCTTCTGAGCCGACAGTAGGTGATGCGAGTAGAGCTTATCATGTGTTTTTGGGTTCTGCAGGACCCAAATGATGAAACTTTGGTGTCATGGGATAATGCATTCCATTTTAGTGAGGATTATATGTTTTGTTTAGTTACTGGCTTCCAGGAGTAAGCCATATTCTAGGGGGGAGGATGTAATACCCCCATGTTTCTGATACTATTTACTACTATTGGTTGCTTTTATATGTTAGTGTGATACTGAATTGTGATGGTGATTGATTCATCGATTTGGTGTGTGTGGATGCGTAGTTTAGTTGATTGCTACAATTGATATTATTATTATTATGATTTATGATACTCTGTATGTAGGGTTTGGATTATTTTGTTATGTAATGTTTTCTCTCTAATGTTTCATATGTTGATGTGATAATCCTATGGTGATCATGTTATTTGAATTCAGTATTATTTTATAATGCAATGGTTTAATAATTAGTAATGATGCAGTAGTTAAGTATCATGTTATCTTATGATCAATTTGGTTAGAAATGTTAGTTCGTCGTTGATATTGTAATTGTTAGAATAGATTAGGTGAGAGGACAGTGTAGCATCACTCGTTCACGAGTGCCCTGCTACACTGCAATTCCATCTCATGATAGGATGTTGATTTTATATATATATATATATATACATGTGCTACTTGACGTTTATTTGGATGCAGGATTGCAGGAATAAGTCTCGATTCCACCTGCTTCGGCAGGATAGGGCGAGCAATAAATTAACCCAACAGGTAAAAATGTTGAAAAAGGGAGTAGGTTTGGAAGTGTCCCCATCCCAAGTATGTCGTCTGTTGTGAGTCGTTGTGTTATGACTGAAGTTTTCATCCTCGTTGATTGTGTAGTTTGATTGTTGAAGTATACATTTTAGTTATGGTTCATGTTTATTTAATTAACCTTATTTTATATGATAATTGATTAAGTTGTCTAGTTGTTTTGATTTAATTGTGAGTTAGTAGAATGTTAAATTTAAATATATTATAAATTAAAAAGTGATTTAATTTATTAAAAGAGTAAATAATTATTCTAAATTAATATTGTTAATAATAATTAAATTAAATAAATATTGTTGAAGATAATTAAATAATATCTTTTTATTAATATTAAATTAGCAAATCATGTATAGATAATATCTTGATTAAATAAATTATTTTAATTAAAATTTTAGATAAGTGTGCTTTTAAAAGCTAGAAAAAGGACCAATAGGAGGGAGGCTTTTTGAGAAAAGAAAACAGAGAAGCTTTATTGTTATTATTGATTCTTTTATTATTTTCATGGGAGAGTTATTTAAAAAAAATGAAAGTTTTCTGCTCTGTTGTTTTGGAGATCTGGAAAAGAAAAATTAAAAAAAAAAGAAGAAAAGAAAAGAATTTTTGTAAAATAGAGACTTCAGGGAAAATAATTGAGGGGAAGATAGATAGATTCGAAAAGAGAGCTGCAGGAGGTGATCGAGAAGGAACTGCAGAAGAAATTTGAAAGGAGGTTTCAAAAAGGATTCTTCTTCAAACGAAGGACTCCAGGTTTTCTTCTGTCATTTATCACTATTTCTGTTGTACTTTGAAACAATATTGTTTGATGTGTTTTGAAAAGTTATGGAAATAAGTTCTGTGATTTTGGAATTCATTCGTATGAACCCTTAAACCCTTTTTGTTGAAAACTTCAAAAAATCTTTCTTTGAAATTCTTCAATATAGTTAATAGGGAAGTGGATTATTTGAAATAAAAATCATTGCATGATAGAATGAATTTATTTACCAGGATTATTTAGCATCTGGAATGAAAATCTTATTTTTCCTATTATTTATATTATAAGTTTTGAAGGATTAAAAATAATAATAATAATAATAAACAAATAAATAAAAATAATACCTACATGTATTATTTCTATATAATCTGTCTTGTTTTTAAAATCTATAGTTGCTGCTCCTGTGTACTCTGTGTACTAAATATATCCTACTGAATAAAATATGTATTTATTTCTATATAATATTCTTAAAATATATATATATATAAGTAATGTAATTATAATTTAAAAGTGTTATGAGAAATCTACCATTTGTCAAACTTTTGGAATAAAATATGCCTGTGAAAATTTAAGTATTCTGGATTTCGTACTTATATTGTACATGATTAAAATATATCAAAATATCAATAAATAAAAATTATATATATATATATAAATTAATATATTGGTAATATCAGTGAAATTATTTTATAAAATAAATTTGGTTAAGAAAATTAATGCATCGAACTGTCATGTGTTGATTTCAAAAAATGTAATTTAAATTAAACTAAATTTAAATTGAATTAAATGTTTGTTAAAAAAATAAAAAAATAAAATATAATAATAAATTTTATTTTGGCTTTTTATCTGCGGAAGGTGGGAGGTCGGCCCAGGCCGTACCCCCACGGACCCCGGGGCCTGCTATACGCAGCCATCACCGGCTGCACACAGCAGTCAAGACTGCTGGGCGCAGTCCAGTGGGGACTGCGTACAACAGTCCCCTCACTGTGTTGGATGCCGTGCATTCTTCCAAAGCACGAGTATGAAATTTCGTGATTTGTTCATTTTGTTTAATTCAAAAAATTTTCTGGTATGACTTTCGGTTACATTAAATGCGTTTTTTTGTTTTGTTTATGTGTTATTTCTATTTTATTTATTATATATATATATATATATATGTGTATATATATATGTATGTATGTATATATATGTATATATATATAGGTTATAATTTTTAAAATATATTATATATGTCATTCTGGGAATTTTAGATATGTTTTTTTTTTATATAATAATTTATTTATAATAATGTAATATATATATATATACATATATATATATATACATATATATATATACATATATATATATATATACATATATATATATATGGAATTAAGATAATTTTCATGATAGACTTTATAAATATAATTTTTTTTATATTTGTTTTAATTGTATAGATACAAATGAACTTTATATGTTGAGAGAATAGATAATTACATATTGTTTCTATATATTACGATGTGATAATGTAATCGAGAAAATTAGAGATAAATTATGTGATAGTTCTCAGGTAATTAATTTGTTGATTGACAAGATTTATTATGTTTGAAATTAATTGTGTGGCATTGTTTGCTTATTCTTGAGTCTTCGTCGAATCTATTGTGATTTTTCTGTCGTTTGAGTTATGTCTCGAAGGAAAAACTCTAGAATTAGCTTGCTCGGTTATAGGAACCCAAGATGTGTTTAGGACTTCCAAAGGAGTGCTTATGGTTATCTTTATTCAATCTTGTGGTTGATGTTGTTCTTATGATTGGTCTTGGATGTGATGTTAATGTACATTTGGATTGTACCGTTTGTGAACGTTATATGTATGATTTTGGGCGAGAGGGTTATGCCTCGCGGTTGATCCATTGTTGGTTTAGTTATCCTTGTTGATACAGTCCGGTTCAGTTGGATATTTTTGTGCTTGAGTGTTTAGAGAGAGTGGCTCTAGTGGGGGCCGGTGCATAAAGGGGCTGTCAGGGTAACCCACATAGAGTTAGTTAATCAGTGATAACCTAAGAAATAATTCATGGGTGGGGTTTAAACATTAACAAGATAATTGTAATGCCTCATCTTCCTATTAGTGCTATCACAGACTAAAGGGGACTGAGAAGGCCGTGGTTGGCAAGGTCATTGCCTTGTCTTCACGAAAGGTTAATGACTCCGCATGAGTAACCCTATGGAGCGGCGCCTTGAGATAGGCTGTCAGGAGAACCATAGATGGAGGCGGCACCTTAACTTGGTTGTCTGGAAAATCTATGTAGAAATGGAGGCGGCACCTTGTGATAGGTTGTCAGGATAATCCATGTGAAACCATGTGATGACACTCTCCTCTAACATTCTATTTGTGTAGATTTACTGAAGTGCTCTGGAAGTAACTTATTAATTTGTCTTTGGTTATTGTTGGAAGTAGTCTTCGATATTATGTGTTGAGTTTCATTGATGTTGTGATTGTGACTTGTTGTGTTCAGAAGTGGTATGTTGTTGTGCGTTTTGGATTTATCTTTGTTTAGTTTTCTTTGTAGTCTTTGATGTTAAGTGTCTGTCTAGAGTTTGTATTGTGTTACTATTAGACGTGCTTGGTCGGGGATCCTTCCTTGTCTACTCCCAGCACGGGGGTGGTTGGGTGGAACGTGCTTCGCACCCCGTTGGGTTTTCCCTTTCTGTTTCATATATATCTTTTATTGCAGGGTTTTGGAGGATGTCGATGATCCAGTGATCCTTGTTCCAGATGTATGTTATACTTCAGATGTAATATATTCATTGATGTATTGTCTCCCACGTGTGTTGGGATGACCTTGTTGTAAATTGTATACATGGTTATTGAGTTGTATTTTCAGTCAATTGTATTCTGCTATCATTGGATGTAATGTTTATTCAGGCCATGAAATTATTCAGGATCATTTGTTATAGTTGGTTATTTTGAGTTGTATCTATCGAAATATGTAACACTTTATATCTTTATAATTCTAGGTATTGTCATATGTGCATATGTTATTAATATGGATATAGTTGATGGATATTTTAAATGATGAAGTGGGAATGAATAGATTTACGTAATTGTTTAATTATGGTTATCTTATTATCGTGTGATGGATTAGTATAGTCATGTCACTTCGTGTACCCCATTGGAACTAGTTGTGCCTCATAATACATTGTTATGTTATAATACTTAAGTATGTTGTTATATTATTTTAAAAGAAAAAAATGTTCCGTTGTTATTAGTTCCTTTGGGGTTCGCACGGCGGGGCGTTACACGAGCAGAGGAAAGGAAAGGTTTTCTAGAGTTATAATTTTTCTATTCATTTTGAGTGACAATATTTCAAAAGAAAATGTATGAACAAAGGTAATCACAAATGTTAAAAATAAATATAAGTTTGGACACTTTCAAGAAGTAATTCATGTTAAATGTTTTTCTTTCTACATGAGTAGCTAATTAACTTATTTGACCCCCATAATCTAGATAAGTTGTCTAATAAAATAAAGCTTATGGGAGATGTTAAAAAACATATAAACTCTATTTAATCACACACTGCCATATTTTCCATGTTGAGTCATGTCTAATGTAAGAGACACATCTCTCTTTTGGAAATATGTTTTGTCATTGATTTCAACTCGAGGTTATGTTTGTATAGTTTTTTTTGTATATTGTTGATAAAATAGTGGGAGATTTGAGAAAGATGGTTTGAAATAGATGAAATTGGGTTCAACATGTTTGAGGAAACTCAATACAGAAGTCCTAGCAGATGCACAAGTTGATAGTATGTGTGTTCGGAAGCATGGTATGATCATGATTAAGATAGTTATACATTTTTGGTTGTTTTCTCCATCTTTCAAAGGGTTAGATGAAATTCAGTAGCTTTGTAGAGAAAAAATGTCTAAGGAAAAAATTGGATATTTTCCTAAGGTCACTCTAGTTTTTAGTTTGCATTTCTCCGCATTGCATGATATGGTGGTGTAGTCTTGAAGTTGATTTTGGAAGCTACTAAAGAGGTTATTCTTAGAATTTCATGTCATAAGAATTTATACAATAAGAGGTAGGTGTAATAATTTTTTCAATTGTAGAATAGTAGAGTTAAGTATCTCAGATGTTCTCTAGTTTTCTATGTATTCCTCTAGAGTGATAGATATGGTTATGCAGACTTGAGGATATGTTTAGAGAGGTGTATGGGTTAATTCATACGTGTTTCATATGTTTTGATGAATCATAGTGCTATATCTTAAGTGTTGATGTGTCATAGTCTATTCAAAATGCATTGTTCTTGCATATTTAGTGGGTTTCTTTATTTATGCCAACATATGATGATCAAATTCTTTAGGAGAAGGTTGTAAGGATTTTTTTGATTACCTACATTGTTCACATATTTTTCTACATGATGTTTTGGGTTTCTCCTTAGTGGTGTAAAGATGAACAATTGGTGATTTTAGTGGTATTGATGTTGTTTGGGCCAATAGACTGGTTTCCTTCACTTGTGGTTGGTCCTAATTAGTTAATTTTACTTTGAAGGATGTATTGTGATGTATTTGGTCCTTATTATACCATGTGTTGTGATCCACAACTTATTTCACTTTATAATGTATATGTTTGGAGCTAACCTATGTAATATCACATGACTCATTTTATAGGTCATCCTGGAGCCAGCCTAATTAGTGTTTTGAGTTGTTGCAGAGGGTATTTATAGAAGAAAAAAACCATTTATGAATTGATATGAGAGATAGTGTGTAGTATGCTAAAAATGAAGTGTGTGAAGTCAGTATTATGGAATCTTAATTATGTGAAAAGGGACTACAACATCAACATATGTTAGATGCTTCCTTTATAATAGTTCATGTTCATATTTTCATTATAATTTTCATGTGTACTATCAAGCAGTGAGCCTCTTCAGTAGGTCCTTGTATCTTTCCCTAATGTTGTGTGCCTTAGCCTACAAGTACATAAGTGATGAGCCTTTGTAAGAAATGCTTGCTTCATATATTATGAGTTAACTCTCTCCACGTTTTTTCCCTCATTAGGTTTTTCATGTAAAAATTTTGGGGTCCTTTTGTGGTGCATGTTTTCATTTCTATTCTTCTTTTAGTTAATTTGATTTGATGTTTAATCTACAAATGGAGTTGTTTAAGTTTTAGTATATGCTGATTCACCCCCCTTCACACCATTTTGGTGTGTTCAACAATTGGTATTAGAGCCAAGTGCCTTTGAGAAGGCTAATAGCTGAGGAAAATCCTACACTTGAACACATAGGATCTAAATTAATTATCAATGATATTTTTTCTCTAGAACTGGATCTAGATTCAATGAAACTTGAAGGTTGTGAAATCGGTCTAGAAGATTGTGGGCTAGATTTTGAAGGAGAACTCTATTCTACTCTATAAGATCTAGATGAAGCAAAAACATTAAATTTGAAATATGAGTGCATGCTTGAAAAATCAAAGGAGACAATTTTAAAATTGAAGGTACAAGATAGAGAATCAAAAGAAGAAATTGGAAAATTAAAAGCTCAAATGAAAGGAGGTAAAGGATGTGAGACTAAACTCAAGGAGGAAAAAGATGTGATCTCTAATTTGAAAGTTATTAAAGTTGAAAAAGGGAAGAGGGTTGAGGATTGCTTGAATACCAAGCTCAATGATAAAGCAGTTGAATGCTCAAAGCTCGAGGAAGAGATTATCACTCTAACAAAATATTTGGAAAAAGAAAAAGAGAAAATTGAAAAGGGATTAAAAATGAAAGGAGGTTCTATAATTCTTGATGAGTTGATTAACTCTGGGTATGTGCATGATCATCATGGAAAAAACAGGCCCTTAAGTGGTGAAAAATTTAGAAAAAAAAGAGTAAGGAAACTTGACATAAAAATTTGAATAAGTTATATATATCATTTCAAAAATATGTAAGAATAGAATCTATAGCAAATTGAATTTAGTTTCTAAACTACTAGGTTTATTTAAAAAATAAAAAATCTATTTGGTGAAAATTTGAAATTTCAATGCACTAGTAATTAAATTTCAGGGAAAAAATAAGTAGGTGTCTGTCTGACCGCCCTAACCATGATAAAATGATAATATTTTTTTATAAGATTTTAGATATAGGCAGAGGAATCATGTATGGATGTGATGCATATTTTTTTGTAATTTTTTTCCCAATAAATAATTAATTATTAATTTTTTATTACAAATTTTAAAAATATAAAAAATCGTATGTCTGACCATCTCAACTTGGTCAAAACTTCATGAAATTCATTTTTTTCTTTTTGAATCTTGTAGTATGTAAAGCATAGAATGTGACGCATATTTCAAATTCAAAAAATGTGATACCGTTTGAAAGCTATAGATGTTTTTCAATCAGCATATCACTTAGGACTTTAGTCATAATTCAAATAGAAAATGAATAATGATTATTTATTAAATTCAAATTAAAGCATGATTTATATTGGTGGAAAGCTGAGAATCTCCTTTAAAAACCCTTTTTGTTTCATCAATTTTGAGTAAAAAAAAAGTTGTCAGCGACATACCATACACATACCCATCATATCACCACTTTTTAGCCCATCATGATCCTGCCCATACCCCTCTCAAAATCCATCAAAATAAAAATATGGTCTTGGTTTTGAAAAGGGGAAAATTCCTACAACCAGTGCATCTACGAACTTGTTTGATAACTTCAAAGTAGAAGGTAAGTCTAAAACAAAGGAGGAGAAAGCTTGCATTGAAGAACCTAAGAAGATATCCTATGGAAATGCAAAGAAAAATCATGGACACAAGAAAGAAGGTGGATTCATTCCTCTCTAGATATAAACATGAATCTTGAAGAGTTCCTCCACCAACTAGATAGCATGCCCCTACTAGGTTCAATCGATATTTTCAAGGTTATTGCTATTCTTGCAATAATTTTGGACATTATAAGGCTATTGAATGCAAAAGAAAGATGAATCAATACTCATTTATACCTCCAAGTTACAATGCTATGAAATCTCAACCATTTCATGGTCAATGCTATGCTTACAATAAGATTCAATTGTCATAAGGCTAATGAAATGCAAAAGTAAAGGGATGATGAATAGTTTTGTGAATAAGAATAATGGAATGACTTCCCAATCCTTCTATGGTTATTGTTACACATGTAGCCAATTTGGTCATAGGGTTGTTGATTGTATAGCTAATGTGAAAAGAAGTAACTATGCTCCATAGCCTAGTACCACCTACTACAACTATAATAAACCAACATATATTATGAGGTTCTACAAGGGAAAGAATGTAAGACCTTTTTATCCTCAAAAGAAGAATGGCACTAAGTAGTAAAAGAAGGAAATGGAGAAGATATGATAGAAGAAGGAAGAGACTAGAGTAAAGAATGAATTTGTACCTTTTCCTTGTGTAGATGGATCCTCCAGAAACTAGAAGAAAATATTGTCTCAAGGGGAGTTACAATTGCAAATATTTTCAAACCCTTGTAACACAAAAGACAATGAAGTCTTCAACATAATAGATAATGGTGACTTGGATATGTCTAGCTAGTGATATTATGGCATTTTATCAAGGTTTTGGAGAAAATAAACTCTCTGTGGAAGATTGTTGAATGATCATGGATCTTGGTGATATCACAAAACTTAATGAAAAAGCTTCTTGTGTCAAAAAAAAAATGCATTTAATGCAGAGCAACTAGGGTAGACTTGTGAAGATTATTTTATCCCTAGTTGATCAAATTTGATCTCATTCAAATGATATTAAGGGTGCGCAATAGCTAAGGAAGTGAAGAAGGTTTTCAGTGAATTTGCATGGAAACCCTAAAGGTATTATTCAAAGGTTTTTCTCATATTTTCTTAAAAAACCCTAGTTTTAGAAAGTGTTATCATGGTTACACCAATATTTATTGATTTTTTTGAGAATCCAAGGTAAAAATTCAAGAAACATCCATACATATCTACTACGACTAACAAGGACATAGTGTTTCTCACATTGCAATCAATGTGCTTCATAGTGAAGATGTTCGCATCTATATTTAGTAAAATAAGTGCAATCATCTAAAGTTGGAAGAGTTCAAAAGAAATCATCTCTTGGGTGATGATTTTTAGCTCAAACCAAAGTATGCAAATATAGACACAAAATGGTTAGATGTGTAGAAGGATTTCCCCAACTTTTTCCATCAAGATGAATGTTTCAGAATCACCTTGAGCCAGATCCATGAAGATACATTTTGGCTTGATCAACCATACCTAATTATAAAGGAAGCTATGCAGGTTATGACTGGGTTGTGCTCCATTAAACTTGTGTCGGCACTTAAGGCCATGTAGAATGAAGAGGTTATGAAGCTTAAAGGAGGAAAATTCAACAAAAAGAATCCTAACTATGGATGACATCTCCGACCTAGGGGTATAGTATGACACAATGGGAATCCCATACAAGGTTTATTACACAAATAAGGAAGGGTGTGCTACCTCTATCTCCATCTATACTTCTCATCAAATGGTGAAGGAAGGAAAGGACTATGATCTTTGTGGGCTCTTGGGATAATAGTTTTTGGAAATTTTGTAGAGAACCAAGGATTCATGCTACAGTTTCTAGTATGGCACTCTAATTATTTTTATTATGTTCTATTTCATGAAGGAATTACCTAGTTTGAAGAATGCAATCTAGAGAAGGTATATTCTTGTTGCACATCAGATTAGGGACCACATGCATAGTTTTTTGGATATCGAACAATGTGATATAATGTTTTGGGGTTTCTTCAAAGAATTTTAAAATTAAATAAAGAAGAGGGATAGGATACTGTCACAAGTTTTGGAGAGATATAAGAATGATATGAATTTTATGGTGGATAAATACAATTGTTATATGGAGGCAGTTGAACCAAGAACTTCATGGATCACAAAGTTGCCCTATGAGGCCTCTAGACTTGACTAGATTGCATATGCTAATATTTTTCCTAGAAAACCTAGGGATCCCACTCTTGAGAGGTTTGGAATGTATGATGAGATAACCAAAAAATAAATTAAGAAGGTAGAGGAAAAGGTGGAGAAGATGGTAAATACAGAATATGGTGACAAGGTTGGGAAAGATGTTTGGCACTCCTGAGGATTTTGTGGGAATATCACAAACTACTTCTTCCACTCCTCATGCTCCTAGAAGGTCAAGTAGGTCTATCCCTTCCACCACTACTCCTAAACATTTCATACCTTCTCAAACACCTCCTAGAAGAAGGAGGGTTTCTACTGAGGTACCCATGCAAACAAAGAGGAAGAAGCCAAAACCTGATCAATAGGAAAAAATGGAAAAGATTAATACGATATGTGGATGATGATGAAGAGGATGATGAAGAAGATTTATAATATTTTGTGTTAAGGAGAAAAGAGAAAAGAAAAATAAAAAGAGAAGAAGAATAAATCTCCTTGCAAAAAAAGAAAAGAAAGGAGATTGTTGAGGAAAAGACTAGAAGACTCCTCTAGTCAAACATTACCCTCTAGATTTTGGTACAATCTTTAATGAAATTTTTAAATATGGTTTATTAAATGATACAATGGAGCTGCATCTAGATGTTTCTCTGAAGGGAAAAAATAAAATTGAAAAATAAGTCATTAAATAAATGTTGAAGAAAAACATTCCCTTCAATGTCATTGTAGACAAAGCTCCTAATAGCCTAGTTGAGGCTTTAAGACTAAGAAAAGAATATGCCATTAAGGTTGATGAAGAGCTAAGACTGCAAGCAATTGACAAGGCTAGGATCTTTGTTTCTTAGGAAGAAAAGGAGAAGATAGTCCAAAGACAAGCTAAGGAGCTCCACACCAAGAGAAGAATAGATCTTCTGATGTGCATGGATGAAGACATCAAAAAGAAGATTCAGAGTGAAATTGAAGATGCTACAAAGAAAATCATTGATGAATTACAAATTGAAGTTGATGTTGATTCAAAAGATCCCCCAAAAATGCATGACACTAATGTTGAAGTAAATGAACAAGTTCCTCCAGATGAACAAAAAACTAAAAAATATACCTCCTCTAGATAATAGGAATGTGCAAGATATATATGTTTAATAAGAAGTACAAGGATTCTCTTGATAGAAAGAAGGAAAAGGTGTCTCCAATGTGCATGATAAACATGAAGTCATTGGTATGGAGATATAAAAGGAAAAAAGAGAAAGAATAAGAGAAGGAGAAGGAGAATTATTAGTAGAAGAAAGAGGATAATCCTGAGAAAGTTCAGGATGCAACAAAGAAGATAGTTAGGGAGAAAGATGCTTTTATGGATATAGGTTAGGGGTCTTCATCATCAGATTCTTTTAAGAACTTATTGACTTTGAAGATGCAATTTCAACATATGGTGACACTGCAACTTCTACAAATTCCTACTCATGAAGGAAATGATGACTTGTCAAATATTTATCCCCTTTATAAGTTACGACTCATATTGTGCATACTTCTGCAAGGAAGGAGATTCTATAGGAACATTTGAAGAAGAGTGGATTAATTGATGTAGTGAAGATTATTCAGGAAAGTTTACCTAAGGAAAAAATTGATTCTTCTTTGCCTCTAGAACAAAAGTTGAAACTTGTAACAGATTCTTTCAAAGATCATTCCTCTCACAAGGAGAAAAAGGTAGAACAAGAGGTATTGAGGAAGATAAATGAAAAAAGAATGGCTAATGCATCTAACTGGTGTGCCAATTCACACAATAAATTGTAAGAGAATATGAAGATGTTTAAGGAATGTGTAGATGAAGTCATTGGTTTATAGATCATTTTTTCTTGAAATGGCCAAATTCTACCAAGAGCATCAAAGATCAGATTGACTCCATTGAGTCATAAATCATACAAATGGTTGAGATATATGATCAATCAAAGGATAAGGATGGATCAACAAGATCTCAAATAGAAAATATTTATTTGTATTTGTCATTTCTCCAAGATAAAAGAGAAAAAATAAAGAAATAGTTTGCTCTGAGGTAGAAAAGATTGATAAAAAAATGAAGGCTCCAAGTAGTATGGATGAGGCTAAGGATTTATACATGCAGTTTGAATGTTCAAATCACATTCTTACCTCAAAAAAATCAACATAGCTTGCAACTCTAGAACACCTTAAGGTAACTTACAAGAACAACCTACCCTCCAAGGGAGTTGAAGAGGTGTAGATAAGACAATCTTGTCTCTGTATAGTTTTGGAAGAGTGCAATATCTTTTTGTCTTTTCTTGAAGATATATAGCATCAATTTTTGGTGCATATCCATCTCAAGAGAGTGTATTTTTGTAGAAAGAATATAGTAAGAGGTATTTTTTATAGTTTTTTGGGCTATTGTAAGTAGAATATATTTTTTCCTTTGTCCTTGATGTCAAAGGAGAAGAGTGTGTTAATGATTTCCTTATCAATTGAGAGAGAAAGGAGGAAAGAAGACTTGCAGATAAATGTGTGTTACCATCAAGGAAAAAGGGGGAGATTTTTGGAAATATGTGTTGTCATTGATGTTAACTCAATACGTGCTTTCACTGATGTAAACAAGATGTTATGTTTGTATAGTTTTTTTTGTATATTGTTGATGAAATGGTGGGAGATTTGAGAAAAATGGTTTGAAACAGATGAACTTGGGGTCAACATGTTTGAGGCAAGTTAATTTGAAAGTCCTAGTAGATGCATACGGTGACAATATGTCTTTCTGAAAGCATGGTATGGTCATGATTAAGATAGTTGCTGAAACAACGAAAAATTGGTTATGGTAAGTTCACTAAAATGGATTTGATGAACAATGAGGGACCTATTTCTCACTATTTTATTAGAAAATAAGATCCACACAAAGAATTGACTAACAACCCTTATGTGAATCAACTCGATGTGAGAATCTCTAGATTTCCTTATGCTTTGAGGATGGGGGTCAAGCTCAAATAGCACTTTTGGGAGAAAAACTAAAAATAGAAAATATACACAATTATGCTAATTCAAACTTGAAACATCAATATAAAGCTCAATATTGACAGAAACAAAAAATTGATTGTAGATCTAAGAAGGGCATAATAATGTTTACCAGTCACAAAAATTCACTTTCAGGAGGCTATCTGGGACTCATTCGCCCATGGGTGAATGGATCTTTTGTTACGATTTTTTAACTACTTTCGAGAGACTCTGATGTTGATCTGTAGATTTTTATTTTTTCCAAGTTTCAGTTTCAACAAGTTAGAAATCAGATATGTAGGTTAGATTCCTTGATTTGACAAAAACTTTGACAACTTTGACAACTTTGCAAATTTTCCAATCTTGCACGTCAAAAGGTCCCCAATCCTTCTTCAACCTAACTATGCAACACAAACACAAGAGGGTTTTTTTTTGTTTTTTGGTGAATGGGGGTTTTCCTTGGTCCAACTCTATTTGGGTAATTAAACCTTGAATTGAAATAAAACATGAAAGAGGGAATGAACAATGAACAATGCTATGTTACCACTAAACAAACCCTTGAATAAAACTTGGTAATGGAGATATTAGAAGGTATGAGACTTGCATGAAATGGATTCAACAGATTTTGATCTTGATACTTGAAATAATGCTTTGAATGTTTGAACTTGATGTTGAAACCTACATCACAATGTCAACTCCAAAAACATGCATGATGGAAGAAGACTTTGACATGATCAATGAATCTTTGAGGGTATGTGCAGGATCATGATGGGCCAAAAAGTGCCGATATGATGGGTATTTGTAGGGTATGTGGCTAACGACCTTTTTTTCACCCAAAATTGATGAAATGAAAAGGGTTTTTAAAGGAGATTCTCAGCTTTCCACCAATATAAATTATGCTTTACTTTGAATTTAATAAATAATTATTATTCATTTTCTATTTGAATTATGACTAAAGTCCCATTGATAGGTTGATTGAAAACATCTATAACTTTCAAATGGTATTACATTTTTGAATCCAAAACATGCATCACATTCTATGCTTCGCATACTATAGGATTAAAAAATAAAATTGAATTTCATGAAGTTTTGACCAAGTTAAGGTTGTTAGACATACGAAGTTTTATATTTTTAAAATTTGTAATAAAAATTCATAATAAATTATTTGCTTGGAAAAAAATTACAAAAAAATATGCATCGCATCTAGACATGAGTCCTCTACTTATGTCTAAAATATTATAAAAAAATATTATCATTTTATTGTGGTTAGGGTGGTCAAACAAACACCTACTTCTTATTTTTTCCCTAAAATTTAAGTACTACTACATTGAAATTTCATATTTTCACCAAATAGATTTTTTTAAAAAAATAATAAACCTAGTAGTTTAGAAACTACATTCAATTTTCTACAGATTCTATTCTTACATATTTTAGAAATAATATAGATAACTTATTCAAATTTTTATGTCAAGTTTCCTAACTCTAATTTTTCTGAATTTTTTGCCACTTAAGGGCCTGTTTTTTCCATGATGATCTTGCACATACCCTTGAATGTTGCAATAATTATTTGACATACTTGCTCTTGAATTCTCTTGATCACAATATTTTCCTTAGGAATTATCTCATAAAAAATTCTCATGGAACACTCTTGTAAATATCATAAAAGTTCTCTTTAAAATCTAGGTGAAACTTAGAAAATAACCTCATAGTTATAGGTATGTATCCTTAATTTCTCAAAATTCAAATATCACAAGCTGACAGTGAAATATGGATTTAGGGACCTTAAAATACCACCAAAAATATTCTTTGAATTTAGGTTCAAAGGCCTAGGGAGGACCCATTCACCCAAAGGCGAATGTGTCCCAAGTCCCTATTCCTAGAACACACATTACTCAAGGTAAAGTGTTATGTGTTGGTATTAATTATTATCAGGTTTCCCCTTGAAAAAATGTAATTTACTAGGCTGTTAGATGAATAATAAGGCTTATTAAGGCCTAATTAAGTCCAATTTAGTTAAGAGGGCCCAAACAAGTGTGAAAATTTGCATATTTTCCTTTGTTAGTGACTCTAGTTTTTAGATGCATTCCTCTGCATTGCATGATATGGTGGTACAGTTCTAAAATTGAGTTTAGTAGCTAGTAAAGAGGTTATTCCTATAATTTCATTTCATGTGGATTTCTACAAAAAGAGTTAGATGTAACAGTTTTCCAGATTGTAGAATAACAAAGTTAAGTGTCTTAGATGTTCTCTAGTTTAATCTACATTCCTCTAGAGTGATATGTATGGTTGTTTTGACTTGAGGATATGTTCAAAGAGGTGAATGGGTTCATCCATATGTGTTCTAGATATTTTGGTGAACCATAGTGCTATATCTTAAGTGTTGATCTATGTCACAGTTTGTTTGGAATGCAAGCTATTCTTGCATATTCGGTAGGTTTCTTCATTTGCGCCAACATATGATGATTAGATTCTTTAGGAGAAGCTGTAAGGATGTTTTTAATTACCTACATTGTTAATATCTTGGTCCACATGATTTTTTTGGTTTCTCCCTGGCGGTGTAAAGATGAACATTTGACAGTTTTGTGGTGTTGATGTTGTTTGAGCCAACAAACCGGTTTCCTTCATTTGTGGTTGGTTTTGATTAGTTAATTTTTCTTTGAAGGATGTTTTGTCATGTATTTGGGCCTTGTTATGCCATGTGTTGTGATACACAACTTATTTCACTTTATAATGTATATGTTTGGAGTTGACCTATGTAATATCACATGTTTCATTTTATAGGTCATCCTAGAATCGACCTAATTAGTGTTTTGATTTGTTACAGAGGATATTATATAAGGAAAAAATAATTTGTGAATTGATATGAGAGAGAGAGTGCAATATTTTGAATATTATGAAGTGTGTGAAGTCAATATGATAGAGTAATTCTGCAAAAAAGGGACTACAACATTAGCATATGTTAGATGCTTCTTTTATAACACTTCATGTTCATGTTTTCATTGTATTTTTTTATGTATCTTGCTGTCAAGCAATGGGTCTCTTCAGTAGGTACTTGTATCTTACCCTAAGGTTGTGCACCTTTGTCTACAAGTCTATAGGTAGTAAGCCTTAAATAATATTATAATTTTTGTATGTAGTGAGCTTCATATATTGTGAGTTAACACTCACCATGGTTTTTACCTCATTGGGTTTTCCATGTAAACATATTAGTGTCCTTCTATGGTGCATGTTTTTATTTCTATTCTTATTTCAAATAATGTGATTTGATGTTTAATCTACAAATGGATTTGTTTAAGTTTTAGTATACATTGATTCAAACCCCCCTCTCAGCATTTCGATGTGTTCAACACTCTTCAGACATCTTATCTATTTAAATATCTTTGGATCCATATATTTCAGGACAATGAAATATTGTCAAGCTCTCCAATTTTAACATGTTTCATAGACAATTCATAAAAAGAGACAATAACGTAATTTTTAACAATATTACGTTACAAATATTTGGAAACCTTGGCATTTAGATGGTTCATTTTTTATTTTAAATTTATGGATTCACTTCATATTTATATTCTTAGATTTCATCATCAATGGAATAGTTTATCATTGAATAGGGTTATAATGTATGATGCCTGTTAATGATAAATTTTCTATTTGAAATCATACATGGGATTATCTACAAATATTTTTACAATATTTAGATAATCTAAAGCATAGTTTTGAGATCAAGAATTTTCTTTCACTTCATGGATACATTTTTAGCTTTGGTCAAGACTCCTAAAAATATGATTAGTACTTCAAAATAAAATTATACAAATTAAAATGAGATTTAGAAAGATCTATAATGAAGCCTAGTTTCTCTTTAAATACCAGTATTGTGTTAAAGAAGAGAAAATAAACCATGAGATGCAAACTAATGACCCATAGCTAGGTACTAATAGTTAAGGATGCATCATGGAAAGAATAAAAGTGTACCACCCCAATATGTATCTTTATAAATGGTTTGATGAAGAATGTAAACACTCTCATTGCACAATCAACATATACTTTTCTTGGTGTTGATATTTATTATAAAATATTACTTCTTTTATGGTATAAAGATAACAATTCCTTTTTACATATTGTTTTAAAATGTTACTATATTACATAATGATTCCAAGCTCTTTTGGCTTTACATATTTCTTCATAGGAAATGTTTTGTATCTTTGACATTTACATTTGGTTCCAACATGCCTCTAAATTATATTCACATTCCTAATGATCCTATAATCACAATAGCTTTCCCCACATCTTCATCATCTTCTTGTAACTTATTTACTTCTAAAAGTGAAAGAGACATCTTATAACTTAGTACAAACTAATAAATAAGATGGTGATGATGATTGATTAAAATTTAAATTCTTGAAACTTATGTAGCTTGAGTACATTGTTCATTCATTGTTGATCTTTTGATGAAGTAGTAAATCTAGTCTTCTTAGTTAATTAATCATATCTACAAGTCTAGTAAACCTCTTGACCCTAATAATTACAAGAATATAATAATTACATCATGCAATCTTTACGCCACTATTCTAGAAGCATGCATGCCCTCTTTTTTTGAGAAATTTAAGCTCCATGTACACAGTCAAAATGGTTTTAGACATCACCATTAGAAAATTGATCATATTTAACCGATAGGCTATTATAGGTGAGAATTCAACTGGAAAAGTCTCACTATCTGATGCTGGCTGAGACTATTCCGGTTGGATTATGGTTTGAGACATGCCATCCGCATTTTCCTGTTTGAGATAATATATTTTATTATAATACCCTAATCTCCTCTATTCATCTTGTACGTTAGGTATGCGAATATCGCTTCTGGAAGTCACTGTGCTCACCCTCACCAAATCCCAGACTGAATCACCCAACCACGAGGAATTTGGTTTGATCGACAAGGTGCATTGATGAGGAGAGGGCATGGGTAACCATACAAGATCATGCAGTTAATAAGCATGGCATCCCCCTACTCACCCCATACTTCCGTCCACCTTCCCACGTGAATGGAGTAAGTACCGACAATGGAAAACTTCTTGGTGTTAGAGTGGGTTTTCTAATTTGCACGGCCGTCTCCCGTATGCAGTCCACTAACCAGCGCACGGTACAGTCCATTCATTAATGCATAGGTATGGGTTAGGTGTTAGTTAGGATGGTTTCGAAGCTGTGCGTGGAAGAGATGTACTTGGCCTCATCAGCGCATACAGCCAGTAGTGAATGGTAGAAGTGAATTCTTCATTGCTCAATAGTAGGGGGAGATAGTATTCAGGTAAGAGCATTGATGGAGAGTCGTTGTGCTGAGCAAGGGAATGACTAACAAAATGATATTCCATTATAACTATAGCTTCCAGATCGTAGGAGTTGTGGAACAAACTGATATCCTCCTGAACTTGTTTGTCTGTAGCCAGAGCCGATTGGAATGTCTTGTGAATTTCAAACAACGACCCGACATTCATTATACCAGATATTTTCGCTTCTTATCAAGGAAAAAATGCGAAGAGAAAAGAAAGAGCAGAGATGGAATTCTAGACTAAGGTGTCTCAACATAAAGTATTTGTGGTAGGTGACCGCTTTTGAGCTCGTGATCCCATGGAGCTAATCATGCAGAGGAAAGCTGTGAGTTTTAGCGGAAGGGACTTCAAAATATCTGACTCCAAAGGTAACGTCATTCTCAAAGTGGGCAGAAAGGCGATGTGTCTCCGTTACTCTACTTACAATGAAACCGAAGGTACACCTAACAATTCATTTCTGATATTGATGCATCCCTCATGCATATTGCATGCTTGGCAATATTTTTTAGGATTCTTAATAAAGAAGACTTAAAGTTGATCAATGAGTTCTATGTTTGTGCATGTGAAATGCATGGAACAAACCACTGCAATTAGTATTTATTTTTAGATAAAGAGATCTTTTGTTGTTTAGCTTAACAGTTTGTTTAACAGTTTGTAATGAGAATGATGAAGTAAGAGGAGGAGAATCAATAAAATATTGATGTATGTTAAAATATTATGTGTTTTTTGTTGTTGTTTATTGTTAATTGTCTATGTTTCAGAATCTTATTCATAGGCATAATTATTGGATTCATTTGCAGTGTTTAATAGGGTTGTATTGCAGATGTTTAATATGGAAAAGGTCAGAGCCTCAATCTCTTCTCACTCCAAATATTTGGTGTTTCAGCTCAAGACGAGATTTCATGTGTTGATGGCAAGTATCAAGGGAAAAACTCTCTGTGATTTTCATGTCAGGGGCAGCTACAATATTTATGAAGGCGACCAGATCATCGTAGAGAGGCAGATCAAGAATCTGTGAAAAGTAAAGCTTGAAGCTTACAACCTAAGGGGAAGATGTACCCTTGGGAGAAAGGATACCTGAAGAGATCAATCTTGAAGGCATATGGCAGCTAGCGGCAATTGCAACAGAGACCGACGAAAAAATAGCATATGGAATACCAAATTGCTTGGCTACTTCCTTAATGAAGAAAACGGCCAGGTACAAAGGCGTCTACAAGTAAAGTTGCTATGGAAAAATCCTTGGCGGTGGATTCAAAAACCTCTGCTGAGAAAAACCCTAGGGACGAAAACACCCTTTCTAGGTCTGCCTCTTCTTCTTCTTTTTCGCTAAATGACGGAGGTTTGATGATGGCTGTTGCAGGAGAAATGTGTAGTGTTCTGAATCGGTGCGGTTCGTGCAGGAAGATAGTGGGTTTGACAAGATTTAAGTGCAAATGTGGGGATATTTTATGTTCATTGCATGGCTATTCTAAAAATCATGAGTGCTCTTTTGATTACAAGGTGGTCGGTTGGAGGGATATTGAGAAGGTGAATCCTCTTGTGAAGGCTGAGAAACTTCAGAAGATTTCTGATCAGGTTGGGGTTTTAATCTATTTTAGTGTTAGCGTAAAGGTTCATTTTTCTTTTCTCGGTTAAGGTTTTATTTTCATTTTTTTATTTGTTTTCTCAGTTTGAGTTATGAGCCACAACGCTTTTATGGCTACAATTGTATAGTTTAAATCTAGGTAATTTTTTATCTGTAGGTTTGGAGGGGTGTAGGTTATTCATATGATCCTGATGAATTCGATAGAACAATTTCAGTAATCAAAATTTTAATAGTGTCCTTTTCCATTGAGTACACTAACAAACTATAGATGGATATAACTAATTCAATTCCTTGTTAACAACTGCATTTGAAGGTGGTGAAGATTTGTTTGGTTGCACAAATAGTCATTTTCATTGATGAGCATGAGATGATCAAACCTTTAATATTCACAATAAACTGGTAATAGATTGGTAATAGATTGATTGATATTGGTATAAGAAATATTTTATATAAAAAGATTATAGATGATCGATTGATTTACAACAATTTGGTGTACTATTATTACACACAGAGACTAGTTTATGACATAGATGTTTGAAAGAGATTGTTTATCTGGTGTTCTTTCTGGTTCCTAACTGAAATTGTATGGTTTGTTATCTACAAGATCATTATCACTGTTTGGAGGGTTTTGTGGAGAATCAGTGCTTTTGGTATATGAGCATTGTTAGAAAATAATATCTCATTTTTAGTGTGCTGTGTTTTATTTTGTGCATTGTGTAAACAAAATTACTTGAAAAATTGAAATGATCTAAGACCTTTTAAGTATAGTCCAAAGTGGTAGAAAGCAATGCGGGAGATAACTACAACTGTGGAGAAGTAGGAAACTCATTCCTTTGCTTAGAAGTTGGCTAAGAATTGTGAAGTGTTTTTCCTATGTCTGTAGGTCTTGAAGACAAATGACATATATCATAGAACTTCATCGTCAACCACCAACAATAATAACTAATTTAATATATCATAGAACTTGTGAGTATATCCTGCTATCGGCATAACCATTGCACCTCGTTGAGGTGCAAGTGCTAGTATACTTTGTGAGGCATTTTGAGGAAGCGTGTCATAAAGGTGAACCAATTTATTGTTGCTTTATTAACTTTCATAAATCCTTTGATATTATCCCCATGTATCTTCTCCTTGAAAGGTTAAGAGCTTTAGATCTATGGGAAATTGTTAGTAAAGTAGTTTTGAGACTATAAAATAGTCAAATATTTATATTATACAACATATGACACTTCCTAAACCATCTATAGTACTATTGGAGTTTAGCAAGCTTGTCCACTCTCTCTCAGTCTTTTTGGTACATATATTGATATGTTAGCTAGAAATAATATTCTAGAGGAGATTCCTAGAAATATTTGATCATTATATGGCATACTTATTTGTTTGTTGAATATATTGTTCATATCTCCTTAATAATTGACATCCTAAGTTGGATCATTTTTTTGGCAACAATAAATAACATTTTAACTTGAAAAAATAGCTATTATGATTTTCTATCATATATGATGCCAATCTCATTCATTCCATTTTTGAGATGACATAGTCCCATGGATTTATTCCTAGAAATATCATGGGGTGAATACAAAGGACAAGATTTCTCAAGGTTGTTGTCTACATAAGGATTTTTAAAGGTATAATGTCTCATTCTAGGTCCATTCCAATATTCTTGTAAATTTCCAAGATTCTTGGAGAAGTCCATCCTCCTTGGAGAGTGGCAATTTTCTATAAGCAAGAGACATGTGCATTTAAAGTGCTGGTGGGGTTGACTAGAACGTTTAATTTTATTATTTTAATATTTTCTATAGCTTTGGTGGTTGTGTAGAAAATAATTAAATTATTAATTCATTAAATTTGAGCTCAAGCAACTTACTAACAAATTATTTTTTAAAGCGATTTTATGGGGTTTAAAAAATAAAGTTGCTTGGCAAGAAATTGAAGATTATTTTATTATTTTTTATGAAAAAATGTCTAAAGGAAGAATGGGAAATGGGGAAAGGCATTCTTGACATTTTACTCTAAAAACCTCAGTTTGGAGAGGTAGAACTAAGGACAAAAACCCTTCTTGCAATTAGTTTCATGGATGAAATTCCATCTAGTTGATTCTTGACGAATTCACACAAGATTTAGTGTTGTGCTAAATGCTTGAGAAATAAAGAGTTCGAACTAAATCATCATATCTTTTCGGATTCATGATTTTTTACAGATCGTAAATTTATAGAGCATTAGCAAGAAAATAATAAATTCATAAAATTTATAATTATTTTTTCCCCTTTGGTTATATATTTCATTCAATGCTCTTATTAATTTTCTCACCCTTTCAAATTCATAAAGTAGCAGATTTTCTAAAGATTGTGAGTTTCTATTGAACACCATTTTCTTTAATCTACTGAGTGAGTGTTGAAAGATTAACAACCAAAGTCGAGTTTGATCATTCAATAAGTTAGTAGGGAATTTGTGACATTATGGAGATATATCCAGTGATTGGTAAAGTTGGTTGATTGAAAGACGTCAAAGGCAAGGAATGGGAAGTCATGGGTCAGATCGATGCCACCAACTATGTTAAATATATGGTGTAAAAATCAAAGAATTAAAGGAAATAACCATCCTACATTATATTGTTGCATCTCTTGGAATTATTGAATGTCATAATTGGGTTCTCCACTACCAAGAACTAATTTTTTTAAAGAGGCGTCACCATTAATATTATTGTTGTGCTCTACATTAAGGTTGTGGGAAGCAAAGGAAGCTATATAAAGGTTTGTTGCACTCCTAAACAAACTCAAACCTCCTTCTAAATGTTTTTCCACCCTTCAATGGGTATTATCTCCTCAAAGAATGTTGTAGGTGACTATGTATGCGTGAAAATCAACCTATGGTGAGTAGAGCCTCTTACAGAGCAAGTCGGCCCGATATTTTAGTTATTGTGACGACAACAGTCTTTCAGATGTATAGATGCTTTTCAATCATAAAACCTCAAAAAAATTGAATGGTTTTGGTGATTAACCAGCTGTGTGATGAGATATCAGTGAGCTAAGGCCAGCTAAGTTGCAAGTAGTTGAAATTTTTGGGTATAGTTTTTAGAGTGTTATTAGAGTCACAAATCCCTGCAACTCGCTGGGTAGTTCAAATTTCTCGCTTCTCAATTTTCAGTAACAGACGTTAGTAATCAACAGTTCCAGATTAGATTTGTGATCTCATTTTAACTTTAGAAATTTGGTCTTCATTTATAATTGGAATCAAGAAAGGCAAGAAAATAACATATATTTTGTTTGAATCTCTTAGACAAAGTCCAGATGACTTATATTTTGTTTGAATCTCTTAGACAAAGTCCAGATGAATTGGAAAGAACATTTCAAAACATGTTCGGGTAATTTCAAATCAAAACAAGATTTCTCCAACAAATAGTCAATCTATGATAAGGTTCTCTTCCTATCCTTATCGACCAGGATTCTTATGGCAATATAAGCTTGAATTAAATGAAAACGATTTGTGAAAGGAACTTTATAATGTAGGGAAAAAACTTGAACATCGACCTCAATCTAAGGATAAACTTATATGCATTTTTTTGCTTATGCTTGGTACATCAATCACCTTATAAGGAAATGCAATGTGCTATGAATCTCTCATGGTTATCTTTGATTAAGACTTAAATTCCAATGCCCAAACTGTAACAATTTTGCCATTATAAAATTAAATTAAATTCTCATGACAAGAAAGAGGGAAGAAATAAACAAATAACCTCTCATTTCTTAGACTGTTTAAATTTTCATATACCCTTCAATGGGCATTATGCTCTGCTACAGTGTTTGAATTTTCATAACCCACCCACACAAAATTTGCATGGCACTAAGCAGATTTGAGGTTGTTGTGATTAGGGTTCTTAGCTCTAGGGTTTGTTATAGATTATTCCTATGAAAATTATTGTTCCACTTTGTGCATCCTTTCGAAGATTACCCTCATGTTGGATGAATTTTTAAAAAATATTAAATTTATTGTAATACACTCTAGGTAAAATCTATAATTGCTATTTTGATCCACATAGTTAAAGTCCTTAAGCTTCTACTATGAAATGACCTTTTCCTACAATATGAACTTCACAAGTTTCCTAAGATGATTAGGATGGACATTGATAGAGTTTTTCGTGAAGCTTGGAACAATAGGTGCCTAACTCCCCACTTCTTTCCTTATTCAAACTTCTAGATTGATTCAATATTTTTGACAAGATCAAAGAAACTTCAAATAAATATTTAAATGTGCAACTTATTCTTATTATTACTAATTTTGAAGCTATTTGTTCTTAAATGATGTAACATATAATTTAGCTTTCTTCTAGATGAATTAACTCTCTCAAAAGAAAATTAAGGTTTTTATTTCTATATAACATCTTAGCATACAAATTTTAAAAAAAACATGATAGGTACATCTAGTTTTAAAGGGGTTGATTATGTGCCTAGATTAAAAATCATTTTACAAATTTGAGAGTCAAAACTATAACTATAGATATTAATCAAATTTAGATCTTTAGATCTACAAAAATGACTTGGGATAAGATCCAAAGTTATGACTCTAGGTCTACAAAAATGATTACTAATTTGTACTTTTTAAAAATATTTACTTTTAAATAAGTATCTCAATAGTGACTATGAATAATGATTTTAATAATAAGATAAATTAGAAACTAAAACAATTTCAAATAGATACTCAAATTTATTAAAATTTTAATGTACTAAAATAATAAAATATTATTCAAAATGATCTACAATTCATTGTGAATAAAGTTGTAAAATAAATTTTTATTCTTAGGAAAGGAAATAATAATTTTTTATTTTTTTCATGTGTTATTAAAAAAAATTACAAAAGAATAACTAGTACAAGAATAAATAATCTTATCAAAGTTGAGAATTGTTTTATGCTTGCTATATTTGGAGATCCACTAGGAGGTTCAAATGGTTTTCCAATCAATGTCTCATTTAAGAGATCCATTGTAATGCTAGCTGCAAGTATAACCAAATAAATTATGTCAAAAAAAGGTAAAAAAAATAAAATATAACACTAAATATAAATATATTTAAAGGGTAAAAATTATTCTTATAATATAACAAAAAATTATGATAAATGAATTTATATATTAACAAGTATAAATGTAAATAAATGTAAAAATTATTGATTTTTTTCAATCTAACAATTACTTATCAAGGCAAGTTCTAAACTTTATTTATTTAAAAAAATTATAAAATATTCATGATAAAAATAATATTTAAATTTTAATAAAATTATTCTTTAAAATTTATTTAATAATAAAATGACACTACCATTTTTATATAAAAATCAAGTTTATGATATTCTAGAAATTATAAGTATTCAAATCTATTAAGCATGTAAATATAAATTATAATGTTTTCATAATATTATGATTCCCTCATTTATATTTAAAATGTTTTTTATAGAAATTTAGAGAACACAAGAAATCAATTTATTTTTCTTAGTGCTCTCATAATTTGACTACATTAATATTCTTTAAATATATATATATATATAAATAAAAAATATAATCCATGTTAATATATTATTTTTAAAATAATTTTAATTTTTTTAAATTATTAAATTTAGAAATTATATTGTTTTGATTAGATTAAAATAGGAAGGGCTAGTACCCACTCACAAAATAGCCATAGAGGCAGACCAGGAACTCATGAGTAGTGAGAAAAGAAAAAAAGAAAATAGAAACTAAAGCTTAAATAGTTCGACTAGGAGTAAAAGAACCAAAAAGAAACCCACAAAGTTGGGACTAGCACAAAACCACAGAGCGCCTACAAGTCTCCCAACAACTTGAGACCGATGATCACATTCCATTTCTAAGATAGGAACTAGAGCTATTATTCAAAAGTAACAGGCCCTTGTTGAATGGCTTGGGTTTCCATCATGAAATAACGAGCTAAGGTGTCCACCTTTTTGTCCTTCTTCTTTTGCATATGACCATCTTCCACACGTTCCACAACCCATTTCCCCTAGCAATTCCTTAACTCATCCTAAAAATTATATTGTTGATATTTAAAAGCTAATATTTAATTTGATTTTATCAAAAAATAAATAAACTTTCTATTGTAGGTATTAATTTTCCACAGTTCATCAATTAGAAAATAAGTGAACTTCTTATTCAACTGTGTATGTTTTTAGATAGGCATTTCAGATCATGCCCAATGATCACTTTCTTCTCTTCCAAAATTTTCCAAAGCCTTTGATGAATGCTATTTCGATGAACTTAGGAGTTTGCTAACCAAGGCTTTCACTAAATTAGAAGATCTTGGCCTTTTCAACAAATGATTAAGTTCATAAACTATGAAAATGACTTAACAAAATCTTCCTAAACTTGTTTTTTAGTGAAAAACCACTTCAATGTGCCACTTCAACAATTAACCACTTTGATGAACCATGTTAGTGCTGAACCATTTTGGTGAACTATCTTGTTCACAAAACATGCAAATTACTGAATCATTGAATCTTTGCTATCACTTAGCCACATTTCACCAAATTTTTCCTTTTGACACCCTTTAAGTTCTTTACCAGGGTGAACTCTAGACATAGGTAAAATTCTATGCAAAAATTTCATACAAAATTCACCAAAATTACAACAACAAAACAATGCAAAAATAAATAAATGAACCTAGATGTTCCCACCTCATGATGGATCCAAATAAGATATTTATAACCATTTATAAAGGTTCCCTATCAAGTTTCACTTACTATTTTTCATGTGTTTTGACAACAGTTGCATGTTACAATGCAATATTGTGAGCAATAATATATGGTTCCATATAATTGTTTTCTTAATGCAACTTTTTTTTGGAATATGAAGTCAACTTTATTATTATTCCAACAATGATGGATATTCAACATTGTTATTCCAGCAGTGACAAATAGTTGACATTGAAGTAAAGAAAATTTTGGGACTCTTTGTTTTTGCTAGTTTTACCAAATTTTTGACATGTAGTTGTATGAGTTGCACTTTCTATTTTTGAAAAGTTTCATTTGAAGAGGTCTTTATAGCTTGGATTTCTTATACTATGTTGAAGTCATGTTTTTTGTAACTTTTCAAAAGATTGTTGTAATTGTGAATTTCTTGAAAAATAAAATATGAAAGATCTTTTCCCACGGTTTTTTTGGTATAATCTTACCAAGTTTTCCATGTAATACTATGTTAAAGTTGTGCTTATTGTTTTCTCTATTGTATGCACTATAAATTTTCTTACAATTTCTAGTTGGATTAAACATCTTCTAGGGTTTCCTTTTCATTTTCATAACCAAGAGGAATAGTATAATGTGGTTCATTAAAATTCATCTAGTTTTAAACAATATCCCAAAAGTTTTAGAGTACAATTCTACATATTTACCATACTCCTATCTATGGGAATAATGAATGCAACATTATTGGAACTCATGTGCAATTTTAGAATTGGACTTGGAGCTTTGACCGGTGAAATATTTTACTAACAATTGTAAAATACTCATGGAAAGAATAGAATCAATATCATGATTAGGGTTGGTTTATTTTAGACATAAGTTATAAGGAGGTAGAACTTACTAAGAATGTTTTAGTTGTATTCACCTATTTTTAGCAATATTAACTACAAAAGTAGATTCTAATGAAATTTTACTAAATGAAATCACTTGGTTAGAATTTGAGTTTAAAATTATCCTTTCTATTAGGATCAAGCTCTAGTTGTTTATATTTTTCCTCTAATATTATTTAGAGAAGACTTCAAAATATTTTTCTACTTTTCTTTAGGCTTTTTCACCTTCTACTCTAGCTTGAAATTTAGTATCTTGTTCACATAATTATATATGTATGTATGTACATTTCTATCTATATATGTATTTATGTATTTATACATATACATGTATGTGTGTGTGTATGTGTGTTTGTGTGTGTGTGTATGTATGTGTGTATGTATATGTATGTATTTATGTATACATGTATGTATGTATGTATGTATATGGGTAAAAGAACAAAGTTGTGTCACACTTTCGGTCTACTTATCAACACAATTGAATTTAAACATTTCTAACTAAAATTAGTTTTGGTCAAACATATGATCTAGTTAGATTCATTCTAGCTAAGACATGTTCACAACTTTTCCAAATAAAATTATTGACTAAATGCATATGTACGACCACTTTGAGGCCAATTTACCAAAAAAAATAATTAAAAAATCAATGTTTCAACAACTCTTACTCATGTAAATAACATTTTTTAAAATTATAAAAATATGTTTTTGTAGATCCATAAGTGTAGCTTTCAAAAATATATTTTTTAATAGTTTAATTATTATTTATTTTATTCTTACTAAAAGCAAGTTATCAACACCAAAATATTAGGTTGATTATGTATGTATGCATGTATGTATATATGTATGTATATGGGTAAAAGAACAAAGTTGTGTCACACTTTTGGTCTACTTATCAACACAATTGAATTTAAGTATTTCTAACTAAAATTAGTTTTGGTCAAACATATGATCTAGTTAGATTCATTCTAGCTAAGACATGTTCACAACTTTTCCAAATAAAATTATTGACTAAATGCATATGTAGGACCACTTTGAGGAAAATTTACCAAAAATAATAATTAAAAAATCAATGTTTCAACAACTCTTACTCATGTAAATAACATTTTTTAAAATTATAAAATATGTTTTTGTAGATCCATAAGTGTAGCTTTCAAAAATATATATTTTTAATAGTTTAATTATTATTTATTTTATTCTTACTAAAAGTAGGTTATCAACACCAAAATATTAGGTTGATTATCATGTAAAGAAAAAACCAAGACTTATTTAAAAAATGAAAAACTAATGATGCACTAGATAAAAGATTCTTTATCTAGATGGTATATTCTTTTCTATTTTAGATAAACAGTTAATATGAAAGTTGACGTCAAATGGAGATGGTTGTGTTTTAATACATGGACACTTTTAATATTTTAAAAAATATATATTTATCAAAATTGGAAAAAAAGATACACTCACTAAAGTTTAGGTTATAAATACACAAAAAATTGAAGGAAAAAAAATTACTATATAAAGAGTGTTGTCTTATGTAACTTCATATTTAAGCATTTTATTAGCAAATAAATTATAGTTTCAATTTATAAAAAGCTATATTTAAATTTTTTTGCAAAAAAAAAATTTAAACATAAAATATACTAAAAATACACATTTTTTAGTTTACATAATTTAAATTTTTTTAAAATGTATACCACTTTTTAGTGATTCAAGTTTATAATTGGATCAGTGTTGGTTGTTTGTTCTATAAAAATGTGATGCAACTTTATAATTTTACCCATATGTATGTATGTATATGTATGTATGTATGTATGTATGTATGTATGTATGTATGTATGCATTTAATGTACATATACATACATACACATTATATACATATAACCTCAACCTATTCACTCATGGTGATTTCACAATCTTAAGGATAACCAAATTAATAGAAATATTTGTGAAGATTTGAGTTGATTTGTCGCCTCTTGAATTCTTGACTTATACAAACCATTATAAATATGTAAATCATAGTTTTTTATTTTTCTAACTTAGCTTTATAATTGTGAATAGATTTCAACAATTAGATATATGTTAAGCATGCATTGTCCCAATTCAATATCATATTGTGAAACTAAAGAATTATTATTTGTGATATCAAGTACATCTATTCTAAAACTTGAAGGGATTAGATATTTCTTACCATGTTACAAAATTATAAAAATGTGCACCAAAGAATTTTGAGGTTATAGAGGAACTAGGAGGGCTTAAAAGAAGACATTACTTACATGATTAACTCTAGTAAAAATACCATCAAAACCACAACCGTTGGTTTTTTTATTCTTCCAAGTGAGTTTCAAAAGAGGAAAAGGCATTCAAGTAATTATGGTCCATCTAAAAGAACTAGAAAAAGGACCTATACCAATAATATAGTAGTTATGAAGCTTGAGGATGATATTGTTCCTTTCAAATATCAAGCTTATTTCATTGTTGATGTACCATAGAAGAAAGGAAACTTGCTGATGAAGGTGCAGCCCGAGACTTAGAAAATAACCCACAAACAAGAGAATAATTTTATTATTTAGAAAATGGAGCTTCTTACATGTAGAGGATCTCAAATCCCCAAGTTCTACAACACATGCAAGTTACAGAAAGCTATAGAATAACCCTTTCGCAATATGCGAGTTTGTCCCCAAAAAGTTACCCAAAAATTAGAAACCCACCCATAAATAGAGCTCCTCATTAGTTTGGAGCCAAAACAACATTCAAATTGAGTTTAGGCAGTTTGGAACCAAAAATTTACAACATGAAGTTCAAATTTCAAAAGGGCATTTGCAATTGTATCTTCTAGAAAGTGCGCCAACTTCCCGGGGCCATAACTTTTGATTTGGGACTCCGATTCGCAAACCGTTTGAACTGTTGGAAAGGTCTCGAAGTCAATAACGCACTTGAAATCCACTATGCCAATTTTGGCAAGTTTTGGGGCCGATCCATGAGCTCTAAGTGCCTCAAATCTAACTCGAAAGATTTTTAGGTGCAAATCTGGGAAACTAAAAATTTAATATCTTTCAACCCAGGAACCGAAAATAAAAACCATAAATTGAAATTTTCATTATGATGAAAAGGGTATCCAAAAATGTAAAAACATCTAAAAATTGAGAAACTTGAAATTTAACTATTTTTGGGTGATGCAAGATTGCCCTTACACCACTGGATGCTCCTGCATCAGACACCCAGGGTAATTTGAGAAGTGACCCGGTCACGTGTCTCAGATGGTTGAGGAAAACCCAACCGATCAACCGATGCCTTAGATAGCCAGGATGAATCTTCCATAGGCTTTCCTATCCATTTCACCAGATATTCTTCATACTGCCTATTTCTGGTACTCCTTCCCACATGACTATCCAAAATTGCTTCAATCTCCTCCCTTTCTAAAGTAGGTGCTGGAATGCCATACTGCCCTATTGTTGGTGCTTCCTCCATTCCATCTTCATGATACTCATCCAAATGA
>VDFB02193867.1:725644069-725755657 GCA_007258455.2 Sequoia sempervirens | reverse complement strand
TTTTTGCAATGTCTTGAGTTTCTCCCCAAAAAGTTACCCAAAAATTAGAAACCCACCCATAAATAGAGCTCCTCATTGGTTTGGAGCCAAAAAAACATTCAAATTGAGTTTAGGTATTTTGGTGCCAAAAATTTACAACATGAAGTTTAAATTTCAAAAGAGCATTTGCAATTGTATCTTCTAGAAAGTGCGCCAACTTCCCGGGGCCATAACTTTTGATCCGGGACTTTGATTCGCAAACCATTTGAACCATTGGAAAGGTCTCGAAGTCAATAATGCGCTCAAAATTTGCTATGCTGATTTCAGAAAGTTTTGGGGGCCGATCCAGGAGCTCTAAGTGCCTCAAATCTAACTCGAAAGATTTTTAGGTGCAAATCTAGGAAACTAAAACTACAATATCTTTCAACCCAGGAACCAAAAATAAAAACCATAAATTGGGAATTTCATTATGATGAAAAGGATATCCAAAAATGTAAAAACATCTAAAAATTGAGAAACTTGAAATTTAACTATTTTTGGGTGATGCAAGATTGCCCTTACACCACTGGATGCTCCTGCACAACTTGCTTGACTTAGGGATTAATTGATGATAAATTGGACTTAACAAGGCCTTGATTTGGTGTTTTGATGTGTTTTTCACATCCACACTAGGTCTTGGACCCTTTCAAATTCATTTAACGACATCTTGTAAAAGTGTTGTAAAGCATTGTAAAAGACTTTCACGCTTTTCTAGATTTAATGAACCCATCTTCCCCTAATTAAAAATTATAAAATGTATTTAAATGCATCTTCACATCAATATAGAAGGATTTTAAAATGAACTTAATGTTATTCTAGTGTTGTAATGAGTTTTACATATTCACATTAGTTCTTGTGCCTTCTAGGCTATGTGGACCTCATTTTAGTGTTATAAAGTGTATTTAATCACACTTTCAAATTGAATTTTGTGTCTCAAGCCCTAATTTACCTTTACATCATCATTAATAGGCCCCTATTACCCCATATTATGCATCCCGAAGCAATATTTGATATAATACCTGACATAGTCACCATAAAAACCTTATTTTCTTATCTCCCAGCATCTTAGCTATCAAATGGGCCCTACTATGACTAATTTTCCACCTATGATGAATGAATCCCTGCCAGGTGGGACTGATTCACCCAAGGTGGTGAATGAATCCCATTTGGGTCAATTTTGACCTTTGAGTGGGAAAAACTGACATTTAAGTTTATTATTTTTACATGTTAGTCTTAGGGATCCAATTTACGGACTAATAAGGTGAATTTCCAATAAAATCAAGTCTCTAAACCCTAAATAATAACCATTATTTATTATTCATCCATCATTCTTCCATCTCAAGTCAGGCAAGTTAGGGTTTCATCATTTCAAGTCATTAAGATAGCAATTTCATGCATTCAAGGGAAGATTCTCCATATTTGCTACAAAAATTCAAGATCAATCTTCATGGCAAGGTAATTACTCCATTATTACATGCTTCATTATATTCTTTTTCTATTTTGGTTTAATTACCTAAAAGGGGTTTGACCAAGGTAAACCCCCATGCCCTAACATCCAACATTTCTCTTTCTTGTCTTGTGTGTTTACAGATTTAGACATCTTGGAGGCTTAGAAATTATTGAAGATTTAATTGAAAAAAATTTCAAGTCATCTCTTCATTGGATAAGTCAAAATACCCAAAAAAGTCACTTTCAGGCCTGAATCTGACAGTTTTAAAACCGAACACTTGGAGAAGTAGAAAGTGTAGAATGAAATCTCATGTTTCCACCTTTGAATCTTCATAAATTCAAAACTGGGCTCATTCTCCATGGGTCGTGAATAAGTCCCACTTCCAGGCTTTATTTTGTTTTTCTACATTTTTGGATACCCATTTCTTTGAAACGGGCTCGAGAATAATTTCATAGAATTGGGACTGATTTGCCCAGAATAGTGAATGAGTCCCACCAAGCCTAAGAAATAGTATCTTCAAAATTTTAGGGTCATTTCAAGTCTTCATCAAGTTTATAGGTGCACCTCTTCAATTTTATCCATTTCTGTTGCAATTTGCATTCATTTCTAGGTATTTTTGCATTACATAATGTGTTTTCAAACATCTTGCATCTCAATAGTTTACAATTGATAATCAATACCTTTCATTTTTTTTTGCATTTAAATCAATTTATTTAGACATATTGCACCCATATCAAATTAATCTTTGAATGTGAACATTGCATTGTAGCCCATCTTTTGACTTTTAGGTGAAAAACCCTAGAAGTGCTAGAAAGACCTTTGGAAGCCAAAATATTTGTTACATTTTGGTGAACCTGCTTTTCAAATACTTTTTTGTCTTATTTGGAGTCCATCATCATCCTAGAATCAGCTTGTATTGTATTTTGCATTAGTTAAGTTGCATTCTAGGGTTTCACATTTTGCATTCATGCAAACTGCATTTAGGTTGCATTTTTTGCATCTAAATTCATTTAAATTTTTTGAAATTTTGCATTTTTAACTTAGGTATGCATCATACAACATCAAACACATCAAAAATAATTCAAATTTTTTTAAAAATTTGCAAAAAACCATTACTGGGACTCATTCGCCATGCTGGGCGAATAAGTCCCTGTCTAGATTTTTGACTATTTGTTACAGCATTTGAAACCTCATTTCTATGCTTCCTAAGCCTCCTAGTATCATATAGTATAAGTCTAGAAAGTTTTCGAAACATTTTTTTTATGCATCTAGCTCAAAAACATCATTTTAGATTACTCATTCTTCAAATCACTTTAATTGCAAACATCCTTACATATAAAATTGCTAACATTTCTGAAATTTTACATAACATCGATAAAATTACTTTTCACTTTTTCTTACACAATATTTCTATTCATAAACCTTTGCATAAGTTTGATAAAATTTATTTTCATTCTTGCATATACATTGTTTACATTCTTAAGGTGTTGCATACATTGGATAAAAGTGTTTTGTATCTTTGCATATACATTGTTCATATTGTTGAAACATTGCATGAAATGGTTACATGTGCTTTTCATTCTTATTCAAACAATGTTAGTACCTTACATATTTAGACATGGTAAGAAACATTTCCTATCCCCTCCCTATGAGGGTGTTTTAGTGAAAGAGACTACAACTTGGGCCATTCCTAACAATCATACTTGTTCTTCTCATAATATCTCTCCTCTGGGTGATGAAGATATTTTCGTAGAAGAATCAATTAATGAGAGTTTTGAGAATCCTAGCTGTTTCTCTCCTTTTACCTCTCTTAGTGAACAAAAAATTCACAACCAACATAACACAACTAGATGATCATGACACTACAATTTCTTTTTCTCCTAGTATTTCTCATTGTTGTGAAGACGATAATTTGATGATAGAAAACTTATTTTGTGAACATCATGAGAATCTTAGTTGTCCCCCTTCACCTAGAAAAACTCTTCTTGAGAAAGATAATTCAACCCTTCATCATTCCCCTACTTGTGATGAAGTCCTTTTCAAAGAACCAACCTTAGAATGTCAAGAAAATTTGGTTTGTAGTTCTCTTCAAAACCCTCCTCCTATGAAGGATATCATGATGCAAGAAGAGAACCACAATAAAGATATAGACTCCCACTTACTAAGGGGTGTTAACATTATTCAACCTCAACTCATCCTTTACCCCCCTTCACATAAACCTCCAACTCAAAACAAACCCGAACTCATCCTCTACCGACCTCAAAATAATGTATCACAAAATTTGAGTTATAATACCATTCCTCATACATATAACACTCAAAATAATCTATAACCGCCACAATAAACCCCAACACCCTTACCATTGCTTAATCCTATCTCATCTAAACCTATCTTACCAAGTCTTCCTAGTGGAAAGAAGTACAATCTTGTTGAACAACTAAAACATACTCCTACTAAAATATAATTATGGGACCTTATTCAAGCCTCCCCTCACTATCATAACATGATTCAAGCAACCTTGCAACAAGTTCATGTCCCTTCTAATATGCAACCAAATGATATAGCAGCCATGATTCACGCCATAAATGATGACATTGTTTTCCACCAAAGTGAGCTTCCTATTTTGGAAGTGCAAAAACAAAATGAACAAGTTTTATGATTATCGCTCAATACAAATGAAAAGGGAATAAGAGAACTCTTGTGGATATTGGTTCTGCTCTTAATGTATGTGGAGTGAACCTTCTCGATAGACTTGGTGTCGATAAGTCAAACATTCGACACGATCCTTTATCCATCAGGGGATTTGAAAATATAAGTAAACAACTGCTTGGTGTGATCACTTTACCTATTACAGTTGGAGTGGCCACATTGGAAACACCAATCCATGTTACGCCTAATGATCTCACATATAACCTTCTCTTAGGTAGATCGTGGATTCTTCCAATTAATGGTGTGCCTTCTACTCTTCATCAAAAAATGAAACACATCTATGTACCATAGAAAAATGGATCATTGAAATCTTCATGGTCTTTTAGGTCTTTCTTTGATGATGCTTGGTCTATTTTTCTTTTATTTAATGTTGCAATGTAACTTTTGCATTCACATTACGTCCTAAACATTTAAATTATGATGTCTTGTGAAGGTGTTGTGAAGTGTTGTAACAAATTTCTACACTTTTCTAGACTCTTCTCAATACAATTCACCTAAAAATCACCTTTTTATCACTTATCAAGTCCTATTCTAAAGTCTTGTAAAGTCTTGTAACAATATTTCATGCTTTTTTTCACTATTTACACCTTTCTTATGCTTTATTTGACCCCTTTATGCACTCATAAGGCTTAATTGAGTGTATTTTTTAAAGTTAACCAAATAAAAAACACTAAATTCAAAATAATTCCTAACACCCACTTATAAGCCCAAGGTGGGACCCATTCACCATGGGTGGTGAATGAGTCCCTCTTAGCTCCAAATTCAAAATAATTCAAAATTTTGTTTTGGGATTTTATTCAAAAATACCTTATGTCAGCTTGTGATGAGGTATCATTGGGTAATTAGCCCATAAGTGTGCATAAATAATTGTTTTTCTTCTCATTTTAACCCCCATTCCCCATTCAATTCACCCATTCATCAAGTTCACTTGCATTCATTCAAGCACTTTGCATCATTCAATCAAGCATTCATCAAGCATCTCGGAGTAGCCATTGACATATCTTTAGAATTCTTCAACAAGGTTGTGGTGAGTTTAGGACACTTGCATGTTGTTTATTCATCATTCCTTTTCTATTTCATTCCATTTTTTCATTAAGGGTTTCATTACCAACGTGAGATTTGACCAAGGCAAATCCCTATACTCTAACCCTTAACCATTTTTCCCCCTTTGCATGTGTGTTTGTAGACTTGTGTATGTATATTTTTCAAGCAAATAGGTGTTGAAAGGTGGTCAAGAAGTAAACAAAGTGTTTTAAGTCAACTAAACCCTATTTCAAGCTTGGAGACAACCTACAGTCCGTTTTCTGTAGATTTGACTCTGTCAACTGGACAAGAAGACAAGTGCAGATCTGGAGCTCTAGAATTGACCTTTGATTTCACAGAATTTTGGGGGAGGATTGATTCACCATCAGTGGCAAAGGAGTCCCACCTTAAGGCTAAAAAGGGTGATTTTTTCAAATTCTAGTTATCGACAGTTAGAAACCTGTTTCAGGAGATTTTACCAGTAGGAGGATTGATTCACCATCTATGGTGAATGAGTCCCATTGGTCATCAGCAATGATTTTTCCAGCATTCCACAATCTTCTCAAATCTACAATCTATCTCCAGGTGCACTCCTTTCAATCTCTTTCATTTTTGTGTTCATTTGTGCTTGTTTCTTACATTCTTTTGCAAACATCACGGTGTTTTCAAACATTGCATATTTCATTAATTTTGCATCAATAGTGAATCAATTACAACATTTAGTTTCATTTACAACATTGCATTTAGTCATACACACATCATACAATCCTTTATTTGAGTGAACCACTTCAATTTTGGGGTTCTATCTCTCTCCTTTTAGCTGAAAGATCCTAAGAGTGCAAGAGAAGTCCATAGACACCACAAAATTATTGGTGCAATCTACAACAACAAAGTGTACACACTTGAGGCTGACCCTCATCCAAACATATTTTTAAACATTCATAAAAACATAGAGAATCCCTTGAACACATTAACACCAACCACACAAGTGGATCCTGTCCAACATCTTGAACCAATTTCGAAGCTCTTAGATGATGCTTGGGGTTCCTTAGACTTCACACCCACCTCCTTTGGACAATATCAGATCATACACAAAGACTCTAGCGATGGAAAAGAAATCATAGTTTTGTCAACACAAAACTTGGACACCCCTTCACAAGCATCCATCTCAACCATTTTAGAACAATAGACATTAGGTTACACAACAACCTTTGATGAATTTAGTCATGAACAACCACCAAATTCAAAATCAATGAAAAAAATTTATGGACGTGGTTATGAGCTTATGAAATAACTTGGATATAATGGGAAAGGATGTGGTGCTCAAGAACAAGGTATCCACAACCCTCTAGAGCCTAACACACAACAAATGACTCATGGTATTGATTATTGTCCTTTGATCGAGATAAAAAAAGCCTTCACTCAACATCAACAATCTTGCACAACATACTACTAAATCAACCTTAACTATCATCCATCCTAAACTCATCGACACTAGTGGTCTTGAAAATCATCCTTTACAAAACATGAAACAAACAAATGCACCTTTGCTTAATATCAATGTCATCTCACAAAATGCTCATGATTTGAATTCGTTAGATTTTATACCCTCCTATAATGAAGAAAACAAAATCTCACAATCTAAAGTGTCTTGCGTAGATGTGACAACTAATACTAAGCAAGGGGTATCTTTGTCACAAACCACAATACCACATTCTACCATTGATCAAGAGGGTATCTTGTCGAGACTCCTCCAAGATCACTTGATATCTCTTCCCCCTAGAACTCGAAAGAAATGTTATCACAAGACTTCATTTTGTGCATATCATAGAGTTCATGGTCATTCCACCAATGAATGTAATGCTTTGAGTAGTAAAATCCAACATCATAAGGAGTTTGGTATGCTTCCCTCTGTGGGGGGCACCTAATTCCTCTAATTGATACCGATTTTCACTCTAGAATTCATCTCATCTACCATTTTGGCTCACCTTTGTCCTGTACTAAGTGGGGGCAAGGAGTTTGCTAGCCTTGTCCTCACATGTCACTTGTGCTTGCCTCCTTTGGCTAGTCGTTAACCTTTCGTGAATACATAAGAGCAAGCTTGAGATGTGAACGACATGCCTTAAGTTGGCTTGAATATGACATACTTCCCTTTTTCATGATGTAGCTTATCAAAAATATATGACTTGGCATAGGGCTTTCTGAGTACGCTCTCATGTCCTCTTCTTCTACTTTAAAGAAATTGCTCACAGTACTGGTGTTCACAACTACTTTAAAGTGGGGGGCATACATCACCACTCACATTTCATTGTGCGATTTCCATTTTCTTGTGATTCCCTCTCTTGGACACATTTGGCACAATGTTCCCCAGGATGAGACCTTGCACTTGTTCTCTCTTAGAAACAAGATGAGACCGTTTTCACTTATCCTCGCTTGGACACATTAAGCATGATGTTCCCTAAGATGAGAAATTGCACGAATTAAGCAAAATCCATTTGATTAGTCCTTGCACTATTTTTCATTAACATTGTCTATGAGTGTCAAGCAAACAAATTTTCTTTTACTTCATAGAGATCAAAAATCATTTTCCTTTGTGGTTCCTTATTAAAGTTATCAGGAGGTATAACCTTGGTATGGTTGAGCAGGAAGCCCATTTTGAGGCATGAATTTCCCCATAGCCACCTATGTGTTTGTGAGTGCATACCAACTAGTGTATGTTTCTCACATTTTGGGCCTTCTCACCCAGCAAACAACCATGAGTTCCGTCACCCTAGAGTGAGTATGCATTTTCTTTTTGGACAAACAACTTAGATCTGATCCACAACTAGCTAGAGAAATGATTGAAGCTTGATCCACCTTTTCATTTTCATCATTCTCCTCCTCCTAGTTATTTCCATTACATGATTATGCATCTTGATGGTTTTATTTAGGATCTTGGATCCGAGGTGCTTGATTGCCTTCTTGATCTTTGTCATTCTTTGTCATTTGTATCTATACACTTGGATCTCTCTTGAACATCTACTTTAGTGTGAGTTTGAAGCAAGTTCATGCTCTCACTAAAGTGGGGGCTAAATGTACCATAGGAAAAAGGCAACTTGCTTGATTTGGGGAATAATTGATGATAAATTAGACTTAACAAGGCGTTGACTTGGTGTTGTGACGTGTTTTTCACATCCAAACTAGGTCTTGGGCCCTTTCAAGTGCATTTAGCGATGTCTTGTAAAAGTGTTGTAAAGTGTTGTAAAAGACTTTCACGCTATTCTAGATTATGAACCCATCTTCCCCTAATTTAACATTATAAAATGTATTTAAATGAATCTTCACATCAATCTAGAAGGCTTGTAAAATGAACTTAATATTATTCTAGTGTTATGTGTTTTACACATTCACATTGGTTCTTGTGCCTTTCTAGGTTGTGTGGACCTCATTTTAGTGTTGTAAAGTGTATTTAATCACACTTTCACATTGAATTTTGTGTCCCAAGCCCTAATTGATCTTTACATCATCATTAATAGGCCCCTATTACCCCATATTGTGCATCCCGAGGAAATATTTGATGAAATACCTAACATAGTCACTATAAAAACCTTATTTCTTATCTTCCAACATCCTAGCTATCAAATAGGCCCCACTGGGACTAATTCACCACCTGTGACGAATGAGTCCTTGCCAGGTGGGACTAATTCGTCCAAGGTGGTGAATGAGTCCCATTTGGGTTAATTTTCACCTTTGAGCAGGAAAAACTAAAATTTAAGTTTATTATTTTTACATGTCGGCCTTAGGGAGCCAATTTATAGACTGATAAGGCTAATTTCCTATAAAATAAAGTCTCTAAACCCTAAATCATAACCATTCTTCATTATTCATCCATCATTCTTCCATCTCAAGTCATCTCAAGTCAAGCAAGTGAGGGTTTCATCATTTCAAGTCATTAAGATAGCAATTTTCAGATATTTAAGGGCAGATTCTCCATGTTTTGCTACAAAAATTAAAGATAAATCTTAATGGAAAGGTAATTACTCCATTATTGCATGCTTCATTATATTATTTCTCTATTTTGGTTTAATTACCTAAAAAAGGTTTGACCAAGGAAAACCCCCATGCCCTAACATCCAACATTTCTCTTTCTTGTCTTATGTGTTTGCAGATTTAGACATCTTGGATTCTTAGAAATCATTGAATATTGCATTGCAAATTTGTTCAAGTCATCTCTTCATTGAATAAGTAAAAATACCCACAAAAAGTCACTTTCAAGCCCGAATCTGACAATTTCAAAACCAGACACTTGGAGAAGCAGAAAGTGCAGACCAAAAGCTCATGTTTCTAGCTTTGAATCTTTAGATATTCAAAAGTGGATTCATTTTCCATGGGTGGAAAATGAGTCCCACTTCCAAGCTTGATTTTGGTTTTCTGCATTTTTGGATACCCATTTGTTCGAAACAGGCTCCGGAACAGTTTCACGGATTTGGGACTAATTCACCCAGAATGGCGAATGAATCCCACCAGGCCTAAGAAACATCTTCAGAATTTTAGGTTCATTTCAAGTCTTCATCAAGTTTACAGGTGCACCTCTTCAATTTTATCCATTTTTGTTGCAATTTGCATTCATTTCTAGGTGTTTTTGCATTACACAATGTGTTTTCAAACATCTTGCAATGAGCAATAGTTTCCATTTGATAATCAATACCTTTCATTAGTTTTCTACTTTTAAATTAGTTTATTTAGACATATTACATCCATATCACATTAATCTTTCAATGTGAACATTGCATTTTGGCCCATCTTTCTCCTTTTAGGTGAAAACCCCTAAAAGTGCTAGAAAGACCTTTGGAAGCCAATATCTTTGTTACATTTGAAGAGTGGTAGACACACTTTGGTGTCAAAAAACTATCTGATCTCAACCAATGGTGTCTTGCTACGTTTGCACTCATTTTCTCTATTGTGCTTATGTTGATCTTGTATTGCCCTTTTATTGTTTCTATCTTTAGCAATTTTTTCTCTCTTTCTAGTTGATCCATTTCTCATAGAACTCAAGTTCTTCTTACCATTTGGTAGCTTTGATGTATAATGGTTTGGGCCCTTTAAAAAACTCATCTTTACCTTTATCAAAAATGAGTACAATATTATGCTACATTAGTTCCTTGTCAATATCGTGGTTGCTAGGGTTCTCTCTTATTTGCATGTGTCTTTTACTTCCTTTGTTCCTAACATAAGCACTTTAATAAAAATCTATTTTTTTGGTATTGAAAATTGTGCACATGCAATTTTAATATGTAGATGAAGTGTAAAATTATTATTGATTATATCATTGTTGAACCAATTAATATTTAAATAAAGTAATATTATAATATAATCTCATGTTATTTAATTATTTTTACTTAAAAATGATTACTCCATTAATATAAAAGTTTCTTTTAAGATAAATGATTCAATATTTTTATCTTATATTAACTAATTTTATCATATAAATTTCTTTTCCTAGAAATAATTTAAAACTTTTTTGTTTAAGACTTCAATTCCAATACTCAAACTGTAACAATTTCACCATTATAAAATAAAATTAAATACACATGACAAAAAAAAAAAGGAAGAGATAAACAACAGGTAAACAGGGGAAGAAAAATTCTAATGTTCAAACTGTAAGAATTTCACCATTATAAAATAATATTAAATACACATGACAAAAAAAGAGGGAAGAGATAAACAACAGGTAAACAGGGGAAGAAAAAAGTTCTAAGAATACCTGATGCAGAAAGCGCCCAATTGGCATCATAGCTTATACTCCAGAAAAAATAACCTCTCATTTCCTGGATGCCCATATACTTCACCCGCTCTGCTACAGTGTTTGAATTTTCATAACCCACCCAAACAAAATTTGCATGGCAGTAAGCAGATCTGAGGTTGTTGTCGATCTCTTCACTTGCACTATTCTCTATAATAAAATCCCGAATTTCTGTATAGAAGAATATGCCGGGCGTTTGGCTCAAGGGTTGGCTTGGCCCAGGGCCTATAGCAGGAACCCCAACTGCAAAACCAACGTCTTCACTATTATTTACAGGGGGGTCCAGGCTCCATGACCTCCCGTACATGGGAATGCCAGCACAGCCTGCTGCCTCGCCAATCCTTCTTCAAACCATTTTCTCACTCCATAATCAGTACTGTAGTCTGAGCTGTTATCATACAGAGCAGCATGCTCCCCCGTTATGTTTTCCCACTTCCCATGCAAATCAAAGCTCATGATATTCAACCAATCTAGATTCTGCCCCATGACGGCAACTGGGTATTTAATGAACTTGGAGTCTGAGTTTAATCTACTCGCGTTGAAATAGACTGCAGCCGTAAGCAACAGAGGAGGCAGTGATTGTGCTGCCGCCTCCGCCTCCACTGCGCTTCTCCATTCTGAGATCAGTTTTCCCAAGTTAGCTACGTCTTCCTCGCTCTCCGGGAATTCCCAGTCTAAATCAAGGCCGTCGAAGGAGTAAGTTCGGGCTAGTCGAATGGAGGACTGGATGAAGCTCTGTCTGAATCCATCTACAGAAGCCATTTGGGAAAACCTTTGTGGGTCGGCCGCTCCTCCGCCAATAGAAATCATGGTCTTCAACCTTGGATTCCTCATGCGCAATATAGAGCTGAAATTTGCAAACTGGGTATCCGTTGGTGTGGGTGTTACGGCGAAGGTGGTTTGGTTAAGTCCTATGAAAGCATAGTAGATGTGAGTGAATAAAGAAGAATCGATATCTTCTACTGGTGTGAGTAAAGGCATTGGAGAAAGCCAGTAACCTCCCTTCACTCTCTCGCCTGCACCTGCAATTGTTGTGAATGATGAACATGACCACCAGATGAAGAGGATCGTTGGAAGTAAAGAGGGCGACATTAGTCTGCAGATGGGAGTTAAACGGCTTGCTTGTTCGATGACCGCCTTTGCAGTGCAGAAACACCACTTCTGCTTTATTGTCAATAGCATTTTTCCTCCATGCCGGCCGTAGCTGGCTCCTTTGTCAGTTTGTTTTTGGATTTCCATGTTTGTTTCTCGGTCATATCAAACCCAATATTTCTTTTGTAAAATAATTGGGTGTAGGTGGAAAGTAGTAAACAATTCGTTGTCGGGGTGTGTATTAACTAATATTGGATTTTTTTTGTACTGATGGTTAGGATTGAGGGTGGTTTGAGATTTAAAATAATCAGTTTTCTAATTAAGATTTCCTAATTAGAAATTTTTTAAAAGTTAAGGATTTCAAGGTATTATCATTTCTTTTTCTTAATCAATCTTAATGAGATTTGAATCAATCAAATAATTATTATTAATGGGATTTGAATGAATCAAACAATTATTATTAATGCTATAGTAGGTTAAGAGAAAGTGTTTGAAGTATCTATGATCAAGTAATAAAAACAAAACAAAATATATATAATAATAAATATGAAAACATAGTTGGTTATATTAAAAATTATTTTATGGTTATTTTTATTTAGGTAAATTTGTCATATTATATGTTTTTTCAATTTTCACACCTTATATTTTTTGTCATTATGATTTGAAAGACTTGTTTTTTACTAGATCTAGCATGTTCAAAACTATTACATACATGATCTAAGCAACTAGAAGAGTTGGTTGGAATGAAGGAGGTGTATATAGCTTTGATGTTAGCAGAAGCATCCATTTTGTTTCCCTTTATTCAAATGATAATATCTAAACATGCAAACTTCTCCATTATATAACACTAAACACCTTCAATATTTACACTAAAAGAAAGTTTCTAGAAATCACCCTAACTCCTTAGAGAGACACCAAAATCTTCCTTTTGTGTCATAAAAATTTGTGCATCTAAAAGTAAAATAACCCTCAATCTATGTCTCCTAAAAGAAAAGTGGGCACATTCACTCATCTCTTAGAATGTGGTAATCTATCTCAATGTTCAATTGATAGGAGCTAATCCACATATACCCAAGGAGAATTATAAGTGCATGATATAAATGAAATTGAAGATAATTCACAAGGATAATATCTCCATCACAAATATAGAGCAATTTCGATGTATAATGATTCAATTTTGGATTCAACAACCTAGAGGGAGAAATCCAAGAATATATGATGTAATCCCTATAAATTTCCTCTTGAATGTATTTTTGAATCTCCTTTTAAACTATCAAGTATTTGTGATCCTCTAAGAAAAAATGAATGGTGGAAGATTATAAATTGAAATACCAATTGTTTGTAGAAGAGATATCACACTAATTAACTAACATTCTTCCCTCAAGTCTAAAGATCTCTCAAGATAACAAGTAAACCTAATTGGGATACCTCAAAGCACCTTCCAAACAATCTACAAAACCTTGAAGTATGTACAAATAACAAACAATCTTGAAAATCGTGTTTTGTACCCAACATTAACTTAAATCATACACAATAATAACATTGCAACTAACAAAAAATAGTCCATGCATGCATGAGCTATGTATAGGCTTAAGATTTACTCATTATAAAATATTTTTGATTTCTTTATCTTCAAAGAGAGTCATTTAATCTAGTCAACATTTAATAGTGGAATTTGGTTACATTCTTGAGTATAGGTAGAGAACAACCACCCAACACAAACATACATCTTGCATCAAAAATATAGATCAAGAGATGGGTCAAATAGGGTAACTTTTGGTAGGGGTGGTTGGTGTGTAGTCCTTAAAGTAAGAGTTATAATTGTTACAATTAAGGTTCCATAAAGCTTGTAAATCCTATGTATTTAATTAATCCTAATATTTTTTATAAACCATTCATAAGGAATGATTGGTTCACCATCAAAATAATTATTTTTTACTATTAGAGTTTTAATAATATAGTAATTAACCAAGGGTTGGAAATTAAATTTTGAATAGTAGTAAGTTACCATTTATCAAAAGAGAATATTGAAGGTTGAGAATTTTTGGACACTTGTGTTGTAATTTTGGATGGCTACAACACCTCCACATGAAGATGCTAGTTGCCTCACAAGATAGGACAAATTAGGTGTCTATAAGGAAAAATTAGTTCTTCATGTGCAAGAGGTGAGTCATGGATTTACAACCAATATTATTTTATCCATTAAATGATTGGGTTTATCTAAGAGATGCATTCCGATATGATAACCAACATGGTTTCCCCATTTAGAGGGTGGAAATTCTATATAAATAAGGGTAATGGTGCTAGAAATGGAACATTATGAGCTAGAGTGAGAAGTCTATTTGTAGGTACTGAAGGAGTGAATATTGAAGAGGAGAAAGTAAAGATTGTATGTAATATCTATTCTTGAAGATAATATATTGTTTTCCTCTCTTCTTGGTGGACTTTTTCCCTAAAGGTTTTCTACATGTAAATCTTGTGTTGTGGGATTATCTTTGGGAGTTTCTTGTATTCTTATGTTGTTGATTTGCACCTCTTTGTTGTTGCCATGTTATGGTGATATTATCTTCACTTTATTCTTGTTTTAAGTTCATCTCAAGTGGCTATAATAAGCATATTAAAGTGGCTAACTTTAGCATCATAAAGAAGCTAAATCTCAACATGGAAATTATTGCAAGTGTGTTGTAGATTTTGTCATTGATGTCAACAATTGGTCATTGAGGTCAACAGTATGGAGATTGTTGGAGTTATTGAAGAGTGTTGCACAAGAAAGAGTTATGGTGTTGTAGTTGTTGTGATTGTGATAAGGAAATATTTATGGTGTTGCTGAAGCAACTAGTTCACTTGGTTTCCAAGTTCTTTTGAGAAAATTTAAATAAAAGAGTGTGAAGTGTGATAGAGGTGTGTTCTGTGATTTGCTCCACATTTCTTCATGGTTGTAGATATGCTTGTGTGGTTTGAATATGATGATCAGAGGTGTTTAGAGGTTCTATATCATGAGATCTAGGTTTTGTATTGTGTGGAAGTGGAAGATTTATTTGATAGTATGCTTTCTTATGAAGAAGGTTGTCTAGGAGAAACGATATTGTTCCACATTTCTCTGCATTGTTGTTTCTTGTATTATGGATTTGGGAACATGCTTATATTTTCTATATTTATCTTCCCTTGAATTTTTTGGTGTTGAGTTGCTCCAAAAGTTCAATTTTTATGTTGTTGTTCAATGGTAGTGCATCCTGATGTGCAAGATGAAAGTAATCTTTGTTTTCGGTGGTTGTGGCAGTGTTGCAAAATATTCTGATGATCCTTGAATATTGTGGTATGTTTTATGGATGTTGTGAAGTGTTTATATGTGGTCTGTGTGGTGTTTCCAAACCTAGAGAGGCATGTATGTGGTAACTTGTTAGTGTTAGTGTAGGTTTGGATGACCTAGTGTGCTAGTGCTAATTGTGGAGGTTGGTTCTTAATTATGGATGTGATGAGTAGCATGTTGATATAGATTTGAGTCCTAGTTAACCAGTGATGTGGTATACCTTCACTTCTTTCCACCACAGAGGTGTTTAGTGCTGACCTATTTCCGTGTCACATGTTTGAGGTGAATACATTTCGTTAAGGATGACCTAATTACTATCATTTAGGTCACAGATGGTATAAATGCAAGGTGATTTGTTGGAGATGTTTTAAGGTGTGAGAATGATGCAAATTTGATCAAGTGTGGTGATCTGAGTGTAACTTAATTTCTATGACTTTGGATGCAATGAGAAGAAGGTGTCTACATTTTTAGAGTGCTTAAAGTTGTTGGAGGTAGTGATCCAAAGGTTGTGGATGGAATAAAGTTGTTGTGGTGAATTATTTCTATTGCTCTAAAATAGTGAATCTCTCTATAACAATTTCTTCTATTATTATTTCTTCTTGGCAATGAGCCACCCAATAGTAAGCCCTTGAAAATGAGTCTAATTGTATTCAATGTTGCTATTCTTATATATATGAGCTAATCCCCACCATGGTTTTTACCTACTTATGGTTTTTCACATAAATATAGTGTTCTCTTGTGTATGGTTGTGTTTGCATTTCTATTTCACAAGTTTACATTCTTCTAATGCTTAATGAGGGTTTAAAGTTTAATAAGGGTATGAAAGTTAATGAGGAATTAAATTTTTTAATATAAAACTAAATCACCCTCACTCTTAGTTGTCCTATGAATCTAAAAATCAATATCAAAGTTCTGGTTCCGTGGAGAAATCTTAACCACTTGAGGTAGATCTAGATGGCACACAGGAAGGGTGTCAAAGCTTCTATGTTCAATGGAATGAATTATGCTTATTGGAAAGCTAGGTTGGAATATTTTTTGGTCTCTCTACGATTTGGCATCTAGAAATTAGTTGGAAAAGGATAAATTATGTCTTCTAAGGGTATGTGCAAGATCGTCATGGGAAAAATAGGCCCTTAAGTGGCAAAAAATTTAGAAAAATCAGAGTTAGACAACTTGATGTAAAAATTTGAATAAGTTATCAATATTATTTCAAAAATAGGTAAGAATAGAAATTGTAGAAATTGAATGTAGTTTCAAAACTACTAGGTTTATTTATTTATTTTTAAATCTATTTAGTGAAAATTTGAAATTTCAATGTAGTAGTACTTAAGTTTTAGGGAAAAAATAAGAAGTAGGTGTTTGTTTGACCACCCTAACCACAATAAAATGATAATATTTTAGACATAAGTAGAGGACTAATGTCCAGATGTGATGCATATTTTTTTGTAATTTTTTTCCAAGTAAATAATTAATTATGAATTTTTTATTACAACTTTTAAAAAATATAAAAACTCGTATGTTTCACCACCTTAACTTGGTCAAAACTTCATGAAATTCAATTTATATTTTTTTAATCCTATAGTATGTGAAGCATAGAATATGATGCATGTTTTGGATTCAAAAAATGTGATACCGTTTGAAAGCTATAGATGTTTTTCAATCAGCCTATCAATCAGGAATTTAGTTGTAATTCAAATAGAAAATGAATAATAATTATTTATTAAATTCAAAATAAAGCATAATTTATATTGGTAGAAAGATGAGAATCTCCTTTAAAAACCCTTTTCATTTCATCAATTTTGGGTAAAAAAAAAGTTGTCAGCCACATACCCTACAAATACCCATCATATCACCACTTTTTGGCCCATCATCATCCTGAACATATCCCTAATGGTCCAAAAAGTGATGATGATATCAAGGAATATGAGAACAATGGCAAAAAAAGATGATATATTGAGTGAAATTTTTTATTCAGAACTTGGAAAGGTGATAAGTCTAAAAACTTCAAAAGAGACCTAGACAAAGTTGGAAATTATTTATGAAGGAGATGATAAAGTCAAACAAGCAAAGATGCAGAATTACAAAGCCAAATTTGAAACCTTGAGGATGTTTGAAGATGAAGATATCACGGCTTACATGCACAAAGTGGATGAAGTTGTTAATACCATCAATGGTCTTGGTGCTAAGCTAGAAGAAAGTGAGGTTGTGAAAATGTATTGAGGAGTTTCTGCTATTGAGGAAACTCAAAATTTACATCAATAGTCTACACATCAAATGTTTGCTACTTTAATTTCTTATGAATTGAGAGAGTTTGGTCAAGATGCTACAAAGAAAGAAATTGATTTTAAAGTCAACAAGGTAGAGAAGGATGATGAATCGCATCGATATGATCTTTATGAGGTGGAAGAAAATTTTGTAAGGAGATTGAAAAAGGGAATTAACAAATATAGAAGTAAGGTACCCTTTAAATATTTTAATTGTGGAAAGATAGGTCATTATGCCTCTAAATGTCCAATCAAAGTTGCAAATGACAAACATAAGGATCAAAAAGAAAAATTTGTCAAGAAGAGTTATTACATTGAAAAATACAATGGTGTATTTTATGGTGAAGAATTAGACTATCCTAATGATGAAAGTGATGAATGCTTGTTCATCAAGCTCTAAATTTTGGAACTAATTCTACTAATTTTTAAAGATGTATGAAGGAAAATGCTTTGAAAATAGGTCATAACATTGAAGGAACTATGGTGACTTCTTTTCATGCAAGAGAGGGGAGAAATAACTACATAATTGATAGTGGATGCTCAATTCATATGGCAAGTGATAAGAGTAATTTTTTAAAACTTCATAAGTATGATGATGGTCTTGTTAAGTTTGGTGATGATACATTTACTAAGATCTGTGGAAAAGGTTCAATTATTTTTTATGGAAAGCATAAAATAAATGATGTCCTTTATGTCAAGGGTCTCCAACATAATCTTTTGAGTGTAGGAAAAATGTGTAGCAAAAGATACAATTTTGTGTTTTAGGATGATGGGTGTGAAATTAGAAAAGGAAGATCTGGAGCTTTGGTTACTACAAGGACAAGGATGAAAGGTAATGTTTATCTGCTTAAAGGTAGTGGTACTAAGTTCTTTAAGTCTCAAATCAATGAAAGTTGGATATGGAATAGAAGAATGGGTCACATCAATTTTGATAGCCTAGTGAAGATCAATTCTACTAATGCTATGAGAGATCTACTAAAGATTATGAAGCCTATCAATGCAATTTGCAAGGAATGCTAGTTTGGAAAGAGAATAGAAAAGAGGTTCAAGACTAAGGAATATTCTATTGTAGGTCCTTTGGAGTTGGTGCATACAAACCTATGTCCATTTTACTTAAAATGCATGATGGTTTTGCTCATGCTATGAAGGGCTCGATCACACTCCCTTTACAAGTAGGATTGAAGAAATAAAGTGTATCATTCTCTATCATCTCTAATTAAAATCAATTTAATGTGAAGTCAGGCTACAAATGGCTTTACTCAATGGAAGAGGTCCCATTTGTTGTCCATAAGTGCTTAAATTTTCTAGTTGGAAATGAAATATTCATGGTGAACCATATTAGTGGCTTTAGCCCTTAGTCTTCTTGTGGAAAATTTTCCTTAGATTATTTTTGGCCTAAGCCCATGGAACCTATAAGACCTCATGAAGACTTCATTTTCTTATCCTACAAAAAGTTCAAAGAAAAATTCATAGCCAAGTTATCCCTTGAAAAATTTCCTCCACCTATGATCGAACCTCCTCCCCTTCAAGAAAACAATATTGAGCTTAAAGCCCTTTCAACTAACCAAGACCCATCCATCAAAAATCATTTTCCTATTTCCTAGAAAAGGCCAAGAGAAAACCAAACAAGTCATAATCCACCTCCTAAGAAAATTTATAAAGCCAAAGAGAAAGTGGTTGAACAAACTTCCATGTTTTCTTTTGTTCTTCCCTCACAAGAAGAAAAGTAACCTATGGTTGACAAACCCACTCCTCTACAAACACAACTTGAAAACCATGATAAAAGAAACCAAAATTATAGAGAGCGTAGGTGTAGATGTTGTGTTATTGATCGAAAGATAAACAAAGAAAAAAACATATAAAATAAAAATTCAAACTTGACAAAAGCAATAAGTGATGAGCCTCCTCCCTTACCAGAACCAATAGATCCTACGTCTCCAACAAAACAAGGACCAACACCTTCTATGGATATTATCATTCCTCCTCCTGTATCATTCCTCCTCCTGTTGTGGTTAACTTGGATGTTGATGAAGAAATAGCTAAAATTTATGAGCAAGTGAATAATGAGCTAAATTTATTATTTTCCTCTTCCATGAGCTTAAATTATAACAACCATGATGATCCTCCTAAACCGAGTGATGCACCACATGTTGAACTTGGTGATTCTCCTAGTATGTACAACACTTGATGTTGTCCCTCTCGCTAGTGATCTACAATCCACATATACTAAACAAGATTGGGAAGCAAATGACCTACTGGATGGTTGACTCACATTTTCTTTACAAGTCTTTTTTCTTTCCCTTTTGCTTTGTTTTTTATCGATTGAATGTGTGTAATGTTATCCCCCGTATTGTTTAATGTTTCCTATTTATGAGAATTACTCTATTTGTACCTTCATTCTTCTATATGTCATAAGTTTATTTTCCTTTTCATTGGTATTTACCTTTCATTTTCATTTATATTTTCATTTTTGTCTTGTGTTTTTCTTTTGGGGATGATGCAAGGTGTCGAGACACCCTATGTCTCTTCCATGTTGACCTAAAAGCTTTTTCATTATCATTTCTTTTCCTTGCATTTTTTTCTTGTGTTTTCCTTTTGGAGATGACGCAAGGTGTCGAGACATTCATGTTTCTTCCATGTTGACCCAAAAGTTTTTTCTTTGTTTTCACCCTCTTTGTGTCATTCTTCTAGTTCTTTGTGAATTTGGGGAATGATGATAGTTCTGAGCTCTCTAATATCATTGTAACAAAGAAAGATACTGACCCTAAATCCATAGATCCCTTATGTGTTTCTGGGGGGCAAACCTTTTTTCCTTTTTCATTTTTTTCTACTTTAAAGTAATTTCTCACAGTATGGTGTTAGTAATTTCTTTAAAGTTGAGGCATACATTGGCATTATTTTGGCATGATTTCATTTGCATATTTATTTCATGTTACTTGATGTGATTTTCTTACTTCATGTGATATGTTTTTCTCTATGTGGTGACATTGGGAGTAATTTCCTTCAAGAGTTTGATCTATCTTGGCATATTAGATTCCTCTTAGTGCTAATGTGATAGACTACATTCCCTAAGTTGTGAATCTTATATCCTTTGATTGGTCCTCTTTTGGAGACATTAGGGACAATTCCCCCTAATATTAAGACCTCACATGAATTAAGAAAAATCCTTTGAACATCCCTCTCTTGTTGCGTTGTATTTTTGTACCTTATTAAAGTAATGGAGGTATGGATTTGATATGGTCCCCTGGGGCTCACCTAGTGAACAACTAGCTTCACTAGCCCTTGTGAGCATGCATTTTCTCTTGTACCTTATTAAATTCATGGAGGTATGGCTTTGATATGGTCCCTGGGGCTCACCTAGTGAACAACTAGCTTCACTAGCCCTTGTGAGTGCACATCTTCTTTTTTTCCTCATTAAAGTCATGGAGGTATGACTTTGATATGGATCTCTTGGGGCTCACCTAGTGGACACCTAGCTTCACTAGCGCTTGTGAGCATGCATTTTGTTTGCATAGTGTATAATGTGTTCCACTTGTAAACCTTTTTATACAAATAGCCTAGACCCAGTCCACAATGCATTGGACAACCAATCGAAGCTTGATCTGTTGCATTTTCTTTTTTCCTTTTTCTCCTTTTTCAATCTTTGATGGTGTATGTTTGAGATCTGGTTGTGGATTGATATATCATCTACATGTGTGTTCCTTTGTGCCTATGTTGGTTTTTCATAATATCTCGATCCTGGGGCTTGGCCACCCTCTTGATTATTATCATCCTATCTTACAAGGGTGAGGCCACAATAGTGGTTTACAATTGAAGTGAGGAAGGAAAACTCACAAAAAATGAATCCATGGAAAAAAAATGATTTTAGGGGTTTGTACGAACCTATTGGTTCGACTGAACTCATTAGGGGTTCGCTAGAACCTGGATTTGGGCGAACCCTTTTAATTCTTTCCCGCAAAAAAATCCAAAAAAACCCCTTATAGAAGGGGGTTTGAATGAACCCTGGTTCAAACGAACCCGCCTTATTCCTCATCCCCCCCTTGAGACACAAAAAAAACCTACATTTTGGAACTTTGGAGCTTGCGTTGAGGATGAAAATGGAGGAATCTTCAAACCAACTAGAATTAGGTAGTCCTCGAACAAGCTTCTGACGAATATAATTTTAATATTTTTGGTTTTATTATCTATTTTTTTTTAGTTTTATAAACATAGGTTTTTCATGAAAATAAAAATATCAAAAAAAAAAATTGAAAAATATGTGCACCATATATTGAAGTCCTTGATCCAACAAAATAAAATAAAATTGAATTTCGATATATACAAAAAAGTTATACATTATAGTCGCGCTATGTCTAAAATGTAATTGGTTTGACTTTGAAACTTGATTAAAGAAAAAATATTCAATAAAAAAATGTCTAACCAAGTGGAAGCACTAGATACCAGAGTTACAAATCTAAATGAATTAGAATTTTATCCTTCATAGAAAAAAAGTTATGTGTTAAACGGTGTTCAACAATTTTTTAAAATGTTGTTTTTTGAAAAATACCAGTTTTTGTGGGAGATGGAAAAAGAAGTGCAATCTGATTCCAAAAATCTTGAAATAAATATTTTTAAAATCTATAGACAAAATGTGACAAGACTCAAGTTTGCATCTTCAAATTATTCACGGTTTAGTCGCTATAGGTGCCCAAATGTGAAGATTTAGTTAAAAATAATAATTTCAGTGTCTAGTTTGGCCAAAAATTGTAAACCACTATTGTGGGATCACCCACCGGCATTTGTATATTTGAACCACTCTTGATTGTGGGTGATCCCACAATAGTGGTTTACAATTTTTGGCCAAACTGGACACTTAAATTATTATTTTTAACTAAATCTTCACATTTGAGCACCTATAGCGGCTAAACCATGAGGAATTTGAAGATGATGCAAACTAGAGTCTCGTCACATTTTATCTATAGATTCTAAAAATATTTTTTTCAAAAATTTTGGAATTAGATTGCATTTCTTTTTCCATCTCCCACGAAAATTGAATTTTTTTAGAAAACAAGATTTTTAAAAAGTGACGGACACCGTATAACGCATAACTTTTTTTCAATAAAGGATAAAATTCTAATTCTTTCGAATTTAGATTTGTAACTCCGATATCTAGTGCTTCCACTTGGTTAGATAACTTTTTATTGAATATTTTTTCTTTAATCAAGTTTCGAAGTCAAACCAATTACAATTCAGACATAGCGCAATAGTATAATGTGCAACTTTTTTTCTGTGTATCAAAATTCAATTTTATTTTTGTTGGATCAAGGACTTCAATATCAGTGCACTCATATATTTTTCAATTTTTTTTATAATTTACTATTTTTCCACATGTGCATAACAGAGACCTTCATTTTTGATGAAAAACCTATGTTTAATAAAACTAAAAAAACAAATACATAATAAAATTAAAACATATTAAAATTATATTCGTTGGATAGCTCATTCTGAGGACTACCTGATTCCAGTTGGGTTTTGAAGACTTCCATTTTCATCCTCAACCCGAGCTTCGAAGCATAAAAAAATAGGTTTTTTTGAACAATTTCAAAAACAATTTCAAAAATCAAGGAAAAAGGGGGTTCGCTAAAACTAGGGGCATTCTAGCGAACCCCTAAAGGTTCAAGAGAACCAGGGTTCATTCGAACCCCCTTCAATATGCATTTTTATTTAATTTTTTGGGCAGGAAATGTGGGCCCAGCAATTAACAGGTTCACTCAAACACTAGTTTGATCGAACCCCTTTTCGGTTTGATCGAACTTGTAGGTTCATTCGAACCCCTAAAACCAATTTTTTTGTCATAGGGTCATTTTTTCTCATTTTTCCTTCCTCCATCAAATTGTAAACCACTATTGTGGCTTCACCCTTGTATGGTTGACTACTTTAGTGTGATTTTGAAGAAAGTTCATCCTCTCACTAAAGTGGGGGCTAAATGTAGTGTAGTAAAATGCATACCCTTACATTTTCACACTTTTTTGGGCCTTCCTTGCTTTACTTATTCCTATTTAAGTCTAAAATTGGTTCTATTTTGCATCCAAAAGAATAATAAATTATATCTTTTTATAGATAATCTTGACAAACATAAAAGAGTAAATGATAATTTAATGATCCTGGCTATGTGTCCCTAGTTTTTGGGTCAAGACTAAGATGCCACCTAGGGCGTCTTTGTCCCCCAAAGGCCTTGTGACCTTGATTTAAAAGGAACCTTAATTGGGCCCCTTTTTGGATTTTTTGCCTCAAATTTCATGCCTCGAGACTAAGATGCCACCTAGGGCATCTTAGTCGCCCTTAAGGTATTTTTGGGATTTAATTTCAAATCTTGGCGAGATTTAGCCTCCTTTAATTAATGAATTCATATGTCAGCTTGTTGTGGTGTAATTTTAGGATATTAAGCATAGGTAAGTATAAATACAAGGTTCTTTCAGTCATTTCTCATCCTAACACACCTAGCAATCTAAAAAGAATCTAAGCATTCAAGTACTCAAGCATTCAAGAGAAATTCATAAAGCATTTGGACCCATCATCAAGATTCAAGCATCATATCAAAGATCTTCTTGCATAATGTGTTTTTTTGAGCTAACATTTGTGATGTAGGGTTTTGATTCAAGTAAGCAATTCAAGTCAAGATCTATCAAGCATTCCTTTGATTCAAGATCTACATTGAAGCTATCCACCTCACACAATTTTTCAGATTTCATGATAAGGATTTGGTGAGTTGTAACATTGCATGTTGTTCATTCATCATTTCCCTTCAATATTCTATTTCATTTCAAGGTTTAATTACCAACAAGGAGTTTGACCAAGGAAAACCCCCATTTAATAACAATCAACAATTTTTTCCTCTCTTTTATGTTTGTGATTGCATATTTAGGTTGAAGAATTGAAGATCATTTGGAGTGAAAAGTTGCAAAGTTGTATTACAATGTTTTCATCTTCACAAAAACTCACCTAGAGGCTAGATCTGGAAGTTTCAGGACCTAAGATCTCAGAAGAAGGAAGTGCAAACATTGAGCCTCAGGATCACATTCGAAGATTTCAGAAATTTAGATCGGGACTAAGATGCTAGTAAGGGTGTCTTAGTTCTCTTGGTGTAATTTTGCAGAGATTATTTCAGATCATGCTCCAACATCCAAAGATTTTGCATTTCCCCTAAAAAACAACAGCAGGACTAAGACAACAGTAGGGGAATCTTAGTCCTCCCTGGCATATTTTGATAGATTTTTTGCATTTCCAAAATCCTCATCACATTTCTAGACTTCATAGGTACACACATCATAACTTTATGTTGTTTAACTTCATCATTTGCACTCCTCATTTAGCTTGCATTACTAGGTTTTGTGAGTTGAATGTTAAGTTGTCTTTTCCAAGCTTTTCCTTGGTGGTGAACCCCTCAAATCCTAAAGAACCCCCTCCTAGGTCTTCCTTGTTTTCAATTGACTCACCTTTGGGGTTGATAGTCAATCCAATTTGGGACCCTAGGACATTCTTGAATGACCTAAGGAAAATAGTGGCATTTCTACCATTAACATTTGTGATGCAGGGTTTTGATTCAAGCAAGTAATTCAATTCAAGATCTATCAAGCATTCATTTGATTCAAGATCTACATTCAAGCTAGCCACCTCACACAAGCTTGCAATTTTCATGACAATGGTTTGGTGAGTTGTAACATTACATTTTGTTCATTGATCATTTCCCTTCATTATTCTATTTCATTTCAAGGTTTAATTACCAATGAGGGGTTTGACCAAGGAAAACCCCCATTTACTAACAATCAACAAGTTTTTACTCTCTTGCATGTTTGTGATTGCAGATTTAGGTTGAAGACGTGAAGAACATTTGGAGAGAAAAGTTTCAAAGTTTTATTTCAAAGTTGTCATCTTCACGGAAACTCGCCTACAGGCCAGATTTGGAAGTTTTGGGACCTATTATCTGAGAAGAAAGAAGTGAAGACATTGAGCCTCAAGATCACATTTAGAGATTTTAGAAATTCAAACCGGGAATAAGACAGTAGTAAGGGAGTCTTAGTGCTCCTGGTAGAATTTTGTAGAGATTCTTTTGAATCTTGTTCTAACATCTAAAGCTTCTGCATTTATCTCAAAAAACAAAAGCAGGACTAAGAAAACATTAAGGACTTCTTAGTCCTCCCTGGCATATTTTGACAACATTTTTGCATTTCTAGAATCCTCATCACATTTCCATACTTCCCAGCTACACACATCATAACTTTTTGTTGTTTAATTTCATCATTTGCACTCCTCATTTAGCTTGCATTACTAGGTTTTATGAGTTGTATGTTAAGTTGTATTTTCCAATCTTTTTCTTGGTGGTGAACCCCTCAAAGCCTAAAGAGCCCCCTCCTAGGTCTTTCTTGTTGTGAATTGACTCACCTTTGGGGTTGATAGTCAATCCAATTTGGGACCCTAGGACATTCTTGAATGACCTAAGGCAAATAGTGGCATTTCCACCACCTTTTTTTTTTTTTGGTTCATATCCAAAAGATGAAAATAATTTACCATCCACTTGCATTATCTATCTTAGATCATTATTAGTTGTTAATCAAGGTTTGTCTAGTTATATAGATGAACTTAAGTTTCATAGCATGCAATTACATTTGTATTACATTCTAGATACCTTAATATAACCTCACTTTGTATCATATTTATATTGTATTGCACACACAACTACCACAAATAATAACATAAAAAAAATATGTTACCCTTCTATGGAGAAAAAATTGAAACTAAATTTAGATGATACTAGAGAACTTGTAGATGGAACTAAATATAAATAACTTGTTAAAAGTTTAATCTATGAAATAAAAATAAGAAATTTTTTCTTTTTGTATGAATCCTCACTAGATTCATGCAATAACCTAGATAAAATCAATGGGTGGTACTAAAAAATATCTCTTCAATATCTCAAGAGAATTCATGACTATGGAAAAAAATGCCCCAAGGAACAAGATTTCCAATACACAAATTAGGATTATGTAGGCATCTTGGAACAAGTGGAATCTACTTTAGGTTTCCTAATGCATTTGAGATCGATATTTGTCTCTTTGAAAGTAAAGGTGTATTCAAATTGGCATCTCTCTTATCAATGAAAGAAGAATATCTAGTGGTTTTAATGGTAACAATGGAAATTTCATGGCTCAAAAATATTCATGAATATTTCTAGGAGAAACAAAAATTTCCTAACATCTCTCATGGTTAGCAAAAAAAATTCAATTAAAATAACAAGAAATATTTTCTTTCATAATTAAACCAAACACATCAATGTAAAGATTTGAAATGACAACATGAACAAAACTACATTGTATAGCTAAAATATTTCCCAATTACAAAACCTTTTGAAAACCTAACCAAAGCACTTGGGAAAAAAAAATTGAAAGTGTTTAAAGCCATGCTTGGTCTCATAATTACTCTTATGGACCACGGGAGAGAAGAAACACTATTATACACAATTGTAGGTATAGGACACAAATATATTAATAATGCTTTATAGTATTATTAGTTAGATACAATAGAATTTGAATAGCTATTTCATTTTGATAAATATATACTTTGTAGAGTTCATTTGGTTACATTGATTATTGAATATAGCTAGGTTTCACTCTTTCATTTTTGAATTTTTTCAAATTCAATTTTCTAATCCAATGGTTTAAATTTTACAAATAATCATTGTAAAGATAATCATCACAAAAATATTACATAACAAGTAGTGTCAACCATCAAATTTAAACTCTAGTTATGACTATATATTTATAAGAATACCAATAATAAATGTAAAATAAAGAGAAAAAGAAAAGGTTACACACTTTTATCTATTATAGATGTCTAAGGGCCAAGTCTTGAGAAATTAAAAATGTAAAGAAACTATAAAACGAATATAATACTGTTTATTAAAGCTTCATCTTTCGTACAAATCAACATACCTACTAGTTAGTGACTATTCCTAATGGTAGCTAATCATTATCTCTACTTTTATTGTCATATTAACTATCCCTCCTTTCTAAATCACTACAAAAGAAAGAAAAAATTGTGTCTAGTTAAAATGGGTACAATTCATTTCTTGAAACAAGATATTCATAAGAAAAAATTGAAATCTACATAGAACTATGATTTTTTCAAATATATATGAAAATTGAAAAATCCTTAGATTCTAAGAATATAATGATAAAACAAATCATATTTTTACTATTAAACTATACCCGTCACAATTTCATTATATCATATATATATATATATATATATGATATAATGAAATTGTGATGGGTATATATATATATATATAATGCAAGTTCCTATCATCATATTTCCCTATTATAGAAGATGGCTTGTCTCATAAAATATAAAGAATCATCTCTAGCTTGCAAGGTGAAATTTATCAACGAACATATGTAATGTGGGGGCCACTAGGGTAGAAGACCCAGTATCCACCACCCATTGAATAACCGCCACCTCCATGCTCACTCCACCTCCCAAAAAATTTTCACTTTGATCCATTAAAAAACTTTATTTTAACAAATAAAAAATTACAACACCAATGGCTGCTCATAACACAATGAGTAACTCACCAATCATAATAGACAACTAAACATGCTTTTATATTTATAAAAAATGTCAACTTGCACATAAAAAGGCTCATTTACAATTTAATTTAAAACATACAAATACCCCCACTTGCAAATGTTTATCCCTCATTACATTTTATATTTACAACTACACATGCACACTTAATGGTGCTTTACATGACATAATCACAATCTCCTATTAACTCTATGGGATTTGAAATGCACAGTCTTCCACACACTCCCTGGAAGATACATGCATTTACTTCATTTCCTGGAGGTACCTGCATAGTTAAATACAGGTGTAAGGCTCCCCAGATAAACATCAAATCCAAATATAATGTAGAATTCAGTCATATCATCTTTAAAAACCTACGTAACTGGCAGCTTCAAATTCAAATGCACTCAAACAAATTCAAATTTGAAACACAACAACCAAATTGAATGCATTCAATTATTAGATTCAAATTCCTAAATAAGAGGGGGAAAGCAACCAGTGCCATTCACAATTGCATCTTGTGAAGAATTATTCTATGAAAAATTTAGAGTATCGAGAGGCATCCTCTACACATTCCTCCAATATCCCAAGTCTCAATTTGGTACTTTATACATTCTACTTATACTTATCTTCATGAACTGTGCATTTAACATTTATATTTATGCAATATCCTTTTACTTTGCTTTATAAGTAAATAAAAGGTCTTTTTTGGTGACGAGTTTTTACTTTGCTTTGTGTTCATTTTCTATTTTTTGTCATTTATTTCTGCAAATACGTGTATTTATATTTGTCTATTTTTGGTCATTTGTCATTTATTTCAAGGTTTATATCAAGGTTTATATTTTTCATTTATTTTTTCTTTTTTTTGGTCATTTCTCAAGGTTGGTCATTTATCAGGGTTTATTTATATGTATATACATGTATATATATATTTGTGCATTTATACATGTGTATATGTATATGCATTTAATATATGTGTATATATGTGTATTATGTATTTTAAAACATATACACAGATATATATACAAATACATACATACAGATACTTACATATGAATACATATATGCATGTATATATATACGTATACACACACACACACACACACACACACACACACACACACACACACACACACACACATATATATATAACTCTATTTAAATATATTTCATTTGGTCATCCAATACAATAGACTAGCATTTGTTTATTTTTTCTACTTTCCATTACACATATAGTAGGCCAGCATACATATATTTTTCATTTTATATTATGTGTCTCTTGTTCATTCAGCAAATCGATATATATGTGTGTATCATTTTCCTATCCTTTGAAAATGCAAACAATGGTACTGGTTAATCATTTACTTATGCATCTTATTGAATTTGTAAAAGAATGTGTGCAATGTTAATTATATATATATATATATATATATATATATATATATATATATATATATATATATATATATATATATATAACATAGCTTATTGAATTTGTAAATGAATTTGTATAATGATATATAACACAACTTATTGAATTTGCAAATGAATTTCTATAATGTTATATATATAACATTGTACACATTCATTTACAAATTCAATAAGCTATGTTTGAATTTGTAAATGAATGTGTACAATGTTTTATATATAACATTGTACACATTCCTTTACAAATTCAATACGCTGTGTGTTTGAATTTGTAAATGAATGTGTACAATGTAATATATATATAACATTGTACACATTCATTTACAAATTATGTGTTTGTTGTCTCTTCTTCATTGAGCAGATCAATATATATGTTTGTATCCTTTAACTATCCTTTCAAAATGCAAACAATGGTACTAGTTAATCATTTTCTTCTACACCTTTCACAACCCATGAAGGGTTTATTTGATGATTGAAAAATTATTATTGCTTATTTATGAAATAAATCATTCCTCTTACACTCCTTTTCACCATGTGTTGTTTGATTTTGTCAAGTCATGGTGTTGGTGTTTTACACATAGGTTCTTTTGGGTTAAATGATTTCCTCTCCCTATTTTACCACACGCTCATGGCCTAGTAAAGTCCATTGTATCATGATTTTGTCTACAAAAATGATAGAGGAATTTAGTGGGTTTGACTAGATGTCTGCAAAAAATGATTTTTTGGGTCTGCATCAACCTTTCTATAAAAAAACCATGTGAATATGGGCATAGATCGACAATCCTGTTTATTATACACCATTTTTGTGAAAACCCTTGCATGGTTTTTTCCAAATTTGTGTGCTTAAGAAATTAATCTCATGAAACCCTTGCATGGAATATTCGACATCTATCTAAAAATGCACTTTTGTATTCCTATGAGTGAGGAATTATTATTATGAAACCCTTGGTTACTTTTTTGTGCACATTTCTAAAACCTCAAGTCTGTAATCGATCTACCTCAATTCAAATTAATATCCTATCAATGTTGAATACATCACAACTTCTTTCATTTTCTGTACATTGATATATATGCATACATATATCTACGTATATATATACAGATATATGCATACATGTAGCTATGTAATTATATGTATACACAAATACATGTATACATATATCTATACAAATACATATAAATACATCTATATGTATGTATATATATGTAAACCCAAATTAAATGATGGAAGAGAATCAGATACCCAAAAAAAAAAACATTATTCATATGCATTAATCGGACCCCAAATGAAGTCTAATTGAGGTGTAATGTGTTTCCTGTCTGGTGCTAATGTTAGGAGATTAATATGTAGGAGTGATTTTGAATGGGCACCAAAATGATTTTATAAGGTGCTAATGTGAATTAGACCCATTGACTTTTGAGTGGATTTGAATGATAAAATAGATCTAATTGCATGTTAATAGTGACACAATTAGCATTGTTTTTTTGTTTTTCAATGTATATTAGTGGTTTTCTATGTAATTATATGTACACATACATATACATATAGATATATGTGTATATGTGCGTATACATATATTTAAATAGAAAAATGTATACTTATATAAATTTGTGTACATACATATGTTTGTTGATGTCTCTTGTCCATGGTGTGAGGTAATGACAAACATCATTCTCCTTTTAGAATGCAAACAATGGTACTCCTGGGTATTTTGGTTGTTTCTAGCTTGATTTCAACTTCTTTTTATCGCTTGCAACATTGTTTTTCTGACACTTTATGGCTTACAATGTACCAGATATTTAACAATCATGGCACCAGGGTAGAAGAGGAAAAGATCAAGTGGGAGACGCTTGATTAGAGTACCTCGTCAAGTGACATTCAATGTTCTAGATGTTGTTGATGAAGAGCCAGTAGTGAACATCAACGAGGAAGTTATTTCTAAAAATGTAGAACAAACCAATGAAAATGATGGTTTTGAACCTGCTATTCATAATACTGAAGTGGAAATGGAATCGCCACTTGCTAACCATGTGACAACCCCAGATCTATGCACGAAAAACTTGGTCTATGCATGACATGGAAAAATCCATAGTAGATGTTGAGGACAATCGAATGTCAATCAAAGGTTCGACGATCAAATGGGGAATCTCGCCCAGTAGTCTATGGACATGGCTCAATGGTGTGACATCCACAAAAAGGAGTCGGCCACAAACAGTCCTATCTGATAAAGAAGAAGCTAAAATTGTGCAGTGGTGTAAAGATATGGCTAATATTGGCCATGGCCTTCAAGTGTCACAGCTTAAGTCAATGGTGGCCCAAATGGTTGGAGCAAGGCCTAACCAATTCACAAATGGGATACCAAGGAGGTCATGGTGGGTTGGATTTCATCAAAGGCATCCCAATTTGACAATTCAAACACTCGAAGGAGTGGACACAAGTTGAGCTATAATACTATGCCCCAAAATAGTTTCTTCATTTTATGATAACTTGGAGGAGTTGTACAACAAACACAATTATGGGCCCAACAAAATATGGAATTGAAATGAAAAAAGTGTGTAGGCTGGTAGAAATTATGCAATGAGAGTTATTGCAAAAATAGGGATGAAATGTGTTCCATAATTAATTTCTAAAAGGAGAGAATGGATCACTGTTCTAGCTTGTGTTAGTGTAGTAGGTCAAGCTATACCCGGTTACTATTTGTTCAAGTCCAAAAGGAACATTAGAAACTATATTGTTAACTCTGAGCCAAGGGCATGCATGGCAATCCAAGAGCATGCTTGGATGACAAAAGAATTATTTATGGAATGGTTAAAACACTTTGCAAGAAATGTCCTAGGAGGGGTGTCACCAACCAATAGACAACTTTTCATCTTTGACGGTCATGGAAACCATGTGGCATTCAAAATGATCGAAGAAGCAAAGACTATGGGAATAGATTTACTCACACTTCTAGCACATTACAGCCAAAAATTGTAGCCCCTTGATGTTAGTGTGTTCTCACCATTTAAGAACTGCTTCAAACAACAAAGGAATATATCACTCTCTACAAATCCTCAACTTGACATTGGAAGGAAAGAGTTGGCAACACTTGTCAGCAAAGCTTTTACACAAGCTTTGAATCTTAATAACATTGCAAGTGGTTTTAGAAGAATAGGAATTTGGCCATTAGATCAACATGCACTTGACTTGGATATGGGGCCAAGCCAAACTTTTGTGGTTGAAGAGGAAGGAACCACATTGGGAGTAGAAACAAAGGGTGATAAAACTAATGATGAGGCACAGTTCATGACAAAAAAGACTTTTTTGAGGATAGCAGGTTGGAATGAGGAACAAATTGGATAGTTTGTGGAAACCATTTCTACAAGTATTCCCCCAAATCCAACAAACGAAGAAGGATATTGCCCAAAAAATATTGAGGCAACAAAAATTGAACAAGAACCAACAGTTCAATCATGCAATTAGGCAGTTAAAAATGAAGAGATTCTTAATCTACCATCTGAATTTCAAGATGCAGCTTTGAACCTAGGGGTGCATCTCAATTTTAGTCAAGTGGATGAAGGGTTGTCCATGCCCTCACCACAAAATGTTGATCCTAAAGATGTTATCCATTACTTCACAATTGGGAGAAATTGGGAGGCTGAAAATGATGAAGAGGATGGAGTCGAAGGTAATGACTCAAGTGACGAAGACGCTGACTATGTTCCATGCACACAAGTCAATGATCAACAACCAATAGGCAGGAGAAGCATTTTTTTGCAACTCCCAATGCAAAGGGGTCCTACGCCTTAGTAGGTAGTCTCAAATTTTAACATCGGATGATTTTTTCAATTTGCTGAATGAACAAGAGGCACATAAATGAAGAAACCAAGAATTGTAGCAAAGGAAAAGGGAGCGAATGGCTGAAAAGAAGGAAAAAAGAGAATAAATCCTCGCACAAATGGAGGCAAAGAGACTAGAGCATGCTACAAAAAAATAGAAAATTGCTAAGGAGAACCTAAGGTAGTGATATCAAAAGGAGCTTTAAAGGGAGCAAGCAAAGATTGCTCGATAGTTGAAGGATAACCAAACGCAGGCAAAAAGAGCAGAAAGAAATAGAAGTAAGAGTACTCCTACAACTCCTCTTCCAAGTCAACATCCAATTTTAAGGGACATGATTAAGATTTTGTCTCTAACCTTTACTGCTCTTACCAACCTACAAAATGGGTCTTTTGAAGGCTACTCTCCATAGTTATAGCTCAGTCTAGAGGCAAATCAAGCATTGCTTGCGTATATATCAAGTGCCATACAGAACAATCTGCAGTCCTTAACATCTTCTCCAATTGATGCGGAGTCAATTGACCCCCAAGGACACACCACTTGTTAATCAAATTTGTGGATGTCTAATTAGGATTTTTTGTTGTCAACTTTTTGACTTTGAAGTGTGCTAGAGTGTTTTTCGTAAAACTGAATGTTAGTCTATTGTATTGGACAATCAAAGGATACTAGTTTATTGTATTGGATAGCCAAAGGGTACTAGTCTCTAATTTTGTAGATCTGAATGGTAGTCTATTGTCAACTTATCTACTTCGATGTGTGCTAGTGTGTTTTTTGCAAGATTGAAGATTCCTTGTCTTGTTTCCAACTTTGTCTTAATCATGTTTATGTTGTAATAAATTTTATTTCAGCCTAGGCATGTTTTGGGAGCTATCCAAGTTAATGATCTATGCTTTTGTGATTCAAAATCAGTTTTGTGTTGGTTGTTTTCATATATCATTTTGTTGGATATGTGTTTGTTGTATTCGTATAACTAACATTGTTAAAAATTTAAATGTACATTAATAAATGTATGTAATTGAAATTCAGAAAATTATACACACACACACACACACACACACACACACACACAACTACATATACATATATATGCATACATATACATATATATGCATACATATACATATATATGCATACATATACATATATATGTATACATACATATATATATATGTGTGTGTGTGTGTGTGTATGTGTATACATAGTTATATATATATATACACACATACAACTATGTATATGCATACATATATATATATATAACTATACATCTATATGTAGCATATCCATAAATTGTAACTGTAAGTGTAGGTGGAAATCAATCTAATTGTAAATTGTAAGTGTAAGTTTACAATGAATAAGAAATATGTTCATAAATGAACACAAATATGTGTGTGTGTGTGTGTGTGTGTGTGTGTGTGTGTGTACACAACTAAGTATATGCATACATATATCTATACATCTATATGCAACATATCCATAAATTAATCTATTTGAAATTATAATTTTTTCAATACCTGCATTTGGAAATCAATCTAATTGTAAATTGTAAATGTAAGTTTACAATGAATAAGAAAAATGAACATTATAAATGAACACAGTGTCTACTGGACCATCACAACCAAAGTAAAGTCTTGAAAGACTTTACCTGAAATGTAATCTTGCAATTTGACATGCTCTTTACAACCTCCTACCCATTTGACATGCCTGCCACAAAAAACAAATATAATAGAACAAACAAACATAGAAAATAGTTATTGAAATAAATAAAAAGACATACTAGTTAGTGAACAATATAGAACAATAATTGAAACTTAGATCCATTTGAACAAAAAATCCTTAATTATTTGGTGTGTTGACAAACACATTTACCAAACTACCCACCATGAACATTGTTGCACCACCTCTCCTTGTTCTCTCGTGTCTAGAAGAAAATATTTACAATCACGGGTAGTCACAACCGAGGCTAGTAACATACAAACATCATACGACCTTTGAAATAATGCATGTACAACAACACATAATTAATCAAGTTCAACATATTAAAAGTTCCATATGGAGTAGATAAATATATGTAAAAAAATATAAATGCTAATAGCATTGTATACCAAGATTTATTCAACTTATATTCATTGTTTCTCATCAACCTTGGATATATGAGGAATGTGCAAAGGATGTCATTCAATGGTCTGTAGTATGGAGAGGATATTACTAGAGGAGAATAATTGAGAATGTCATTGGCTATTGTCCCTCTTATTTAGAAATTTTAATCTGTCAATTAAAGGCATTCAATTTGATTGTTTTGTTTCAAATTTGAATTTGTTATAGCATTTGAAGTTGCAGCTACCACTTACGTAGGTTTTTAGAGATGATATGACTGAATTCTGCATTATATTTGGATTCGATGTTTATTTGGGGAGCCTTATATATTTGTGATTTTTTGCATGTTTGTATGCATGCATACAGTCATACAAACATAAGCATACATGCAAACATTCATAGAAACATAAACATACATGCATGTACTCATATAAACATATACATACATATACATTATAGAAAATCACTGATATACATTGCAAAGCAAAAAAAACACCTAAATGTGTCACTATTAACATTTAATTAAAACTATTTTATCATTCAAATTCGCTCAAAATTCAATGGGTCTAATTCACATTAGCACCTTATAAAATCATTTTGGCGCCCATTAAAAATCACTCCTACATATTAATCTCCTAACATTAGCACTAGACACCAAACACATTACACCCCAATTAAACTTCATTTTGGTTTCGATTAATGCATGACTATTGTTTTTTTTTGGGCATCCCATTCTTTTCCATCATTTTACTGTGCGCTCTCTCTGGAAGGTTCTCACGGTGATGGAAGGTATATATATACATAAATACATACATGCACATGTACATATATATGTGCATGTATGTATATATGTGTGTATGTATGTGCATACATACATACATACATACATACATGCATTCATAAATATATACATATACATATATATATATATATATATATATATATATATATATATATATATATATATATATATATATGTATGTATGTATGTATGTATGTATGTATGTATGTATGTATGTATGTGCGTATGTATTTATGTGTGTATGTATGTGCATACATACATACATACATATATACATATATATATATATGTATGAATGTATGTATGTATGTATGTATGTATGTATGTATGTATAGCATGTGTGTATACATACATATATAATTTAATTGCATCCTAATAAGAATTAGGAGTACCATTGTTTGCACTTTGAAAGAAGAATGATGTTTGTTGTTACCTCACACCATGGACACATAAATTTATACATACATACATACATACATACAATGTGGGAAAAAAAACCAGCACCATGACCCAACAAAATCAAACAACACATGGCAAAAAGGCGTGTAAGAGGAATGATTTATTTCCTAAACAGGTAGTAATAATTTTTCAATCATCCAATAAACACATAATGGATCATGAAATATGCAAAAGAAAATGATTAACTAGTACCATTGTTTGCATTTTGAAAGGACAGGCAAAGCATACAAACATATATATCGATCTGCTCAATGAACAAGAGACAACAGACACATAATTTGTAAATGAATGTGTACAATGTTATATATATAACATTGTACAAATTTATTTGCAAATTTGAATAAGTTGTACACATTCTTCTACAAATTCAATAAGATGCAGAAGAAAATGATTAACCAGTACCATTGTTTGCATTTTGAAAGGATAGACACATATATATCGATTTGTTGAATGAACAAGAGACGTAGAATATAAAATGACAAATATATGTATGTTGTATTGTTGTATGTGCAATGGAAAGTAGAAAAATATAAAAAAAATGCTAGTCTATTGTATTGGACAACCAAATGAAACATATTTGAACAATGGGTTTTAGTTACAAATTCAAACACATAGTTTATTGAATTTGCAAATGAATGCATACAATCTTATATATATAACATTGTACATATTCATTTGCAAATTCAATAAGCTTCTAAAGTTATATATAACTAACATTGTACACATTCATTTTCAAAATCAATAAGTTGTGTTACATATAACTAACATTGTACATATTCATTTACAAATTAATAATATGTAGAAGAAAATGATTAACCAATACCATTGTTTTCATTTTCAAAGGATAGGCAAAGGATACACACATATATATATATGAACAAGAGATTTGATAAATTATTTGTATGTATATATATATATATATATATATATATATATATATATATATATATATATATATATAACATTGTACACATTCATTTACATAATATTGGTTTATCTAAATAATTAAATAATATTTTTAGTGTGAATTAGTAATAGGTTTAAAGAATTAGTAATATATTAATAAATATATTATTATAATATTTTAAATATAATAATTTATAGGGAGTGGACCATGGTTAGAATCACTGTGAGGGTAGGATTAGGGTTAGAATAATTTTTTAATCTAATTAGGGTTACATTCAATGTTAATATATTATGGGCTGACCAAAAATATAGATTAATGGCTATAATCACTTTAAGTAACCCTAATATGAATATAATAATCACAAGAATTAGAGTTCAATCTATGATTAGAATTAAGGATGCATTAAGAAGAGGATTGGAAGGATATATAGATTGTGCATGAAACCTCTTAAAAGGAAGGGAGGTGGCAAGAGAATAAAAAACCAAGGGTATGAGAGAAAAGGAGTTAAAAGGAGCAGTAAATAGGATTAAATCACAAAATAAATTAGATGGAAAAAATAGGCTAATAATATTATATAGAGAAATGAAAAAAAAAGTGTAAGTTTAAACTTAATTGAAAAAAAATGGTACACTACTTTTTATAATTTAATGATATATTTTAATTAAACTAATATGTTTCCATTTATAACATGATATACTAATACATTATATTAGTGTGATTAAAACTTGATGTAAAAAAAACATAGTTAAATCCGAAGCACTTTTACACTTGGGTTCAATGTTAAAAATTAGAACTTGATGTAAAAGCACACATAGTTAAATCCGAAGCACTTTTACACTTGAGTTTAATATTAAAAATAAAATATTATTAACTTTTAACACTTTGATTAATTAGATCAATTAAATAAAATTTATAGATTTATAAAACATATTTTTGAATACATATTTTTTAGTATATTTAATGATCCATTTAAACACAAAATATATAATTAGGTCAAGATGGTTACCAACTTATTGTTCAAAAATAATTAATGTTAATTTTTATTATTTTAAAACATTGTGATTATATATATTTTTTTGATAGGTTAACCAATATTCTCTTGAAAAATAAAATAAAATTCAAAAACAGCTGTACATATAATAAGATATATAATATAAATATTGATTAAAAAATATTATATGTTTTTTAAATTTATCAATTAATTTACAATATATGTTTCCATTATAAATTTAGAAACATATTATATGTATTAAAATATTACAAAACATATTATATATAATTCCCATATATTGGACACGGTAAAAAATAAAAAACTTGAGAAATACGGCGGCCTGCACAGGATTGTCAGTTGGCTGGCGCGCACGGACGGTCGAGTATGGTGCATGGGGCATCCGATACCCCATGCCGTTTTGGGGGCTAGATAGCCACAGCCCTCCCTTAATATGCAACCCTCCTCCTCAATATATATGATAAGGAGGTCTGCAAATCCTGCAGTTCATCAAGCTTGAGAACAAACGCTTACCAATTAGACTTGATTTGCCTAAAAAAAATTGATAAGAATTTGATGGGCTTGAGTAGAGTTTTCAAGCTTGGAATTTGTGTATAAAGGCTGATAGTATTATTTCAAGGTAGTGTTCCTGATTTCGTTATGGATGCTGGGATTTTGGATGATTGTAAGATCAGTATAGACAGGCAAGAAAATGGTGGGAAGAATTCTTCCAAAATTGAGAGTGCATGTAAGAAGAAGGTGAGTAAAATGATGAACATTCTGAAAAATCTGGCAAGAGAAGTGTGGTTGTTGGGCAAAGTTGATCCAAGGAGAGTCATACATGCAGTCAAAGTTGGACTGGCTGTAGCAGTTGTGTCATTGTTCTATCTGATGGAGCCTCTGTTCAATGGAGTCGATGATAATGCCATCTGGGCTATGATGACTGTTGCTGTGGTTTCTGAATTCACAGCAGGTAATTTCTCAGTGAATACTTGTTTTTGTTACAAGTTTATAGATACAGTTATACTATATACATCGTTGTTTCTAGAAAGTAAGTTACATCAAAATCTCCTTCCACTAAGCTGCCACAGCTTTGATAATTAATGATGAATCTGATTTTGTCCTTATTTTAGAGCTTTGTGAATACCAATCTGTGGGAATCAAGCTTGAACAGTTTTGTTGTCCAGGTGCTACTCTGTATAAGTGGCTGAACAGAGGAATAGGCACAGTGGTAGCAGGTTCTCTTGCTATATTGGTCAGTCATATTGCAGAGGAGGCTGGCGGGGTTGGAGAGCCTGTCATCATTGCTTCTTCCTGTTTCATTATTGGTAGGTTAATTCGGGAACATTCCTACATCAGTTTTTTCCCTTAATGATAAGAATTGTGATCACTTTTGATTCAACACTCACCTGGTATTGACTTTCATCACGAACAACTGCAACTTTCTTTCGTTTCTTCCCCAAGATAAAGAGAAAATATGACTACGGCTTGCTCATTTTCATTCTCAATTTCAACATGATAACAGTTTCTGGATACAGAGTTGACAACATATTAGTCATGACTTACCAACGCCTGTACACAATGGCAATTGGATTCACGACGGCCCTCCTTATTAATCTGTGTATCTGTCCCAACTGGGCTGGAGAAGATCTCCACAACTCCATTGTTAAGAGAATTCATGGTTTAGCAGATTCTCTTGAAGGTAAAATTAATACCTTAATTTGATACCATATCTGCTATCTATTTTCACAGCGTTTGTAGCATTTCAGGGAAGTGATAAATTGTTGCAGGATGCATGATGGAGTACATTAAAGGCTCCGAGAACTGTAAGATGAATGAAGGAGAATCGGTAAAATGTATAGAAGACACAATCTGCAAGGGATGTAACGATGTCTTAGATTCTAAAGCCAGTGAAGAATCCTTGGTATACCTCAAGATGTGTGATATTTGGAAAAGAAAATAATTTAGTTTATGATTTTTTTTATTGCAGTCCAATATGTATAGCTTGAACACAGACTAAAACCCATCTTGTAAAACATTATATTGAAAAGCTTCTAGAATTATTTTTATATACAAATTTGAATTATACTTTGTTATTTCTAATTTGTATATTTTAAATTATACTTTGTGATTTACAATTTGTATGTTTTGGGTTAAAGTCTCTAATTTATTTAGATTATATTGTATGTTTTATAAATTTATTTTTAATAAAATATTGAATATTATTTAAAAAGTTTCAGTGATTTTACAAGTAATAGAAAAAAATGTGTAGAGATTTTTTAATTTGTCTTTTAAATTTAATAGAATGAAATTTTTGTATATTGTTTTGATTATAGTAAATATATTTTATAGGAGCTAGTAAGGCTAAGCTCATACAAAGAAATAAGAAAGTCAAAAACAAAAGGAAATACCAAAAAACAAGACAATTTTTTTTATATTGTTATTGTTAATAATTCAATTTTTATAATCATCATTAAATTGTATTTAAACATTAGATTGAAATATTGTGTATGTTTGTAATTAAATGGTAGTAAAGTATTGTATTGAAAGATCCAATTTTTAGATTTAATTATGTATTTATTTTAGCATTAATATTTTAGATTATAGTGTAAAATGTATCTTTAACAGTTCTTCTTCGTCATAATAAATAATTATGAAGTGTGAATTACAATATTGTTACTAAAATAAATCTATCGTTAAATCTAAAACTTTATCTTTTAATTTTATAGATTGTAGAAATATCATATCTCTTTTATGTCATATTATTTGTTAAATATAATTTGTCTATGAATTAAAAATAATATAAAGAATACACACTTTATAGTTTGTACCAACAGTTAAGCTAAATAATACCTCAAATGAAATTATGGATATATTAATTTATTTGAAATTTTCACAAGCAAATTTTGCATGTTGGGAGCCGGGTCATGGCAAGTTCGGATTCAGGTATCCATGGAAGCAATATGTGAAAGTAGGAGGCCTGCTACGTCACATGGATTACTGTGTTGTTGCTCTGCATGGCTGCCTTCGTTCAGACCATCAGGTGAGACATGAAATCTTAACTACATTACTCAAGTTTTTAGAGAATTCAGGGGACTCTCCTGACTAAAATTTGTCACCATGCAGACACCCCACTTTAGCCAATTTGAACTGACCAAGCCATGCTCTTATAAAGTGGGTATGGAGGCAGCCAAAGTTCTGCATGAATTGGCAGAGAGCATAAAATGCATGAAGAAATGTCCTTCCCCACATTCCATGATGGCGAGTTTGAAGGTTGCAGTTGAGGACCTCCACTCGTTAGTCTGCATTGAGCACAGAATATGGTATATTATCAATCCAGATGAAAAGCTCACAAGTCCTGTGAAAATCACTAAACTAAGTGGAAACCCAAGAAAGCATCATGAGAAGCCACTGCATATCAGAATATCTAATGAAGGAGAGAAGAGTGATGTTGAGATGCAGTGTGAAAGCAAATGCAACGTGGCAAAGCGTGTTGAAGCATGGCCCACCTTTCCTTTACTTGTGATTGAGATGGTAGGCAGAGTAGAGGATCTTATAGAGGGTATACATGAGCTTGGGAAGCTCGCTGCGTTTGAACTTTAGTTCTTTATCAGACAGAGACAGATAAGAGGAGGGAGTTAGTAAAGGTTGTAATACAAGGTATTTGTTCACAGTTGTATGTCTTAGAGTCTGGTCCAGCTAAATATAATTGTAATTTTAAATGAATTATGTGATTAAACAAGCACATCACTTTGGAAGGTGTCTCCAGCTCTTTTTGCATTTAGCTGTTCGATTGAAACAATCTTAGGTTTCTTGACTCTTGTCCTACAAGGAACAAGGATAATGTCAATTGAATGCTAATTTAATACTAGCAAGGTGGGCAAATGGCGGTACAATGAAGAACCAAGCACTTTACCGTTGTGCTGACTCTTCCTGTGCAATTTGCACTTGTTTTGCCTGTCTTTTTGATACATCTTTTGGCATCCTGCAAAGAATTGGAACAATGTTATTTGAATATTTGTGATTTGGCTGAATGAGTATGAACGAATAATACTATGAGTGATTTACCGTTGTGCTGATTCTTCTTGCGTGGTTTGTATTTGCTTTGACTGTCTTTTAGTTTCATCCATAGATCTCTTGCAAATAATGGATATAGCATTGAAAAAGGCATTGGAAAGCATAAAAGTGATATAAGGCTATAAGTTCTATAAAGTTGAATTTGTCTGCTGGGCAATATGCAATTTTAGGAAAATTGGATTGTGATCAGTCCAATATGCTTCTGATTTATAGATAGAGCATATATTTGTAGTTGTGTTGGACCAAATGTGGTCAATGACTGACTTTCCCATGCTGTGTTGTTGGTCCAACATAAATTGTATATTGTTCTGCTGCATATAACTGTGAAGTATTTTTTTGCTTCTACTTTCAGAAAACATGTTCACATTAAAATCGCCTAAAATGTATAGCATGTTTTCTGAATTTGTGGATGCAATAATTATTTGCAAGATTGCAATTACTTCGTCTATGGCAGTTACAGGTCTCGCATATATATTACAAACATTGAGTTCATTGTTAGATAGCATTATTGTTGATGTGATGGCTTCAATATTTGATGTTTCATGTTGTTTTGATTTTGAAAGGAATGGATGTTTCCTAGTTAAAGTTGCTATGCCATGTATGTTATGCACAGAGAAGCTATCAAAATACTGTAACAAGATATTTAGCTCAAATGGATGCATATGTGTTTCTTGGAGACACAAGATATCAGATTGCATTATGCCATAGTCATTGACAATGTCTTCTGCATGTGCTTTCAAGCTACGAGTGTTCAATGTACATAGGAGCAAATGTGATTTTTTTTCTGAACATGTGCTCTGGTTATCAAATTGCCATTGTGCACATGTATGGAGATGAGACATTTCTAGTTGTATTTTGTTTTTAACTTTAAAGTTTTTTGTAGTTAAAGGTTGTAACAAAAATAATGATTCTACTGATTTTGTTCGTGATAGAGCTGTATAGGTTAGCCCATGTTGTCTAATGCCTGTGGGATCAAAAGCCAAGGCCTCCATTGTTAATCCTTGGGATCGATGTATGGTTCGTGTACATGCTACTTGTATTGGGAATTGTTTTCTAATTGTAATTTGCTTGTTTGTTGTTATTTTCTGGATTGGCCTAGCAATGCGTTGTATAGGCACCCAGTCTTTGTCAATGATAGTAGAATAGCATTGTGCTAGTTTTGTGCGTTGATGATGTCCGATTGATGGGTCATTAAATTTAATCCAGACAATATCAATATTGTTTTGTGTTGTATATGCTTTAAAAATTCCATCTGAACCGTTGATGAGGCCATCTTGAACATTGTAATTGCCTGCATAAAGTTCAACAAGAATGTTTGGTTTCAAGCATATTTGTGATGGAAGTGTCGTTGTGTGACTATATACTCGTATTGCATTAAGGTCCTCCTCAAGTTCATCTATTGCATCTAGCACTATCATTTGGGTTGGAATGATTGATAGCATTTTGTTGTTATGTGCTTGAACATCAATTCTCCTATAGAAAAGGTGCGGAAGCAATGGATCAAATGGTACAGGATGAAAGCAAATTTTGTTGAGATAGTCTATGTCATGAGTTGTCTAAATGCCTACTCGTAGTCTATTAAGGATTGAAATAAATATTTCATCTTTTTGTCTCATGGTAGTCACCAATGAATAGCATTTTATGTGGTCTTTCCAGAAACTATAAGGCATTAATTCAATTGGAGTAGGCCTATTTTCAAAAACCACAGAGTCAAGGACAGGTTGTGCCTGGTAAAGGTCACCACAAAATATTGTATCAAGGTTTCCAAAGTATGTTGTAGGCATTTGCATTATGTCTCGTAGTCTTCTATCAATATACCGTAGGAATGTTGATCCAACTAATGATATCTCATCTATAAGAAGTATGCGCAATTGATCATAGTGCTTTGACATAGTGTCAAGCACTTCAGTGTTCAGTGGCAGGAATTCTGATGTGTTAAAAGGTATGTGAAATGTTGAATGTAATGTGAATCCCCCTATGTTGTATGCTGCTTTATTTGTATATGCAGTTAATAAGCCCTTGGGTTTGTCTGGATTATTGTCAACAAAATTGCTATACATGCGAATGAGAGCTTGGTAGATGGCCTTTGCTGTAAAAGTCTTTCCTGTTCCAGCTCCCCCAGTCAAAAACAAGTGCAATGGCTTTTGTGGATTTTTCATCTTTTTTATGAGAACATCTTTAACAATTGCTTGTTGTTCTTTATTTAACATTCGTCTTAACTTGTAGTATTCATTGTTATCCATAATCTGTGGGTGCTTTTCAATTTCAAATCCATTGGAATGCATGGTATTTGGGTTTGAATGACCTATGTTTGGAAGGTCTGTTTGTATGTCATATAGTTCTTTCTGGTGAAGCTTTGCTTTCATTGCTAGGTCAATGAACTTTTCATCTTCAACAGACTGAAGATCATTTATAGCTTTGTCAATGTCACACCATGTGGAGTTTGTGCTGTGGATGAACTTTGCACTGTTTATCTGAATGGTTTCTCCATGGTACATGTATGCATGTTCCCAAGAGTCAAAGTTTTTTTTGAGTGTATGCTCATTAATGGTAAATGAAACATAGAGAACCAATTGCTCTCTATAATGATTCTCTATATCAAAGTGTTTGTTGAAATTGATAAACCGTACCACATTTGGTTTGGCCTTTAGTTCAATCGTAGCACCATATTTGTTGTATCTTGAAACAAATTCTACAAGACATATGTCCACCATTGTTTCAAGACATTTTAAATAGTAGTCTATAATAGATTTCGCAAGAACGTTTTCTGATTCGTCTGGCTCATTGCTCAATTATTTAACAAATTTTAGTACAAATGTGCGATCATAGTGAGATCGTGTATCAATGAATATATATTTTCTTGAACTGTAGTTTAATGGCAGTGACAAAACAATATGTGTAGCTTGTTGTGATGACATTTGTTGCAAGTTAAGCATGGCATTTCCAAGTTTACTCACCATTCATATTGCATCAATATTGTCTTGCTTGTGGTCTGTACGTATTTTTTTGAGTGCATATGTCATTGAATTGTCTACTTTTGCAATATATGAGCTATAATACATTGCAGTAGCATATGCATTGAGGACAAACTGTGCATCTGTATTAGCCTTCCAAAGATCTGGAATTTTCCTTGAAAAACTATTGTTCCATATTTGTGATGGTTTTCTTTGTAGAAAAAGTGTGGGCCTATTTAACGTTGAGCTCAAAGCTTCAATGTATTCATTGTCAGTTAAGTTTATTTTTTTCAAGAACATTTGAAAAGTGAATGTTTTGTCATAGTTTTCTTTTTGGAGTTTTGCAAAGATGTTAGTGGCATTTGCAGTTATCGCTTCAGTCTTTTGGAGTATTGGTAAAAGTATAGTTGACTTTTGCATTGGTGGAAAAGGAAAATTGTATCTACAAAGTCGTTTTCTTGATCTCTTGCATTTCTTTGTATGATGATGTTTGTGTAGCATTGCTAAAGCAGGTTCCAAATTTTTGGTGTCACAAGTAATATACTTATCAACAAAAGCTATGATGTCCGCATTGTTATCTTCTATGTAGATTGGTGCATTTTTAACCCATATGAGGAAATGATCATGTTCATTTCCTCGGTTTTGGAACTCAGTGACTGAGAAGTAATCAATGACATTTCCAAAGAAAGAGTCATCTATAAGTATCAATTTTTTTATTGCATTTATTCTATGTTTATAGTAACGTGCACAAGTGATAGGGTCTTTCTTGATTAGTTCAAATTTGTCAATGTGTGTTGGGCCATTAGATTATTGAGGGTTTTGTGCTGATTGGTGTAGATTGTGCAGCTCTTGTAATGTTTGAATTAATGGATCCCAATTTTGCTCAGCACTAGTGAAAGTGATGAAAAATGTCGGTGGTCCTAGTTGTCGAATCATAGCAAATACATTTTTCTTAAGTTGTTGTGAATAGTCTGGAGAGATTCTTATTCTTTTGAAATCAGCATATCCAATATCTAATTTAAGAATTTTTTCTAGATTTGGTTTGTGTTTAATTTCTTTTGCAAATAGCTTTCGTCCTTTTAACTAGCCTTTTCAGATTCTTATTGTCATTGTAGATAGTACTTGTTGTATTAGTACCTTAATAGCTTTGAAAAAAATGTTTGTTGTATGATATGCAAATTGTCTCTGTGACTGTAAGAGCTCCCAACGTATTATTTTCTGATATGCAAAGTTTTTTACAATGTCATTATCATGTGGTTTGCCAAAGAATAAAGTTGGGAAATTCATTTCTTCAGCATACATGTCCTTAAATATTCCGATTGGATACTTGTCCTCTGCAGGTGCAATTTCAATAATCTTGTCTTCCATGTTATGGATACTTCTAGACTCAGTAAATCCATGTATCAATGTTTCTGATGGGTTTTCATTTTCCATTTCACTATCTGATTATGTTTCACTTGTATTTTGTGGACTATTGTCTTCATTTTCTTGAGTGCATTGGAGAACTTCTTGCCAATCTTGGTTTATGTGGACTTTGTGCATTTTGTATAATGGTGTCCTTGTTAATTGAGTCAAAGCTTGCATAATGACATTTGGGCGCACCATGCCTTTTTGAAATGCATTTTTGTATTGTAAGCACCTTTTCAATGAAACAACAATTGTTTGTGTGTTGTTAATTGATTGTGGTAATGCTCTTTGTACAATGTTCATGTCAACAGGAACATTTATAATAGAACCTGTTAGGCCTATTTGAGACCTTTTGAACCCTAGTTCCCAAATCTGTGCAAATGCAATTCTAAGTGAGACAAGTCGTTCTTCTAGCTGAGTTAAATTTTGCACATAGCACAATGGTCTATTAGTTCTTATTTTCTGTGGGGTAGCATACTTTGGAATAGTGGACTGTTTTAATGCAAAGTAGCATACATGGCATATGAAATCTGTGAATGGCAAGGAATCTGATTGTAGTAGCTTACAATATAGTTCTTTTTTTTTTTCTTTGAATGTCCTGATGTCCTTGTGGAAACGGAGCACTTGGCAAATTGCACATGGGTATTTTGGTGTATCTTGTATTGCTGTTTTATAAATTTCTATTGGTGACAATGTTTTTGTTTTCTTTGGACTAGTAGGTATACTTTCTTTTTGTTTTTCTTTTCTAATCAAGTTCTTCAGGTGATTAAGTCTTATTGTTGATTTATGTTTAAAATTGTTTGCTGTGACAAATGGTATCAAATTCTTCTTGTTTTTTGGCAAAGCATGTGTCTTGTTCAAGTAAGTAATTTTGTATTGTGGATGACTTCTGATCAAATTTTTAAGTTGGAGTAAGCTTGTTGAGCATTGGCGAGTTAGATTTTGGTCTTTGATTCTTAGAAGCGGCTCAAAATGTCTAGCCAAAGGGTTTGTATCATGGAACAGTATAGAGACCGATTCTGTATATCGAGAATCATTGAAATCTAAGTACTTTCTTGATGTTGTCAATGACTAGAGGCTTATTTGTATTTTCAACCATTTGGATATCCAGTGAATGCAGAACAAGTCACCCCACAATCCACATTCACTATGGTTTGTGCATGGTCTTGCAGACAATCGCATTTTGCGGAAGTATGTTTCTTGGTCATGTACTTTGTGCAATGTATATAAAGTATGAGGATTTAGTTTAGTGTTATATGATTTAATTTCTTCTTTGTCCTTATTTTGAAGACAAGTTAGGTAATGATCTAAAGCTCCATTTCATAATTGAGTTGAGGTGTACTGATTGTTAAGTAGTACTTGAAGCGAGTCAAACAAACAATCACCAGCATTGTATGCAAATGTGCTTAATCTACAAAGACCTTCAGCCCTAAGGGCATTGTCAATGTTTGATATCTGAGGATACTTTGTGCACAGTTTTTTAATTTCATGTGAACCTTTGGGCTGTTTTGAAGTTACGTTTTGTGTTTCAATGTTTAAGAATGGTTCAAAGTGTCCACTTAAAGAAGTTATGTCATGAAATAGTATAGAGACTGATTTTGTGTAGTCAGAAGTATTGAACTGTAAGTACCTTCTTGTTGTTGTTCTTGACCAAAGGCATATTTGTATATTCAACCATTTGGATATCTAGTGAATGCAGAATAAGTCACCCCACAATCCACTTTCAGTGCAATCTTCCGGTGGCTTTGCAGATAATCGCATTCTGCAGAAATATGTTTGCGGATCATGTACTTTGTGCAATGTATATAGAGTATCAGGATCTAGCTCATAGTTGTATGATTTTATTGCTTCTTTGTCCTTGTTTTGAAGGCAACTCAAGAAGTAATCTATAGCTCCATTTCGTAGTTGAATTGATGTGTAGCGATTGTTAAGCAATAGCTGTAATGAGTCAAACAAACAATCGCCAACATTGTATGCAAAAGTACTTAATTTGTAAAGCCCTTCGCTCTTAAGCGCGTAGTCAATATTTGATATTTGGGGGTGCTTTGTCAATTCATAGGTGTCAACATCTATCATTTTCTTTGTTTCTTTTGTATCCTAATGTGTTTGAGAATAGAAAATGTTATGTATGAATAGTATCAAATGCTATCATCCAGATTACAAAATCTATAGTTTTATCCTATGTTGCCTATGTGCTTTTACTCAATAGCATTGTATAGTATTAATCATGTTGTCAAGCATCTTGGAAGATAATAATCTCTATATATGTTGGAAAATGGATCTTGAGTAGTAGCAGAAGCCTACGTTACATATTATACAATAAACAATTTTCTAGCAGCACAAGGGGAAAATAGTATTAATTCTTCAACCTGACCTTGTCATCCATTGTCCCCCACGAGGATTGTATGTACTTATTCCTGTTACATTGACACATTGGATAAATGAGTACAATGCATGATGTATACTTTCAATGCCACAAACACAAAACAATATTTTCACGTGGCTTTGTTTATATGCAAGAAATGGTGGATAAGAATATTCTTTGCTCACATTGTCAATCTAAGGCTATGGTCTTCAAATGTTCTGTGTACTTGGATTACTTTGTTTCTATGTGCTTCTAAGTGACTGATTTTCTCAAAGAGAAAATGATTTTAAAAGCTATTCACATAAACATGAATTAAGTGGCATGTAGGGAATAGTTTCATAAATCATTTCTATTTTTAAAAAATCAGGGAAATGCAAAGACATTGATTGATCAAAGAAGATCTATGGCTTTTCTTATTTGTGGTAATAGCTTTTAAAATCATTAGAGTTTTAAAAATTTGAGGAAAATGCAAAGTCATAGAACCATTGAGCAAAAGCAAAGACATAGATCAATTAAATAATAATAAAAAAAGATTAAAACTCACAGGTGCAAGCACATAGTGCATAAATACAAAGTAGAAGCATTAAATTGCATGTGGCTAGATGAGAAACTATTGGAATGGATTGGTGGACATGTATAGCCAGGTTGCTTTGTTCATTTGTTATAGGCTTAAGTCACTTGTTAAGCATGACTATTACTTTGCGGAAATTGTTTTTCTATTCTACAAGTCTTTGTTCTAGAAGAGTTTACAGTGATTGAGCAGACTTTGTTATAGTTACAGTGTCCAGAACCAGAAACGAGTTACTTGAGGCAATAAATAGTTTCTTTTGTCAGTTTTCTCTTACTGTAGAGGTATATAGCAGACAGTGAAATTGGCAATGTGAGCAAAAAAAATTGTGTTTAATGTCATTTTGCATGTAAACAAGACCATGGAAAAATATTGCATCATGTCTATGAGTAACGTAGTACATCATTCATTGTACTCATGTGCCATGTCATCTTTTGAAATTAACTTTGTGGTCTTTTTTTGCAATACAGGAAGATTAAACACATGTTCACTTGCACAGTGCATAGCAACTTGCCACAGATATAAGTAGTCTTATGAACAAAATTGCCTTAAATGCATATAGGTAAAAGCCAGTTGACATAAAACAAAGACTTATGACTTTATAGGCTATTTGAAACTATAAAAAGGGTTTAAAAATTGCATTCTAGCAGTTCATTCTATTCTATGGATATTGTATAGAGGAAGTATAACTAGTTAACACATAAGCAAAACTTGTTCTATTTTTTGAAGACAAATTACTATTGCAATTGTGGAAAATGCATTTTCCTGTTTCTATATGTGCAAGCAACCTTTTAAATCATTTGTGTTCAAAGAAATGAGGAATACAAGATGACAAAATGAAAACATGAAAAAGAACTTTATGCAGTCATTATATTGAAGAATTTCAATTGCATTTCAAGAAAAGCAGAAAGACAATTTAGAGAGCTGACCTTGCAATCTGCTATTGAATGATCAAGTATACTTGCAGCAATGTACAAATTCTGGCTGTTATTATAGGCACAAGTAATTTTTCCTAGTACAATGACAAAATTGAGAAGTGAGCAAACTGTAAAAACATATACTATTTCATCTACAACCATGGGAAATCTTCCTAGAAGCGCATATTTGGAAAAATCTGCATTGTTTTTTTTTTTTTTTTAAAGGAGAAGGTTAATATGCTAACTGCACGTTGTAGTTTGTGCATGATTGTTTAAATACAGTTGACAACACTGATCCCTGTCACAAGGACAATTTAGACAAATGAGTACAGTGAGTGACATATGCTATGTTATTCATAAAAACAAAACAAAATTCTCATGTAGATTCATTTGGACGAGAAAGAACCTAAGTAAGAACTTTTGTTTCTTATAATGCAAATTGCATTTTATAATTTTAAAATACTTATTGTTATTTGTGTACCCTATAATATAGATTTTTTTTTGCATTTTCATGCACTGGTGTAATTCTGTAATTGCAATAGTGGCATAAGCTATTTAAGAGCAATCAATGGAATAGATGCCATTTTTGCTTAAGTGTCTGAAGAAGTGTAAATAGGCCATGGCAACCTGTCAATACTAAGCCAAAAAACAACACAGACCTATGCCACCACTGTGTTCTGATAAAAAAAATTTCTAGCTATTGTTTAATGCTAGACCAGCTATCACTTAATAGTCAAAGCCAGATAAATATTGATTTTCTAACTAAATGGGGTCATTTCATTTCCATTTGCATAAGTTTATTGTGTACCATTATGTAGCACTTACTATTACTTGTGCAACCAAGCCACATGGGAGTAGAATTCATAACTCATGGCATTTAGATACACTCAAGGAGAAATACAGACCAAGGTTGTTGGCATCCTGATAAGAAAGATGATGACATACATCCAATTAATGTATGCCACAACATCTTATTCAATGAAGATGATTTGGATAGGGACATTACAAATGAGAATCCTTATTGGTGTGTGAGTAATCCTCTTTTTCAAGACTTCTCAAGGAAATTGCATGTGAATACTATCAGTGAACAGGTGAAATCAGGTTTATTAATTGACTTTTATTGATGGGTCAAATGTGCACAAGAATAGTTATAATTATTTCTTTCTTTTTATTACTATGTATGTAAATACTATTTAGCAGCTACCTAATTAATTAGATATCAAATGATAGAAGGGAAAAGAAGATTAATTAATTAAGATAATTTGATTCATTAATTAATAAGGTGAATTATCATGTAAAAGTACATAGATTAGAAGTTTGGAAAAAATCCTCTTTCCTTTATGCTTTAATGACAACAAGAAAGCTGAAAGCAATTGTGGAATTTAGGCTTATATCTGTAAATTGCATTTGCTTGATAGCATGCAAAGCCTTCTCAACACATTGTCCACATATTGTTCAAAAGGGCCCATTATGGCACATGCTAACAACACAGTGTCTCTAAAGTTTGCACTATGGAACTATGATGTAGTAATTGAAGATATGTAATATTTAGAGGACTCATAAGCACCAAGTTATCATTAAGCTTCCATATTGTACATTGGAGAAAAGAAAATTGTTCATCTGAGGAACTAGTCTATGAAGATTAGCGTAGGCTGAGCACTGTGAAACCCAATCTACCTATGGACTCTTAAATAAAAGAAAACTAATGAAAATAACTATTTATTGCCTAAAGTAACTTGTCTACAAGTGTCCTTTTTTGGAACCATGACAACCTTTTCCCTGTCATTGTAAACTCTCTCCTAGAGAAGACATATAGACACACACATATATATATATACATATGTATATATATGTACAGATACATCCATGTAGACACACATAAATGCATGTATGGATGTAAACATATATGCATCCGTGCATATACACATAGATGCATCTATACACACATACATATATGCATTAATACAGACATGCATAGATATATCCAGAGACATATGCATACACGCATATATGCATCTACAAATGTTTACATAGATAAATGCATATGTACATAGAGACATGCATACATACATACATGCACCGACACATCAGGCACAAAGTGATATTAATAGTCCAACTAAAGCACTATGAAACACAACTTCATTATGCACTTAAAATAAGAAACTATGGAAAATAACAAATTATCACCTCAAGCTACTTGTTTCTGGGTCTGGACTCTGTAACTATAACATCTCCTGCTCATTGGCTACAAACTCTTCCTCAGAACATGCACTTACAGAACACAAAGACAACACATGCAAAGTAATAGAGATGCATAGCAAGTGGATTAACTCTATATTAAATGACCAAAGTACCCTGGCCACGCGTGGCCACAAAGCCATCCCAACGCATTCACCTCGAGCTAGATGCCATTCAATGCATTTAATTTGTATTCATGTAGTACGTATGTCTACTCGCCAGTTTTATAAACTATGTCTTTGCTTAAATTTATTTAATCAATTTATGCGCTCGCATTTTCCTGATATTTTAATGCATTTAATCTGCATTCATGGATTACGTACCTCTAGCCACCAGTTTTCAAACTATGCCTTTGCTTAAATTTATTTAATCAGTCCATGCGTTTGCATTTTCCCAAATTTTCAAAACAAAAATGATTTATAAAGCTACTCAGACGAATAGGGAAATAGATAAATGCTAATTTTCCAATATAAATAATAGCTCTCCAAATTCAAACTATACAAAAAAATAAGTAATATGTTAAATGCCGAAATGTGATTGCCCAATGCTGCCAGTTAAAAGCATTCCAACCGAATGCATGAGTATTACTGCCTTGACGCTAGGAACCAATAAAATTCAGACTATACAAAACAGTTTATCCAAGTGAGTGCTATTAGGTTTGTTATCTTCAATTTCAAACTCCTTTAACTTTCATGCATTTTCTTTGATGGTAGGATATGGAGATTCTTTTTTATTGAGAGTTCGGAACAATATAACAAATGTTTTTGATATACTATGTTTAGCACATTGCAACAACAAATAAATACAAAGACTGTGGAAGCCTTCTTTTAGAGGTTGGAGCATAAGTAAACAGCATAGGTACCCTTGAATACTTCTTTATGTTCTCATTCTACTAGAGCATTGTAGAGCTCTGAATGTTGTTTTTAGTTACTTGTTATTCAGTATGCTGTAAAAGTGAGGTAAAAAAATTGAAAAATCATAATGAATTAGAAAGCTGAAGAATCCATTGTTTTTTCTGTTTTCTAAATTCCTAATTATTTCATTTAACAAAATAAAGTTCTTCACCAGATTATGCTAAACTAAAATAGATGGAGGAGGAAATGTGTCTCTGTCAGAAGCAGTTCTTGAGTCATATGAATTGATAGCAAAATTACCAGATACCCTTTTTTGCATTACTATACGTGTATTTTGCAAAAGTAATCTGATAAAAAATCAATGTTCATAAAAGCTTTTTAACAGATTATTGGAGTTTAAACTATTACTTGTTTATGCTACATGCCATTGTATTTCATAGCTTATGTTTCCTATGCATTCCTTGTTTCCAATTCCTAGAACTTGTCTATATTTCCACATTGTGAATATATGTCTATGATAGCATTTTGAACTGTTATATCTACCTATAAGCTAATACATAGCTGTTGGGGCTAAATAAGTGTGGGCAATATTATAGAGACAAACTTATTTCAAGTGCCTTAAACTCATTGTCATCTTACAAATAGGTTTGTACTTTTTTTGTGATATCTACCAGTAGCAAGGGAGCAATGAAGTGCCTAGCTAACAATTGCATCTTATGTTTTTATTCCCTCTTGTTTAGACTAAGAATCTCCATTTGTGGTATAATCATATAGTTTGTTTTGCTATAACTTGGAAAACAGGGGCTTGATTGCATTGTACAGTTATAAATTCATTTTTAATACATTATGGTTGTACCGGATCTTATTAAGGTGGTAGAACATGATAAGCAATCCAACCAAAGAATGTGTAATTTAAGTCATTTTCCATATGTAGACAAGTTTTGATGGTAGAAAGGTAGACAACAATAATATAGTGTGGAGTACAGTGGAGGCTTATGCAAAGATGAAAATAGTGAGTTGTTCCGACAATTTTTCAAGACTCTCTAAGTTAATACAGTTAGTCTAGGAATATGTGGGGTATACATATGATGATTGAAAAGAAGCTCTATCTATAGCAATATAAGACAAAGAGACAAATATTATTTTTTTAATGATTTGTGTTTTTTGATTCAAAGTTTTCTAATATATGTGTTATTATCAGTCATGTATTTCAAAACAATGTTACTCCATATACAACTAAATTTAAGCAAAGGCATAGATTTGAGAATTGACAGCTTTTATCAATACAAAGGGGACGTTTATAGTGATAGAGCAAAAGCTCCTATGCTCATTGAATGAACACCAAGAGACGAGTTACTCAACATAACAAATTGCTACTTTTATTTATTTTGCTTCATTTTATCCCAGAAACACAAGTTGGGTTTCACAATGCATCAAAACACATCTATGCAAACAACTCCCAAAATTATAACTACAATGGATGACAGTGATAGTGTAATGGATACTAATAGTCAAAACACTGAAAAAACCAACAAGTCATCTATGGCATTTACAACTTTTGCAATAATTATTATAGGCATAGAGTTCGTGTTAAATAGTTCTATTGTTCATATCATGGCTTCAACATTCTTCATGTCAAATTGCATTATGTGACAAAGTTAAAATGTAAAAACCAAAGTGTCCATTATGAACACTTATTGCATTCCATGGGACCACATTTCTTTGAGGAGTTTTTTTTGAACAATTCACTTCCCTTGTGTATGCTTCCATATTTTGCATATGTTCCTATCAACACATTAACTATAACAGTTCACAAAATTTCCTTATCCTTTATGCTTTCTTCATAGCAAAAAATCTCAAAGCAATTGCAGACTCTAAGTTTCCATAACACAAGCTTATAGAACATAAAAATAGCACACAAAAAGTAATAGAGATGCATAGCAAGTGGCTTATCTCTATATTAAATGACCAAAGTACCATGCCCACATGTGGCCACCAACCCATTCCAGCGCGTTCACCTCCAGCCAGATGCCATTTAATGCATTTAATTTGTATTCATGGATTGCACTCACATTTTCCTGATATTTTAATGCATTTAATCTGCATTCATGGATTGCATACCTCTAGCTGCCAACTTTTACACTATGCCTTTGCTTAAATTTTTTTAATCATTTTATGTGTTCGCATTTTCCTGATTTTTTTTTTAAAAAATGATTTATAAAGCTACTCAGACAAATAGAAAAACAGATAGATGCTAATCTTCCAATATTAAAGTTAGCTCTCCAAATTTAAACTATACAAAGAAAAAGTAATATGTTATATGCTGAAATGTGATTGGCCAATGCTCCCGGTTAAAAAGCATTCCAGGCAAATGCATAGGCAAATTAAACATGCGTTCACAGGAAAGAGCTTTTGATTCTGAATCCACATGCATACTTTGATTAGAACTAGTGGCTGAAGGTACATAATTCATTGATACAAACTCAATGCATTGAATGGCATCTGACTAAAGGGGACACTGTTTGGATTGCTAATTAGTCTTTGAATATATAACAAGGTTCAAGGAGAAAACTCTCATTATCGCACATGTTGAAATAATTTTAGTTCCAAAGCTCTCTTTATGGGACCGCTTTGCAGTAATAAAAAATATACAAACTTTACAGGGCTCACATGCATGAAGTAAAATGGACAAGAGGGTTTCTACATAATTCCTATCAGACACAGATGAAACCTTCTCATTTCAACAAGAAATTCGAATAGATAATACTAAAAGTAGTTTAAAATATCAATTTATAATCAAACTATAAGAATGCCTTAAAGCACTATGAAACCCTACTTGCATTTCGTAATTGTGAACAAAGAAAAAGGTTCATTCTAGAAACTCACCCTGTACTCTTTTCTTGAAAAATTTGCTACAATTGCACAATTTAGGTTTACATTGTTCCAAACTTCTCATTATAGCACAGGTTAACAACACATTGGTTCTAAAGCTCTCTCTATAGCACAGCTCTACAACAATTGAAGATATATAGTATTTATAGGGCTCCCATGCAGTCAACAAAATAGACAAAAGGGTTTTTACAAAGTCCCTTTCGAACAACATTTCATGCATCCACATTTATTCCATGAGTTTTTTCAAACACTTCACTTGCTTTTTGTATGCTTCCATTTTTTGCATATGTGCCTATGAGGACGATAGCTATGGCATTTGACAAAATTCTTCTATTTACATGCATCCATGCATCCTGCCCAGAGATACACATATACATGCATCCATGTCTACTGCAATACATGCATCTATGTATAAATGCACCCATGGATATGTGTATCTATGCAACTTCATATGCAATCCATGAATATTTCCATACATGCATATTTAAGCATTTATGTATCCAACTATGCATCCATCCATCTATCCATGCAACTATGTTTCTATGTATTCTTTTACCTATAGATGCATCCATGCATATATGTATCTATGCTTCTATGTGCATATGTATACAGGCATCTATCCATATATGTGTCGATGTATCTATGGATACATCTATTCATAGATACATGTATCTACGCATCTATGGATACCATGATAGATGTCCACATCCATGTATCTATGGATACATGTATCAAGTAGCTCGTTAATGTGAAATGTGCCCAAGAATAATTATACTTATTTATCTCTTTGAATTGTTATATATTCAAAGACTAATTAGAAATCCAAACAGCCTCCTCTTTAGTCACATGCCATTCAATAATTTTGCATCAATGAATTATGTACCTTCAGCTATGCTTTCAAAGAATAAGTCAACAGTGTGTTACTTTGAGCTTTTCCATTGTCATCAAAGCATAAAGGATAGAGAGATTTTGTTAAAAGTCATGATTATTGTCCCCATAGGCATAAATGCAAACAATGGGAGCATACAGAAAATAGGTGAACTGTTTGACAAAACTCATCAAAGAAAAACTATTATATATGATTATTTGTTTACATATTCATTCATTTGTAGAAGAAAAAATGGGAAACTAATACAACAACAAGTAGTTATAACCTGCAAAAAAGAATCAGACCTAGAACTAGAGCAACATCCAAAAAATTGCGCTTTAAAGTACCTAATGCACTAGAGAATTTACCATAGCACAATAATTCTCTGCATAACTTGCAATCATTACACACCAAGATCCAACATTTCTTCAAGGAATTCTGTCAAACAGTTTACATGTTTTTCTTGTGCTTCCATATTTTGTATGCATATTCATGAGAGCATTTCAAACCATAATATCTGTCAGAAATACACGTCTTATCATGCTTAGATGAATGTACATATCCTATTCTAAAGCTCCTATTTTATTAAAAACACGCAAAATGGTCAGAAAGATTGTGTATCTGTGAATGTGAATAGGCAAGATTGATTTAACTAATTTGGAGGATAAAGATGAATAATAATTAACTATGACTAACCACTCAACACAATTAATTCATCAGCCAATTAGCTTGATTGGTCACTGAATTAACTTGTTTGGAAGGTATCATGTTAAGCCAATTAGCTAATACGCCACATACAGTATGACATTTGAGATTTAAATAAGTCTCATGGATGCAATTCTACTTTCATGTTAAAGCCATGTAAACATTGATGTTTCAATTTCATGGGGTCATTCTACTTCCATTTTCCCAAGTTCATTTCACTCCACTATCCAGCACTAATTATTAAATGTTTAAACCAGCTACATGCAAACAGAAATCACAATTCATAGCATCCATATACATCTATGCACAAGTACATGTTATCCAACATATTAACACACACATGGTTTTCTAGTGCTAGTTTGTTAACTGCCTTTGATCAACAGCTCAAATGCACACAAGGATAATTCTAATTATTTCTTTGTTTTAATTATTATGTACTTAAAGACTAATCAACAACTGCCTAATTATTTAACTATCCTTGTACACAGTTGACCCATCAATCATAGTCAATCAATAAATCTAATTCCACCTATTCTCTAATAGTATTGGCATGCAATTTTCTTGAAAATTCTCCAAAAATAGCATCAGTCACACACCAATAAGGATTCTCATTTGTAACCTCCCTATCCAGATCATCTTCATTCAATAAGATGATGTGACATACATTAATTGGATGTATCTCATCATCTTTCTTATCAAGATGCCAACAACCTTGATTTGTATTTGTCCTTGAGTGTATCTAAATGCCATGAATTATGAATTCCACTTGCATGTGGCTTGGTTGTACAAGTAATAGTAAGCCCTACATAATGGTAGAAATCACAACTCATAGCATCCATATACACCTATGCACAAATACATGTTATCCAACACGTTAACACGCACATGGTTTTCTAGCGCTAGTTTGTTAATTGCATTTGTTTAATAGTTCAAATGTACACAAGGATAATTGTAATTATATCTTTCTTTTAATTGCTATGTACTTAAAGGCTATTTTGCATCAATGTATTATGTACCTTCAGCCACTAGTTTTAATCAACGTATGCATATGGATTCAGAATCAAACTCTCAAAATAGGAAAGACTATGTTTAAATTAATATAAAGTGTGATTAGCCACCAAAGACATTGACTGGATAATAATTGCACTTCTGATGTCATATTATTGCAACAAAGATCTACTTTTGAACCCCAATTGCTTAATTTTTATGAACCATATAGCATATGCCACTCACAATACCCATTTGTAAAGATTGTCCTTGTAACATAAAGCAATGATATGACTACAAGTACAATCAATATAGTGAGAATCTTGAATTAACCCTTTTCTTTGTCCACTCATGCAATTGTAAACAAAGGAGAAGGTTTATTCTAGAAACTCACCCTGTAATCTTTTCTTGAAGAATTTGCTACAGCTGCACCGCTACACCACCTCTCTTCTTCTGATCAAAGACATTGCACCATGTAATAAGCTTTGATTAGTAAACGAAGACCATTTGTTTGTTTTTCTATTTAAAAGATTAGCAATTAAGCTCAAGGAAATGACCAAAATGCAAACAACTCCCAAAATTACAATTACAACATATAATACTCCTACTGCGATGGATACTAATAGCCAAATCCATTAAAACACTAGCAAGAATTTTTTAGATTCAAGAGACACAAGTATAAATGTAAATCAGATTAACTATACAAACTAGTTACCATAGATTCTTGTACCACAAATCTTCTACCAATGAATTTAACTGCTCTTTTGAATGAAGTCTAAAATTATTTTATCAAGCAATATTACTTAACTGCTCTACGGCAACATTGCAATTTGAATTCTAAAACATATTTGACATAGTTTTTTATAACCCCACGATACAATTTTCTAAATTCCTAAGCATTCAGTCTAAGTTTTCCAATTATAAAATCTCAAATTGTTGTTTGCTTTGTATGTTTGTTCCTTGAATCTGGTCACCAGGTAAAATGTACACAAGGATAATTGTAATTTTTCCTTTCTCTTAATTACTATGTATTCAAATACTAATTAACAGCTACCTAATTTATTAGATATCTAATGATACAAGGATAAATGACAAATATGGAATTGACTACTTTAACATGTCTAAAATGTCACATGGACCTATTAGCTGGCATGCTACATTTACTGTGACTTTTGAGTGCTTAATCCATCTACATGCAACTACAAATCACATCCCATAATTAAAATGTCCACAAGGATATTTATAATTATTTCTTTCTTTTTATTATTATGTATTTAAAGACTAATTAACAGCCACCTAATTAATTAGATCTCAGATGAAAAAAGAGTAAATGAGAGCTACCAACTCCATAAAAATGCCAAAGTTAACATGTGAATATCAAGGTGTCCAGATTTAATACTCATTGCATTCCCCAGAAGCCCATTTTCCTGAGGAGTTTTGTAAATTAGTTCACTTGCCTTATAAATGCTTTCATATTTTTCATGTCTACCTATGAGAACAGTAACCACGACATCTAACAGAATTTAAATGCTTGCTAGCACAAAATAGGTTTATACTGCATTCTTTTCTCTATCTCTGTGCAAATGAAAATTTGTATTCTGCTATGGTAAATTCTCTATTACATTAGGTACTTTAAAGCGCAATTTTTTGGATGTTGCTCTTATTCCAGGTTTGATTCTTTTTGGGGGTTATAACTACCTACTAGTGTATTAGTTTCCCTTTTTTTCTTCTACATATGCATGAATATATATACAACTAATCATATATAATAGTTTTTCTTTCACAAGTTTTGTCAAACAGTTCTCCTATTTTCTGTATGCTCCCATTGTTTGCATTTATGCCTACGAGGACTATATCCACAACTTATAACAAAATCCCTCTATCCTTTATGCTTTGATGACAACGGAAAAGCTCAAAGCAACACACTGTCGACTCATTGTTCGAAAGCTCTCATTATCACACACGGCATAATTTTCATTCCAAAGTACTCTTTATGGGACCGCTTTGTAGTAAACCAAAATATACAAGCTTTAGAGGGCTCACATGCATGAAGTAAAATGGACTAGAGGGTTTCTACATAATTCCTATCAAACGCAGATATTTTTTCTTCTACAAATGCATGAATATATAAACAACTAATCATATATAATAGTTTTTCTTTCATGAGTTTTGTCAAATAGCTCACATGTTTTCTCTATGCTCCCATTGTTTGCATTTATGCCTACGAGGATGATAACCATGACTTTTAACAAAATCCCTCTATACTTTATGCTTTGATGACAACATAATAGCTCAAAGCAACACACTGTTGACTCATTATTCGAAAGCTCTCACTATCGCACACGCTGACATAATTTTGGTTCCAAAGCCCTCTTTATGGGACCACTTTGTAGTAATCAAAAAATATACAAACTTCAGAGGGCTCACATGCATCAAGTAAAATGGACAATAGGGTTTCTACATAATTCCTATCAAACGCAGATGAAACCTTCGCATTTCAACAAGAAATTTGAATAGATAATACTAAAAGTAGTTTAAAATACAAATTTATAGTCAAAGTATACGAATGCCTTAAAGCACTATGAAACCCTCCTTGCATTTCTCGTATCAAATAGATGAAAACAACAGAAAGTTACCTCTTGTGACCTCAAGCAATTCGTCTCTCACTGTCCAGTGTGTAACTCTGCAACTACAAAATCCCCTGCTCGGCCAGCACTATGAAATTATCACCTCAAGTACCTCGTTTCTGGGTTTGAACTCTGCAACTATAACATCTCCTGCTCAGTCGCTACAAACTCTTCCTCAGAACACAAAAACAATAGACGCAAAGTAATAGAGATGCATAACAAGTGACTTAACTCTATATTCAATGACCAAAGTACCCTGGCCATGCGTGGCCACCAAGCCATTCCAATGCCTTCACCTCGAGCCACATGCCATTTAATGCATTTAATTTGTATTCATGCATTACGTACGTCTACCTGCCAGTTTTCTAAACTATTCATTTGCTTAAATTTATTTAATCAATTTATGCGCTCGCATTTTCCTAATATTTTAATGCATTTAATCTGCATTCATGGATTACGTACCTCTAGCTACCAACTTCTAAACTATACCTTTGCTTAAATTTATTTACTCAATTTATGCGTTCGCATTTTCCCAAATTTTTAAAACGAAAATGATTTATAAAGCTACTCAGACAAATATAAAAATAGATAAATGCTAATTTTCCAATATATAAAATAGCTCTCCAAATTCAAACTATACAAAAAAATAAGTAATATGTTAAATGGAAAAATGTGATTGGCCGATGCTGCCAGTTAAAAGCATTCCGGGCGAATGCATATGTGTTCCTGCCTGCCGACAGGAACTAATAAGAACAATGTTTCCAATCGGATAGAAAATAATGTAAATGATAAGTTTTTAACATATTGTTAAAATTAATTTTTTTATAAAGATTCTACATATTTATTCTATCATCTATAAACTCTTAGACATATGACGTATCTATCGCATGGAGTGCTTCTCAATACAACGTACATGCGAATGTTATTCTAATGCTATTCCAAGTTAGTGCTCCTTAAGGTGAATGCACCCTTTTTTTCTTAAATAATTCTTTATTTCCTATTAAACATCTTTAATCAAGTATTATTTTTTAAAAAGTGATTAGTATTAAAGGGTCTTTAATTTATTGGTGAAGTTGAAAAAATTGAAATGTGTCTTTAGGGATTGAGTCTTGCTTAGTGTAAGACCCTTAACACGATAAGAGATGAGACTAGGATCACGTCTTGGAAATTTTTGACAAAATGGTATTAGCTAAGATTTCTACTCTCAAATCAAATTACAAAATTGACCACTTGATAAATAAAATTATTGTTCCTTACAAATGAAAAATTATTTGTTTAGATAAATAATGTGAACACTGACATCTTCCACCTCTTCTCTTGAGTTGTGTACCAAAAATATGGATATTATTGTGGAAAAGCATGCTAAAGATAATACGAAATTATTATTCTAAAGATGTAGGGATCAACTTACACATGAATAGAGAGCCTTCATGTGATTTTTTTATTTATGATTAGACTTTGGTATTGTAAGTATTTGTTTTTACATGTCCTTTGTTTGGGTTAAATTTTTGAGTTTAATGATAATTAACACTATCTAAAGTATTGTTATAATATAAAAAACAACCAGTTAAGATTCTTGGACATTCCCCTTAGTCTTGCTTGCTCTGTCTTCCTATATGTTCAATTCTCATTTGCCTAGTTTTCCTTTCATAGTTTATTTTCCTTCAAAATCCCTAATTTCATCTACTTTGTTAGAATCATCAATTCTTACCATGTGGTGGTTGACCATGCTGATTTGCATAGTCAATGTGATTGTCATATAACACACTTGCAAATGTGGAATTTCCATAATAATTACATAATTCCCACAATGGTCAAACAATCATCTTGACAATTTCACATTTGCCTATCTATTGCAACTAGTAGTTTTAGCCAAGAAAATAAAATCATGAAGTCTGAGTGTTTCAAGCACCTATCTCTTTGTTTCTCATGTCCTTCACCATTCTCTTCATATCAAGCATGTTTAGAACCCTCTATTATTATTTTAAAAACTTTGTGAAAATCAAGTTTTAAAGAGTGTTCAAATTCATATGCACACACTCACTCACATGGACCATAAATATCCTAGAATAGAGCCCTATACATTATGTTGATCAATTATGTAGAAAGTGTTGGAGTTAAAATGACACTAAGAGGGGGGGTTGAATCAGTGTCTTAACAGATTTGACCAGTTTTCAAAAAATTCAAAACATAGCTCAGATTTGATCCCAATATACTCTAATTAAAAAATTCATGAGTTGAATGTAATCATTCATAAACATAATTCAGAAAAGTAATAACCAAACAGTGAACTGAAATAACAACAACACAGTAAAGCAGTGAGAACTTAGAGGAACAAAGAGACACAAGAATTTGTCGAGTGGAAAACCCTCCTGGGGTATAAAAACCACTCTCGAAATGCCTTCCAGCCTTAATCTTTTGAACAACTATTCACAATGCCTTATAGGCTGATTTTTGAGCACCCACTCAAGGAGCACCAACCCCTCATTTAGAGATATCTATCTCAAGGAGTACCAACCCCTCAAATTATATTTCTGAACAATAAAAATATCTCAGAGGATCTCTCTGTTTCAATTAAGCTCATAACTCTCTGTTTTCTCGTCTACAGAATACCCCAAGGATTCAATAATTGAATCCTTAAAATATTACATAGAAAAGAATATTACAATATATCTCTGCATCTTTTTTTTCAGATTTTTAATACAGAGTATTTCAATGCATTTTTGATACAGCCAAAGAACAATCTTCCAGAATTACAACCAAAGAACCTACACTATTTTCAACATAGGTTTTTATAAATTTTCAAGTATGTCTATCATGAAGAAGGTCTTCAAAGAATGCGTTTTTCACTCACTTGCCAATTTTAGAATATGAAGCTGAATAATGACAATCTTTAGATGATGGTAAAAAAATAGAGTAACGGCTATCCAGAGAGCTGCAAATAATTCGTTATTTCAAAACCACGACTGCCCACAAACTGAAAACCATAACCTCCCAACTCTCAGAGAATATTTTGCCATGTAACCGTTCTAAGATTCGATGCTAACTAATGATGTCGGCCTGCAACAATATTTAGAAATTCCCATGTCAACTATAGTGTTTGAGTCTTTGTTAATCATTCACTGAGACAACCCTGTAAGTTCTGCCGAAGGCAATTAAATCGCCAGACATTCCTCTTAGTTATCACATTCACCATGACCCATCAGAGTTGGGGAGAAGTCATAACGAATACATTATGTCATGCTGAAAGCCATGTGTTATGTTCTTTCCAATTGCTGAGACATAAGCAAGTTTCTCACCGAGATCCCCTTTTCGTTTCATTCACTGTCGCTGTACCCTTTTGATATCGAAGAGACATCTTGTAGACAAGTCTTTGTTTTTCTGAGAGCCCCCATGATCAAACATGTCGCTGTGACAATTCAATACCTATGCCGAAGGAAACTTTATCGCTGACAGTCATCCCTCTGTTTGTCGCTGTGACATTTTGTTGTCGGGGAGACGTTATGTAGATTTCATTATGTTTCACCGAAAGGCTTTATCCATTATGAGTCGCTGAGACAATACCAACCTCTCACCGAAATCCATTCATTAGACTTTGTTGACAAGAATTGACGGGTTCGCTGAGAATCTACATCAAAACTCATGAGTCTTACTGAAATGTATTTCATTCTCAACGGTCGGCAAGACACAACAGTTCTCTCACCAAAATGTAACCTTCATTCTCACGTGGGTCATCATGACAAATTGTTATTGAGGAGACCTCTCAGAGAGCACACTATGTCATACCAAAACAATTATGTCGTCAGTTGCTCCTTTGTCTTATTCGCCTTCGCCATGACTTTCCACTGTCAGAGAGATATTATATCGATCTCAATATTTTTCACCGAGAGTCCTTAATGTTTTCCCGGTCACCAAGAAGTTTCTCACCGAACTGCACTTTTCGTTCACCTACTTCACTATAGCTTTAAGATATCGGGGAGACCCTATGTAGATTGCTTTATGTTTCCCCGAGTTAACTTCATACACCCTGAGTCGTTGAGATAAGAGAAAACTCTCACCGAGAATCATCTCCCATTCGCTTTCGCCAAGACATTTCAAAATCGGGGAGAGGTCCCAAAGAGATCATTGAGTCACACCAAAAGCTCTTTATTCAACTGGTGTGTCACTGTGACAAAACAATCTTCATGCCAAAAAAGTCCTTCATTGTTTTCTATCGGTGACACCCACAGGGTTCGCTATGATACTATATCAATGCCGCAACTCTTGCCGATGTGTTCCCATTCAACCTCTAGTCGGTGAGACATAACAATCTCCCTGTGACCTCATACCGACGATATAACTCCTGCCGATAGGGATCACCCTCTTTCACCGAAACAAAGGAGAAGTCATGCTGAAAGCTACCTATGAAACTCCATGTGTGATGTCAGCAAGACCAAAGGTCACTTGCCAATACCTCACGCCAAAAACCCTAACTCTTACTGATGTATCTTCCCGCCACCATTCGGTGTGACAAAGTGCAATCGCTATGACTTCACACCGAAAATAACATGTCTGGCCGAAGTGAATCTTTAATGTGCCAGATGGTCGATGTAACAAGTCAAACTCGCCAAGACACAATGCCAATGAAGGATCACTTACGCCGATGAACCTCCTTATGTATTAGTCGGTAAGAACCGACTCATTCGGTAAGACCTCTCAACGGTGAGAAATACTTATGCTGATAGACCTTTCCTCTATCACCAAGACCACTTGAATGTCATGCCAATAGATACCCAAAGGTGAATTTTTTCATCAAGCACAAAATACTCAGAACACAACTGAGAACCAACAAACTCCCCCTTTGTCCTTGATGGAAAAACACAAATGACTCTCCCACTTTTTGCCTCAATGACAAGAATAGAAGAGAAGAATGTGCAATGCCAGGAAACACAACTGAGAATCCAACCAAAAGTATCATGAGAAACAACTACAAAAAGAGTAACAGTGCAACAACCAAGATTGTAGGAGAGTTGTAAGTGAATCAAAATATATAACATGCTCCCCCTAAGCCAATGCTTGTAAAATCAGAGAAGTAAAGATTGAGAGATAACTCCCAATCGAAGTCTCAACCTTTAAAATAACTCTTTTGCTAAGGGCTTAGTAAAAATATCAGCCACCTGATCTTGTGATCCAACAAAATGTAAACATACTTCATTAGCCAGTACCTTTTCTCACAGAAAATGAAACTTGATAGCAATATGTTTAGTGCGAGAGTGCATAACAGGATTTTTGGAGATATTTATCGCACTTGTGTTATCACAGAGAATTGAAACAGGTTTAGGAACTTCAATACCCATATCAGATAGATTTTGGCTCATCCAAAGAACTTGAGTACAACATGAAGTGGCAGCCATGTATTGTGCTCCAGCAGTAGAAAGAGAAACAAATACTTGTTTCTTGTTGTTCCATGCCACTAAACGATCACCAAGAAAGAATGCAACACCACTGGTGCTTTTCCTATCATCCAAACAACCAGCCTAGTCAACATCAGTATAAGCAATCAAAGAGAAATCATTGCTTCTAGGATACCAAAGACCATAATCAAGAGTGCCCTTAATGTATTAAAAAATCCTTTTAACAACAGTGACATGGGATTCTTTAGGTGATGCCTGAAACCGTGCAACAGTGCAAACTACATGCATGATGTCAGGTCTAGAAGTAATTAAATATAACAGACTGCCAATCATTGATCTATATTCAGTTTGATTTGTATCAGGAGAATCATCAACCTTAGTAAGTTTGCATCCAGTAACCATTGGAGTGCTAACTGGATGGCATTCATCCATCTGAAATTTCTTAAGCATCTCTCTAGCATACCTGATTTGAGAAAGAAATATTCCATTTTTGCGTTGAGAGATTTGAAGACCCAAGAAGAAATTTAATTCTCCTAATAATGGCATTTCAAATTCAGGTTCCATTAGTTGAGAGAATTTTTTACTCAAAGTAACATTGTTGCAGCCAAAGATAGTGTCATCAATGTAAATTTCAACAACCAGAATATTAGAACCTTCAGTTTTAACATAAATATTGCTATCTACACCTCCTCTAACAAAACCATTTGAAAGCAAATGATTATCCAGCCTAGAGTACCAAGCTCTAGGTGCTTGTTTTAAGCCATAGAGGGCCTTTTTCAATCTATAAACATGATCAGGCTTATCTTTGCACATAAATCCTTCAGGATGTTCAACATAGACCTCTTCATCTAAATAGCCATTTAAAAAAGTAGTTTTGACATCCATTTGATAAACAGTAAAGTCTTTATAAACAGAATAAGCCAAGAATATTCTGATAGATTATAATCTAGCAACAGGTGCAAAGGTTTCACCAAAATCAATACCTTCTTGTTGAGCATAGCCTTTGTAGAAAAATCTTGCTTTGTTGCGAATAACATTACCATTTTCATCAACCTTGTTTCTATATATCCATTTGCCTCCAATGACATTCTTGTCATCTGGTCTTAGGACTAACTCCCAAGTCTGATTTTTCTCAATTTGATCAATTTCTTCCTACATAGAATTAATCCAACATGAATCTGTGAGAGCTTCATAAAAAAAATTAGGCTCAAACTGAGTAACTAAACAAAAAGCTATTTGAGCCTTTTCATCAGATTCAGTAGCCTTTCTCCTAGTTTGAACTCCTGCATTTTTATCCCCAATAATCTGATCTTTGGGGTGATATTTAGCTAGAGCTTTTGATGCAACCTTTTCAGGACTTGTTGTTTCATTTTTAGGGCTTGTTGAATCAGTATTAGGCTTTGTTGTTTCAGCTCCTTCTAAAATTATTTCTAGTTCAAGTTCTTCTTCCTCATTATCCTGCAAAGATTCAACATACAAATGTGGTCTTTCATCAAATTTTACATTAACAACTTCAACAATCTTATTAATCCTTTTGTTAAGGCATTTATAAGCTTTGATGTGAGTTGAGTATCCCAAAAAGATACCCGCATCACTCTTTGATTGAAAGCTCCCAAGGTTATGATCATCTTTCTTGATAAAACACTTACTTCCAAAAAATTTAAAGTGTTTGACAGAAGCAGTTTTTCCATACCAAATTTCATAAGGAGTGTGTTTAGATTTCACTCTAAGCTGCACTCTATTCAAAATGTATACAGCTGTATGAACAACTTCTTTCCAATACATATCAGACAACTTAGCTTCATCTAGCATGGTTCTAGCCATATCTTTTATAGTTCTATTCTTATGTTCAACTACCCAGTTTTGTTGAGGTGTTTTTGTTGCAGCATATTGTCTTTTAATGTTGTGTTGTTCACAGTAATCAATAAACTCTTGAGAAGTGAACTCACCTCCTTTGTCAGATCGCAGACATTTAAGTTTCAGATCAGATTCCTTTTCAACAACTTTACGAAAAATTTTGAACCTTCCAAAGGCTTCTGATTTGTGCTTAAGAAATTTGACCCATATCATTCTAGTATAATCATCCACAAACAACATAAAGTACCTTTCACCATTAATAGACCTTGTTCTGGTTGGTCCACTTAAATTAGTATGCACAAGCTGTAAAGGTTTTGAAGAAGAATGTTCTTTTGTTTTGAAGTTGATTTTAGTCTGTTTACCACTTTAACATTCTTTGCACACAGAGTTTTCTAGCTTGCTAAGAACTGGTAGACCTCTAACATTCTGATTTTTACTGATTCTAACCAGATTTTCAAAGTTTATGTGTCCTAATCTTTTATGCCATAGCCAATTCTCTTCAATTTGGCCCATTAGACACATACCTTGATTATTGTCATTGCTTGATGTGTCAAGAAGATTGTACACATTTCCTTTTGTCCTCCTTCCAGCTGCAACAGCCTTTCCAAGCTTGTTCTTAACCTCACATCCCTGCGAAGTGAAAAGAACATGATAACCACTATCACATATTTGACTAACACTTAGAAGATTGTGCTTAAGACCTTCCACATAGTACACATTATAGATAGGAGTGTCTTCATTCAGAAGAAGTGAACCTCTACCTTTAATTTGAATACCAGAGTTATCAGCAAACTTAACATAACCACCTACATAATCTTCAAGATTTATAAACTTATCCTTGTCGCCAGTCATATGGTTAGAAAATCCACTGTCCAGGACCCATAAGTCCTTTTTCTTGGAATGAAAAGTAGTTTGAACCAACATAGTTTGCTCAATGTTGTTAACAGTCTTAGGTTTCCAAACCTTTTTAAGTTTCTGTTGTTTCGATTGCAGATCAGTTTTGCACTGTTTGACAGAATGTCCCAAAGCATTGCATTTAAAACATCTGATCTATCTAACAAAACCATAGTGTTTCCTAAGACCAAACCTGGGTATTTTAGGATTCATAAGCCTGCATGTACTCACCTTATGGCCAAATTTGTTGTACAAAAAACAATAACCATAGAAGAAGGGATTGTATATGTAAGATGATCTATTACCTTTCAAGGGTTGAACATGATTCTTACCAAAATCGGAGTGATTTGGACTTGAACCCTTGATTTCAGAAGAGGGGTTTTGTTTTGTATTATCAATTGAACATTCACCCTTTTCAAAACCAATACCGGTTTTATCTTTATATAGCTTCTGCTTGCTGAGCATCTCATTCAGTTTTAGAGTGCTTTCATATTTTTCAATTTCCTTCCTAAGACAGACTACTTCTTGTTCCAGTTTTTGAATTTCTTGATCCTTGCAGCTTATAGTCTCTCGAAGATAGTCTTCAACTCTTTTAGCTACTTCAAGCTGAGTTTTCAGAGAGACCATTTCTTGATCTAGTTTATGTTCTTGAGCAAGAACTTATTTTTTGAGTTTTATGACCTCTTGTAAAGCACATTTCAGCTCACTTTCAAGATCTACTTCACCTTCTTCAACATCAATAGTATTTGAATCATTTTGCTAAGTAATTTCAGCCATGAACAAAGTTTCATCTTCTTCAACTGATGAATCTTCAGACTCAATATCAGATTCATCCTTACTAAATAGACTTTTCTTCTATTTGAAATTGAAGTTTCGTTTAGGTTTGAAGGCCTTCTTCTTAGGCAGTTTTTCAGTTGTCTCGTTGTCACAGATTTGATCATCATATGGACACTTTGTAGCAAAGTGACCTATTTTGCCATAGTTAAAACATTTAAAGGGAATTTTTCCCTTATATTTTCCTAATCCCTTTTTAAATCTTCTAACAAAATGGGATTCTTTAGAATCAGACAACTCTAATTCACTAACTTCGGCTTTTTCTTTCCTTTCAGTGTTAAAGGCAGTTTCTTTTCCTGTTGAATTGTTTTTTGCTAGTTCTCATTTCATAGGCAGTAAGTATTCCTTGTAGGCTGTCTAAGGTAAGCTGATCAAAGTGTTTCTTTTCTTCTAGGGCTAAAACCTTAGATTCAAATTTGGATGGTAAGGTTCTAACAACCTTTGTGACCACATCAATTTCATTAACCTCTTGACCTAGACCTTTCATTGCATTGACAACTTCATCAACTCTTAGGAAATATTCAACGACTTTTTCATCATTCTTCATTTTCAACTCCTCAAACTGATGTTTGAGTGTAATGATTTTTGACATTTGACTTTCTCATTCCCTTGATATATAGTTTCAATTTTTTCCCAAATATCATGAGCATATTTGCAATGCATGACTTTAATGAACACATCTTTAGTTAACCCACACAAGATGGCATGCTTAGCTCTGGCATTTGTTTCATACCTCTTTTTTCAGCAGGATCAGTGGGAATAAAGGCTGGTACATTGTAAGCATTTATAACAATGCTCCAAACATCAACATCAAAAGAAATAAGAAAAGCTTCCATTCTGATTTTCCAGAACACATAATTTGTTCCATCAAATAACAGAGCTCTGGTTACAGAGGCACCGTCTTGAGAATGTGCCATTAAAAAAAACTCCAAGACCAAGATCAATCTAAGGTGATTAAAACCTATTAGAGGACCCTACGCTCTGATACCAATTGTTCGAGTTAAAATGACACTGAGAGGGGGGGTTGAATCAGTGTCTTAACAGATTTGACCAATTTTCAAAAAAATCAAAACATAGCTCAGATTTGATCTCAATATACTCTGATTAAAACATTCATGAGTTGAATGTAATCATTCATAAACAGAATTCAAAAAAGTAATAACCAAACAGTGAACTGAAATAACAACAACACAGTAAAGCAGTGAGAACTCAAAGGAACAAAGAGACACAAGAATTTTCTGAGTGGAAAACCCTCCTGGGGTATAAAAACCACTCCCAAAATGCCTTCCAGGCTTAATCGTTTGAACAACTATTCACAATGCCTTATAGGCTGATTTTTGAGCACCCACTCAAGGAGAACCAACCCCTCATTTAGAGATATCTATCTCAAGGAGTACCAACCCCTCAAATTATATTTCTTAACAATAAAAATATCTCAGAGGATCTCTCTGTTTTTAGTTAAGCTCATAACTCTCTGTTTTCTCATCTACAGAATACCCTAAGGATTCAATAATTGAATCCTTAAAATATTACATAGAAAATAATATTACAATATATCTCTGCATCTTTGTTTTTCATATTTTTAATACAGAGTATTTCAATGCATTTTTGATACAACCAAAGAACAATCTTCTAGAATTACAACCAGAGAACCTACACTATTTTCAACATAGGTTTTTATACATTTTCAAGTATGTCTGTCATGAAGAAGGTCTTCAAAGAATGTGTTTTTCACTCACTTACCAATTTTAGAATATGAAGCTAAATAATGACAATTTGTAGATGATGGTAAAAACTCAGAGTAACGCCTGTCTAGAGAGCTGCAAATAATCCGTTATTTCAAAACCACGACTACTCACAAACTGAGAACCATAACCTCCCAATTCTCAGAGAATATTTTTCCATGTATTCATTCTAAGATTCGACGCCAACCAATGATGTAGGCCTGTAACAATATTTAGAAATTCCCATGTCGGCTACAGTGTTTGAGTCTTCATTAATCATTCGCTGAGACAACCCTGCAAGTTCTACTGAAGGCAATTAAATCACTAGACATTCCTCTTAGTTATCGCATTCGCCATGACCCATCAAAGTCAAGGAGAAGTCATAACAAATACATTATGTCACGCCGAGAGCCATGTGTTATGTTCTCTCCAATCACTAAGACATAAGCAAGTTCCTCACCGAGATCCCCTTTTCATTTCATTCACTGTCACTGTAACCTTTTGATATCGAAGAGACATCTTGTAGACAAGTCTTTGTTTTTCTGAGAACCCCCGTGATCAAACATGTCGCCGTGACAATTCAATACCTATGCCGAAGGAAACTTTATCGTCGACAGTCATCCCTCTATTTGTCGCTATGACATTCTGCTATCGGGGAGATGTTATGTAGATTTCATTATGTTTCACCAAAAGGCTTTATGCATTATGAGTCGCTGAGATAATACCAACCTCTCACCGAAAGCCATTCATTAGACTTTGTCGACAAGACTTGACGGGTTCGCTGAGACTCTACATCGAAACTCATGAGTCTTACCGAAATGTATTTTATTCTTAGCGGTCGGCAAGACACAATAGTTCTCTCACCGAAATGTAACCTTCATTCTCATGTGGGTCATCGTGACAAATTGTTATCGGGGAGACCTCTCAAAGAGCACACTATGTCATACCGAAACAATTATGTCATCAGTCACTCCTTTGTCTTATTCCCCTTCGCTGTGACTTTCCACTGTCTGATAGATATTATATCGATCTCAATATGTTTCACCGAGAGTCCTTAATGTTTTCCCAGTCGCTAAGAAGTTTCTCACCAAACTGCACTTTTCATTTCACCCGCTTCGCTATAGCTTTAAGATATCGGGGAGACCCTATGTAGATTGCTTTATGTTTCCCCGAGATTACTTCATACACCCTGAGTCGTTGAGATAAGAGTAATCTCTCACCGAGAATCATCTCCCATTCGCTTTAGCCAAGACATTTCAAAATCGGGGAGAGGTCCCAAAGAGATCATTGAGTCACACCGAAAGCGCTTTATTCATCTGGTGTGTCGCTATGAAAAAACAATCTTCATGCCGACAAAGTCATGTATTGTTTTCCATCGGTGAGACCCACAGGGTTCGCTATGATATTATATCGATACTGCAACTCTTTCCTATGTGTTCCCATTAAACCTCCAGTCAGTGAGACATAATAATCTCGCTGTGATCTCATACCGACAATATAACTCCTGCCAATAGGGATCACCCTCTATCGCAAAAACAAAGGAGAAGTCATGTCAAAAGCTTCCTGTGAAACTCCATGTGTAATTTTGGCAAGACCGAAGGTCACTCGCCAAGACCTCATGCCGAAAACCCCAACTCTTACCGATGTATCTTCCCGCCACCAGTTGGTGTGACAAAGTACAATCACTATGACTTCACACTGAAAGTAACATGTCTGGCCGAAGTGAATCTTTAATGTGCCAGATGGTCGATGTAACAAGTCAAACTCGCCAAGACACAATGTCGATGAAGGATCACTTACGTTGATGAACCTCCTTATGTATTAGTCGGTGAGACCCAACTCATTCGGTAAGACCTCTCAGCGGTGAGAAATACTTATGCCGATAGACCTTTCCTCTATCGCCAAGACCACTTGAATGTCATGCTGATAGATACCCAAAGGTGAATTTTGTCATCAAGGACAAACCACTCAAAACACAACTGAGAACCAACATAAAGTACATTAAACCCTTCTTTGCAATGTCATTCAATGGATAATCTTTTTACTATCTATTCAAACTCATTTTAATAATTGATTATATTTTCTATGTATTATATTCTCCTACTCATTGAGTTTTCCTAATACATGTTTATTTTGTTGGTATTTATTTCTTGCTTTTCCTTCACCTTTATATATATCAATTACACCCTCTAATAGGTTCTTATGTTCATGATGACATAATAACAATATTTTTTATTATAAAAAAAACATATGACATTCTCTTAAGGACATAATTCAATATTATATTCAATTACACTTCCTCAAGTTACTCTTGGCCAATGATCGCTAGTATTTAAGGTTAGGATTTAGTTTGATTTTTTTGCTAGCTAGTTTAGTTTTTGATAAAGAGAAAAATAGGTTTTGAATGGAGCCAAAACCATCAGGTTTTGAAGGGACCCGAAACCCAAACAAGGATGGCCAAGCTGCCTAAAGAGAAGTCAATAAAACCACGCAGTAAAACAAAGATAAACCAACAGCCAAAACCAAGATATTACATGAATCTTGAACCCATTGGTTTTGACAGGACCAACAACCCAATACAACCAGGTTTTAGTAGGGACCAAAAACCAAAGAGAGAATCCTTCAACAACCAAGCCATAGCAAGCAAGTCACTCAAGAAGATTAGTCTCACCAAACCACTAGTAGAAACAACTAAGTCATAGGTCTGCAGAAGCATAACCCCAAAAGTAGACAAAACCTTGCCCAACAACATACCCTCTCCACCTCTATAGGAGAGGTCTTCACAAGAACTCGAGGCTCCAAGCATGCTCCAAAAAACCCAATTGCTCTCTCCACCTCTATAGGAGACAAAACCCAACATGCCCAACCCACCATAGCCACAACACCCCTGCAAACCACCATTCCACCTCAATAGAAATGGGAACCCCCTCAATGGGAAAAGTAGGAAGAGACCTTCAACCACATAATACACCTCAACCCGAGAGGGAGAGGACTCCACCTCCAAAGGAGAGGACTTCACCTCAAAAGAAGACCTGGTATTTAGGGAGAAGGAAGGGACTACAGTGAGAAGGGGGGCCAAAGCAAGCAACAACATCTGCGTCTTCAAAATTATTTCAGAAAACCACCTAGCCCTCAAAACCTTCAATACTAAACAAAACTTATGCAACACTAAATCCATACCCACTGAAGGATCCAACCAAAACACCAGCCCCCAACCACCATCATAGAATAGCAAGGAACATGGGGGACAAACCATGAACAAGGGATTAAGAAAGACACTTGGACTCGTAATTAGAAACTCCTGATAACACCAGTGCAGGCCCACACAAAACCCAGCAGAGCACAAGGCATAACCACTCCACCAAATGGGCCAATAGCTCAAAAAAGTCTCCAAACCAAGATAAAAGGTAATGAGATCCACCTGCCATTTGGAAACCACAACCGTGTCGACAAAACCCCAAAATGAGATCCACCCAACAAAGAATGCACAGAAGCAACGAACACCCTAGAAGAAGGGGCCAACAATTAAAGCCCCCAAGCCATCCTACTAAACTGAGAAAAACTAGAAATAAGCCCCTTCTTCAATCCAGAAACTCCAAGGAAGCCCATGCAAACCCACACTCCCTGCCAAGAAACCAAAACCAAGCCAACAAGCCACCAAATAGTGAATGCATGGGTGCAACGAACACCCAAGAAGAATCGAGAAGAAGAAATAGCCAACACATAAATCCCCCAAGCCATCCTACTACACTGAGCAAAACCATAAATAAGCCCCTTCTTCAACCCAAAAACTTCTAGGAAGCCCAAGCAACCCCACACTCCCTACACGGAGTAGCAAAGCGGAGGGGGAAACCCACCAACACCATAAAACACAAAGGGAAATATACTTTCCTGCCAACAACCAATGAGAGCCACCGCAACACCAACAATAGCATAACCCAAACCTAAGGCCACAACAGAGTCCCCACCCATAGCACCAAGAAAGTCCACTAGTCTGATGGAAACCAATAGCAGGCTAACATAAATAGCAACAGGGAGGGCATCCTCAAAAAACACCATCACTCCCCAAACCAGGAGAGGCTAAACACAAGTCTAGCAAGCCACACACATGCCACGTAGGCCCAGAGCGAAAGCACCCACCTCACTGAAAATAGAGGATAATCAGTAAACACCCAAGCATACCCCAGCCAAAATTGCTCGCAGAAGAATCTGCACAAAAGAGAAAGGCTTGTTGATGGCATCTAACAAGCCTCCAACTCCAACACATCACTTAGAAAATAGGTAGCCCTTGGGTATGTGCAGGATCATGGTATGCCAAAAAGTGGCAATATTTGTAGGGTATGTGGCTGACGACTTTTTTTTCACCCAAAATTAATGAAACGAAAAGGGTTTTTAGAGGAGATTCTCAGCTTTCCAAAATATAAATTATGATTTAATTTGAATTTAATAAATAATTATTATTCATTTTCTATTAGAATTATGACTAAAGTCCTGATCGATAGGCTGATTGAAAAACATCTATAACTTTCAAACGGTACCATATTTTTTGAATCCAAAACATGCGTCACATTCTATGATTTACATACTATATGATTAAAAAAAGAAAAATTAAATTTCATGAATTTTTGACCAAGTTAAGGTGGTCAGACGACGAGTTTTTATATTTTCTAAAAGCTGTAATAAAAATTCATAATTAATTATTTACTTGGAAAAAATTACAAAAAAATATGCATCACATCCGAACATGAGTCCTCTACTTATATATAAAATCTTACAAAAAATATTATCATTTTATTATGGTTAGGGTGGTCAATAGACACCTACTTCTTATTTTTTCCCTAAAATTTAAGTACTACTGCATTGAAATTTCAAATTTTCACCAGATAGATTTTATTTATTTTTAAATAAACCTAGTATTTTAGAAACTACATTCAATTTTATACAAATTCTATTCTTACATATTTTCGAAATAATATAGATAACTTATTCAAATATTTACGTCAAGTTGCCTAACACTGATTTTTCTGAATTTTTTGCCACTTAAGGGCCTATTTAGCATACCATGATCCTGCACATGCCCCCTTGCCGCTTCTCTTCGTGTTGCGCATCTTAGGAATCACATATGCGGCCAGAGAAGCCCCAGACATACAGTCAAATCCCCAAGACAACAACCAGAGAAAATGATGAATGCCAAACCTTTATCCATCAAAAGCAAAGGACCCACCCGCCAATGCCCAACACCAAGAAATAGAGATGAGATCCTGCACCAAGCAAACACCAATCATCATCATCCTTTGAATCTTCTTCACCATCGCCTGAATCGCCTGTAGAATTCAAATTAGGAGCCCCACTCCTTCTCCCACCCAGCATCATCTCTCTTTCCACATGTAGTATGCTATTTCATGTTGAGCATGTGGTTATTTGTTAGGATGAATGAATGAAATAATGAGTTCTCTCATAATGCTAGCTATTAAATAGTTAGTTTATAAATAAATCCATAGATTATTTTACAGTTACTGATTAGTTCAATTTTTAGCTCAGTTAGCATTTCTTTTATTTATATTTAAAGAAGTTCAAACAATAAAACAATACATTTGTTTGTAACAACAAACCCAATGAGATCCAAAAAATAAGCACATTTTTTTTACACCATTACAATAATGATATCAAGGATTAATTGACTACCACTGTCAGCAATACAAATTTATTTCTAGCAACAAGTTCATTTACCATTCATGAATATAGCTAGTCAATCCATTAATGCCAATGATTTAGAATATAAAAGCCAATGAAGTAATCCTAGTTAACATTACCTGAAACTTACCATAATTGTTTTGCATAGTCATTTGGACTCCATGTCTTCATCCTTCCTTAGTTTGTCTTAGGGGTGCAATATGATCCATCAAAGTGGATATAATCCCTATCCACTCCTCCAAGTAGATTATGTGGTTTGGGATAAGTGAAATGACAACTATACAACCTTGTTGTGTGTAAGGTCAACTTTCTAATGACCATATACCCAAGTGTTCCAACCATTTGTAACTAAGATACCAACACTATATAAGGTTATACCACATTAGTGCTATGAGGTATGTTCAGATTCTTACCTACATTAAACTTCATTAGAAATTCTCTTCATGTAGTCCATCAGATGGCTAAGAAAGCAAGGTGGTCCATCACATGCATGATGTTGGTCTTATGGCCTGCATGATACTGGTGGAAACCATCCAAACCTCTAGAATACTCTAGAAGTCAATTGTCGGCATGTTGTTGGCCACAAGGCCCACGTGCTCCTAAAAGAATCTGCCCAAACTTTTAGAGTAAGACAAGGTATGCCTCGCTGACATGTCATTAGCCACAAGGCCCACATGCTCTTGGCAGAATCTATCCCGCTATCCAAGTGGAATGGCTAATATTCTTTCAGTGTACTATGCTCCTTGACTCCTTTCAATCTCAAGCATGGACAAGCTTATCTCTAAGCAGATCATAATATTTTTCCACCAATGATCACCTCAGATGGGTAGGAATAGCCTACATATTAGAGGATTACCACCTCTACCTATACCATTGTAGGGTCCTATTCCATATGTTTCCATAAAAGTTAGCACCTACACCCAACTTAGCACTATAATTGAAAGAGAGGTCCCTAATTTGAAACAAGTAGGTTCTAAACTCAACCACCTCAAAGATCACTACCTATTGTAGTGTTGTGATACCGACAAGGTTTCAAAATCATTTCATTCTTGGATTGTATGGTTGTTACTCAACCAAAGGGAGGTAACTATTCCCACCTATTGAAATTTGATAAGGTAATCAACATGCTACCCATTTAGTGATGGTTTTCTACTACCATTTTCTCTAGCTCGTTCAAGGTATTGCAACTATTTTTATTTTAATTATAGTCATGAATGGACTTTGAAAAGTGTATATAGATGAAGAATTACTTGCTCCTAAACTCATTTTGGTTCGATGTGGGATTAAATAACCCTTTTCCCCATTGGTACCCTACAATCCCCACTAATTTCCAACCCAAAAGGTAGAAGCATAAATTTATTTATTTGCAAGGTATATTTTTATATATGACAGATTTTTCATTTTAAGATAATATTTATCTATTTTCACTAGTATTGACTATTTGAACAATGAACGCCTCATTACCTAAGATGTGATCTAGTTATATGAACCTTATCTCACCATTCCTTAGTTTCATTATGTTAGTTTTGTCCTTATTACAAGTTGCACTGAGCTAAATTGGTTTAAAATATAAAGTTATCAGAACCAGTTCCATTAAATAACTTCACTTATTCGAGTGGATCATCAGCTCATGCAAGAATAAGGATGATTTCAAGGGAAAATTGTTGTTATATTATTTTCTTTGTAGAATCATTTTTAGTACCACTTACAAATAGAGTAGGATAAATTTTAGAATTACCAACCAACCACTATAATAAAAAAAAATGGAATTGTAATACTTACTAACACCACCTAATTTGTATCCCAAGTTTCTAGGGCCTTTCCACCACCCATTTTGATATACCAAGCTACAATGTCATTTTTAGAGGAATTTTTTCAAAAAATTCACTTGTCTTTTATATGCTTCTTAGTTATGATTAGAATTACCTACATTGAGAGGAGAGAGAGAGAGAGAGAGAGAAGGAAATTGTTATGTTATTATTTGAATTTTGAAGGATTAATTCTAGGTAGACAACCAAGATCTATACTTCTAAATCAATTATTTAAACTAGGCATAGACATTGCTAGATATATCCATGAATAAGGAAAACTATTATCATCAAACTTGAGTGAGAACCTATTGTAGTAGCATTTAAGTATAATGTAAAAGGATATAATAAATTTTTGGCCTAATGTATTATAGGATCTAGGCTACTACAAGTTGTATATATTTTAGTATCTTTGGGTAAACCCATAAAAGTGGTTTACAATTTGAGTGAGGAAGGAAAAGTGGCAAAAAATGACCCCATACAAAAAAAGCGAACCACTTAAATGCAAGGTGGACCCCCTCCTGTCAAAAAAAACAATCAAAACCCCTTTTTGAAAGGGGGTTTGAATGAGACTTCAAAAAAAACCAAAAAATGAAGCTCCCTACTCTCACCTCCCTACTCTCTGGCACAAAAAAAACCAAATTTTTTTCCCTTCAAAGCTTGGGTTGAGGATGAAAATGGAGGAGACTTCACAAACCCAACTGGAATCAAGTAGTCCTTAGAATGAGCTATCCAATGACTATAATTTTAATACATGTTTTGGTTTTATTATCTATTTGTTTTTTTAGTTTTAGTAAACATAGTTTTTTCACCAAAAATGAAGCTCTTTGTTCTGCACGTGGAAAAATAGAAGATTATCAAAAAAAAATGAAAAACATGAGTGCACCAGATATTGAAGTCCTTGATCCAACCAAAAAAAATGAATTTAGATACATACAAAAAAAGTTGTGCATTATATGGTCTGCTTATGTCTGAATTGTAATTGGTTTGACTTTAAAACTTGATTAAGGAAAAAATATTCAATAAAACACTATCTAACCAAGTGTAAGCACTAGATATCAGAGTTACAAATATAAATTCAAAAGAATTAGAATTTTATTCTTCATGGAAAAAAATTTATACGTTATACGGTGAGCGTCACTCCTTAAAAATGTTGTTTTCTAAAAAAAACTAGTTTTCAAGGGAGATGGAAAAAGAGGTGCAATCTGATTCCAAAAAAGCTGAAAAAAATATATTTAGAATCTGCAAACAAAATTTCACGAAACTCTAGTTTTCATCATCTTCAAATTCCTCACGGTTTAGCTGCTATAGGTGCCCAAAAGCGAAGATTTAGTTAGAAAAAATTATTTCAGTGTCCAATTTGGCCAAAAATTGTAAACCACTATTGTGGGATCACCCCTCTCGAGTATCCTAAATTGGTCCTAGCTTGTACCAAAGTATACAAATAGAAATAGAAAAAGGTTATTTTCCTTATAGTCCAAACTATGTTAGACATCATTTTTGATGTAATAAAGAGAGTATTTGGCCTATCCACTTATGCCCAACATGACAAAATTTTATATGAGAGTGTCAAATAATATGAGGGAAAAACACAAGCCTTTTCAACTTTATCAATGATAGTCTACTACTACAACTTGAATGGATTCAATAATGAAAATGGTGAGGACATTTTATAGGAAGAGTTTTGGGATGATGGAAAAGATGTCTTTACCCTACTAAGAAAAATATTTATTTTGCCAAATGCCAAAGATTTATATCCCTAGATATAATACTCCATCCTCTTCATTGTAGATTATAAGAAGATTGATTAGGTCACCCTAGTTAGTCACACTTTCTATGAATAGTTATCAAATGTATTGGAATCTTCCATATTCCACATAATATCTTATTTTGTTGAAAAGGTGAAAAATAGTGTGCCTCTCTTTCACCTTTAGGGTTTTGGACCTAAAAGGATAGAGACAATTCTTCGCACTCTTCACTGAAGAACAAACCCTTGTGATTTCAATGCAAAGCAGATTGAAATCTTGCAAAGGGACTATCCTAAAGGATGAATGATATCTAATGAGGGGTTCACCACCAAGTTTAGACTTGGAAAAGACAATGCAATGCAAGTTGTAAGATAAAACCCTAATTGAATGCAAACTAACTCTAAATGACCTAAAAAAACAAGTAAAATGAAACAGAAAGCTATAAAGCTGAATGTGTACACCTGGGAGACTAAAGAAGGAAGAATGGAGGTCTAGAATTCTAGAAAATTTGTTGTTAATGCTGAATGGGACTCATTCACTAGGTTGGATGAATCAGTCCAGTTTCTAGACAAATGTGCAAATACAGGTTTCAACCAAAAGGTATCTAGATCTGTGAAAATATGTGCCAGGCCTATACAGTGGGACTCATTTTCCAATAGTGGTGAATCAATCCACTACTACTTTTTCAAAAAAATTGAACTAGATTATGTTCCTCTTGATCTACTCTACTCTTTTTGACTAGTTTTTGGATCAAAAACTACAAATTGCCACCTGTAGACCTTCTCCAAGCTTCTCCAAGGCTTGATGACAACTTTAAGGATTTGACAACTTTTCTCCAACTTTGCTTCTTGATAAATCTGCAACCTAGCTTTGCAAATCACACAAAGAAGAGGTAAAAATGTTGTGTGGGTTAGTGAATAGGGGTTTTCCTTGGTCAAACCCCTTGTTGGTAATTAAACCTTTAAATGAAAGAAAATATGAAAGTAGAATGATGAATGAACAAAAGAAAATGTTGCAACTCACCAAACCCTAGCAATAAGGTGTTGCAAATATTCTTGAAATGGCTGCAATGGATGTGGTTCTTGAATCTTGATTGAATGATGTTGATCTTGCTTGAAACACTTGCTTGGATCATGAACTCTACATCACAATTGTTAGCACAATAAAAAATATGAAGAATGCAATCTTTGACTTGATGATTGGCACTTGAATGATGCTCTAAGATACTTGATAATCTGCCCTTGAAATGCCTTGAATTCCCTTGTGAATGGTTAATGCTCTTGTAAACTCTCTTGAATGCTAGGTGTTGAATATGAGTGAAAGAACCTTGTATTTATACTTAATTATGCAAGAATTCCCGAAATTACAACACTACAAGCTAAAATCATATCTAGGAGAATAAAATATTGCCAGAAATTTGATTTAAATTTGAATTTTGGTCACATGGGACTCATTCGCCCAAGGTGGCGAATGAGTCCCACCAAACATAATGTATGGGACCAAAAATGAAAACTTCTTAGAAATGTGTGAAACCTACATTGGGGCCAGAAAGACCTAGGTGGGACTCATTCGCCCAAGGTGGTGAATGAGTCCCATATACTAAAGTTGAGCCACACAAGCCAGGAATACCTGAATTATGATTGGTTATTGATTGGTGTCAGGATTATCCTTGAAAAGATGCAATAAATGAGGCTTGTGGATGCAAAATAGGGCCAATTAAAGCATAAGAAAGCTCAATTATTAATGACAAACCTAGAGAAATGTGAAAATGTGTTATAACACTTTAAAACACTCCAAATAAGGCAAGATTAAGGTTGATTATGATTAAAATTATGTTTATTATGCTTAGTTAATTGATAAAACCCTATAAAAGTGTGAAAGTGTGTTACAACACTTCACAACACTTTAGCAAGGAACCATTAAATTCCATTAGTTCACAAGGGCCCAAGACCTAATGTGAATGTGCTATCCACATTGCAACACTTTAAAATGAAGGAAACAGTAAGCCATAATCCACAAGGAGGACCCAAACGAGTGTGAAAATGTCAAGGGATCCATTTTACTACACTATATTTGTATAGTATTTGGCTTTCTAGGCCAAATTTCTAGGTCAAATCAAGTGCATACACTATAATTTGGAGAAATAAAAGTTTATGATCACTACCCCCAACTAAGATTAAATAAAATATGGAACCAAAACATAGTAAATGATAATTTTTTATATGTAATCATTATGTTCTTAGAAAATTACTATACAAAGAGTTTGTTCTTGGAGGCAGCCCAAGTGATGGTGGACCTAGGGGTCACTAATTCATCTATTTCAAAAAAAAATCATACATTAGATTTAGTGGCTTCCATAAAGTATGATACAAACTCCCCAAGTACCTTAGACACAAAATTATCCTACTAGATCTATTTTTAGACAATTATTGGAGATATAGAGGTTGATTCCCAACAATCATAATTTCATTCCTCATCAAGGTGGGAGACTACTCTTTCTCTAGCATTTAGTGTCCCAAGATCATTGAGCTAGAAATGGTTGATCTATTGATGTATTTATATGAGGAAAGATACAATTTTGATCCGGTTAGAAAGATTAGACCATTGTTTGGTTTCTTATTTGTTCATCTATCTATTATATAGGACTTATGGGATGACTTCCTAGATGAGTATGAATTGAGAATAACAGATTTTTCTAGATGTAATACAAATTTTGGAGTTTAAAATTACTATTTTAATTGACTATGCCATCAATAAAAGATAATGGACATACCATCCTATTTCAAATGACTTCTTTTGATTGATTAGAATGTTCAAGGCTTGGCCTAAGAAAAAGAGAGCATGAACATTGTTCTCTATTAATCTCATTACTTACAGAGCAAGAAATATGTGAGTTTCAACTCCAATGATAGATAAGGACAAAGAAAACATGAAATAAACAATCTTTTAGTTGCAAACCCTGAATCTAGGTCACCAAAAATGAGAGGAAAAGAAGGAGTCTCTTTAAATTTTAATATCTACCATCCTTGGTTGCACGAAAATAAATCAGAACACTACTGAGGAACTTAAGGCCTAGGTTGGTGACTTAATACTTACATCAATTAATTTGTGGGTCTAGTGGATCGTAATGCATAAGCTCCCACAATCTTGAAGGATTTGGACAAAGGAAAGTAAAGATAAGACACTAAAGGGGTGGTGAGTAGTACATCAACTTGGAAAAATTCCTTGGACTCTAAAGTAAGAAAATTGAAAGAGGTCATCTAGTGCTATCAAAATGTGTGTGATGAATCTAATGCATTGATTAATTCTAAGGAGTCTCTTGATTAAGAGGTCATTTTACTAAAGAATAACTTCCCAATTGTATAGAAATTTCCCAAGGTTTCATTTGAGGATCTACAAAGAAAATAAATCTTCTTAGATGGAAACCCAAAAATGTATTTGGAGTGGTTGATGGCCATAAAATAGAGAATCAAGGTCTTAATGCCCTATAAGAAGAAATATTCTACAATGAAGGAGGTTTTTGATGTACTAATAATGTAGATAGAAAATTATATTGAAGCTCATCCTTGCACCTTCTAGGATCAACTTAGCAAATTCATCCTTGTTTCTTCTATCATCAAAGAATTTTCTATCTTAATGAGTAAGCCTCTTGTAAATCATGTGATAGATGAATTCATTAGACTCAAGAAGAACCTCAATGTATTATAGGCCTGTAGTGTAGAAAATTCTATACCTTAACAATTTAACACTATGTTTTGCCCCCCTAAATTATTGGACCTAATCAAGTCCCTAATTTCCTAAATTATGAATTTCAAAGCCTATTTTTATCATTTTTTGATAAATTTAAAAGATTTAAATAAATGCAAATAATTAAATGTTATGATCCCAACACTTAATGTCCTAGAAATAGGGCTAGGACCCATACACCAATGGGTGCATGGGTCTCCCTATCTTGTCGGGGACCGATTTTTAATATGTTTTAGACAGCATTTTAACATTTAGAATTTAAATTGCCATTGTCGAATTTTGGAATTTATTTTTTTAGGAAATTAGAACAATTGCATATGAATACCTAGTTATTTTCCCATTTGATTAATAAGAGAACTATTGGAAAACCTATGATCAAGATCAATATTGAGCAAGTCAAGAGTAGCATTACAAATTTTACTGCAGCAATTCAAGATCCAACATCATGTCAAATTCTATGTGTATTCATGTCTTGTGAAGGCTAACATTGTTGTAGGTATCCATGTATTCGAGCATTCAAAAAAAATATCAAGCAAGATCCAAGATCCTTGAAGTGATGTGTATGACTTTAGTCCTTCAAGAAAGCCATGATTGAAGGGTGGCAATTTGCAACATTGTGTTCATTCATCATTCCTTCCTTTCGATTATAATTTTTATCATTGAAATTTCCATTGTGGAAGTGGAAAAAATAACACGGGGTTCATCTGAGGCAAGCCCCTAAAATGACCCAACATTTCTCCTCTTTGTGAATGTGCAAGTTACAATTTGTTAAAGAGGATTGAAGGAATCTTGAAGAAAAATTCTCCATTGTTGCATTTTTTGTCATGATGTTATATAAGTCAAACAATAGAAAATCAATTATAAAATTCACTGAAAACAGTCTAACAAGTTTGCAACCTAGAAATAGAAAGTCATGTTTAGTATTAAAGAGAAGTACAAAATTAGTTTCACGACCCCCTATTGGGTACCCTTATGACCGTAGGTGACTGTGTCCCTCTGCACATGCTAGATTTATCTTTCAATGATATGTACACATCAATTTTCCTTCCCCAAATCCACCTACAATTTATAGTTTCAGTTTGTGCATTTCTAGTTTATTGCATTTATCACACTAGGTTATATAGCTCAATTATTTTAAATCATTTCCAATCTATAAGATAGAAAATTGTCATCACTAGGGTTTGGGACCTAGGGCTACAAACTTTCTATGCTCGACATTCAAGGATTCCCTAGAGATCCCAATCCAATGAAGAAAGGGGAAAGAGATCTGACAATAGATTATCCTAAGGTATGTTTAGTGATTAATGAGGGGTTCACCATCAAGCTAGGGCTTGGAAAAATGTATGAAATGCAAGATCTAATGATTGAAATCAATGATGCACATAAAACTTCACTAAATAGACTATAAATGCAAATAAATTAGAACAAGAAACTGGAAAAGTACAAAGGAGCACCTAGAAACTTGAAGATGACTAGAATGAGCTCTGAAATGTTGAAAAACCTAAAATTTTGGACTACTGGGGCTCATTGGCCAATCTGGGTGAATCAGTCCCAGATCAAGGTTTCTACACAGGAATAGGTTTCGGGAAAAAGGGTATCTGAATCTACAAAAATATTGAAAAACACTTGTAGTGGGACTCATTCACCACTTCTAGCGAATTAGTCTCATTTTGTCATGAAGTGTCCAAAGAGTAGAATCTTGAACTGAAACCTTGTGCAAGCCTCTGAAGATGGATCAAATAAGCACTTTTCCACTGATTTCATGCAAATTAGATGGATATTTTTCCCTATATCTGAGTTTTTGTGAGTCTTGACAACTTTTCATGACAATTTTGATGGCATTTTCAACTTTGTCATTTTGGTACTTTTGAAGGCTTCAAATCCACTTTTCTTGAATCTATAAACCTACAATCACACATGTAAAGAGGAGAAAAACTTATTGATTGTTAGGTAATAGAGGTTTTCCTTGGTCAAACCCCTTTTAGGTAATTAAACCAAATGATGAAATAATGAATTATTAACATGAAACATGAGCAATGATACCTTGAATGATGTCTTGTAATACAAATCAGCAGTCTACCATGAAATGGCCATGAAGGATGTAGATGTAGATCTTGAGATAAGTGTAGAATAATGCTTGATCTTGGATCTTGAATGCAACATCACAACACTAGCTCAATAACCTTCTTGATGCTTGATAATATCGACATGATAATGGATCTTGAATTGCTACCACAAATGATGAAGAATCTTCCCTTGAATGCTCTTGAATGCTCTTGTAAACACTTGAATACATTTGTGAACTCAACTTTTCTATAAGGATGCTCATTCAACTTGCTAGGTGTCTTGTATTTATACTTAATTATGCAAGAATTCTCAAAATTATAACACTACAAGCCGACATCAGATCTAGGAGGATAAAATCCCACTAAGAATTTGAGTTAATTTTGATTTTGGGCCACACGGGACTCATTCACCCAAGGTGGCGAATGAATCCCATTAGGCATAATTTATGGGACCAAATTCAAAAATGCTTAGGAAGGTGTGAAACCGAGTTTGGGACCCAAAAAACTAGGTGGGACTCATTCGCCCAAGGTGGCGAACAAGTTTCAGATCACCAAATCTGGGCCATACAACCTGAAACATACATGAATTATGACTAGATATTGACATGTGTCTAGATTGTCCTTAAAAAGATGCATTAAATAGGGCTTGTGGATGAAAAATAAGGCCAATTAAAGCATAAAGGGGTCCAATTATTCATGACAGCCCTAGAAAAGTGTGAAAGTGTGTTACAACACTTTACAATACTTCAAATAAGGCATGATTAAGGTGCATTTTGATTAAAAAGATGTTTATTAGGTTTAGTTAATTGATAAAACTTTAGAAAAGAGTGAAAGTGTGTTACAACACTAACTCAAAGCATCATTAAGCTCAATTTTACAAGGACGGCCCAAACAAGTGTGAAAATGTCACCAATGACATTTTTTGACACTACATTTAGCCCCCACTTTAGTGAGAGGAAAAAATTTCTTCAAACTCACACTAAAGTAGAAAAACCAGAGGGGTCCAAGTGTACCAATGTGGATGGTCTAGGATAACAAAGATCGAGGAGGCGATCAAGCCCCCAAGATCCAAGATCCTACATCAAACTGACATAAGCACAAAATGACATGCACAATGTGTATGATATGCAGCATCAAGATACACAAACATGCAATGTCAATAACTAAAAGAAAGAAAAACAAAAACAAGCAAAAATTAAAAGAGGTGGATCAAGCTTCGACCATTTGTCCAACACAATGTGGATCAAATCTAGGTTGTTTATCCAAAAATGCATGCTCACTTTGAGGCAACGAAACTCCATGCTATCTATTGGGTGAGTAATCCAAGAAGGTGAGACACATACGGTTTATATGTGCTCACACACACACGTGAGTGGCTAAGTGAAAGTCATGCCTCGAATCGGCTTCCCATCCAACCATACCAAAGTTATACCTCTTGATAACTTTGATAAGACACCACGCAAAAATGATCTTTGACCTTCATGAGATGATTAAAAGTTTGAATGCTTGGATATCATGAACAAACAATGAGTTTCGAGCTTCATGAGGCAAGCAAAACTTCATATGCTTGGAACTCATGAACAAACAAGATGGCTCCATAGGCATGCAAAGTGTGGTATGCAAGGTGGTAATGTAATAGTTGTTGTAAATGTGAAATAGTGTAAGGTATATTCAAAGGGATTTTTCTTAGTTCATACAAGGTCTCTTCTTAGGGAACATTGTTCCTAATGTCTCAAAGAGATGAAAATTCAAAGAAATATCATGCTCTCGAAGGAAATCAAGCCCCATGACACCACCAAGAAAAGGGAACATTGAAACATGAGTTTCAATGTATGCCCCCACTTTAAAGCAATTGCTAACACCATTACTATGAGCAATTGATTTAAAGTAGAAGAAGAAATGAGAGGTTATTTGGAAATCCTTATGCCAAGACTTCATATGTTTCCAATAAGCTACGTCATGAACAAGTATGTCAAAAGTTATGACCTCTGGAAGTTCATGCGTCAAAATCAAAACCCCTAAAAAAAGTCTAGGTGATTGGGATAGATGACCCGATGATGGACATGGACTCTAATAATGTTCTAAGATGCACCTATGTGATTTGGTCAATGAAATGATGACTTTCAGACAATGCTAATGGATGGAAATGATGATGATGGGAAGACAGTTGAAGGTCTATTCTTGGTCAAATTCGCCTATTTGTGAAGGAAAATTCACCTAAAACTGGGGATACTCAAGAAACATGCGAACCTGAAAGTCAAATTTGCCTAGCCAGAAGTAGGTTCACCCAAATTGACAACAAATTCACCTAAACAACTATCAAATTCACCCAAAAGTGTGACAGATTCGCCCAAACTAGTGACAAATTTTCTTAAACAAGGAGTAGATTTTCCCAAATAGGGAGAAAATTCACCCAAAACACAGAATAATCACCTAAACTTTGAAAGGTTTTCCAAAAACTATGACAAATTTGCCTAAACAACTAGCAGATTCACCCAAAAAAGTGAGATTTTCCCAACAGCTAACAGATTCACCCAAAACAGTGATAGACTCGCCCAAACAGCTAACAGATTCACCCAAACTGGATGTAAATGGGTGGAATTCATTTACAAACTTGCCTAAGGGGGTGAAAAATTCACCTATTTCTTGAACTGTACATATGGGGACAAATTCACCTAAAAATGGGATCACCCAACAGACAAACAGACTCACCAAATGGACAAACGGCCTCGACAACGAATAAACGAACTCGACGAACAAAGAAACAGACTATCCCAATAGGGAAATGGACTCAATGAATGGAGAAATGGCCTCGAAAAATGGATAAATGGACTCTCTAAATGGGAAAATGGACTCCCTAAATGGATAAACGGGTGCGCTTAACGAGAAAATGAACAAATAGAGACTCAAACAAAAAACAAGGTTTATGGTTTTTCTGAAGAAAATTCACCCAAACTAATAGAAAAATATCCCAAGGATGTGGCAAATTCGCTTGTTCTCAAAGGATGGGCGAATTTGATGACTTAATGGACTGACAAGGGACTGAAACAGCAAAAAAAAATTCCTCAAGTTGGAGAAAATTTGCCTATTCTATAGAAAAAGGAAAATTTGATGACTGATGACTGACGGAATGACTCAAACAGCAAGTAAAATCACCCCTTTAGGAAGCAAATTCACCCAAGATAGTAGAAAATTCACCCAAACAAGGAGCAAATTCTCCTATTCTGTAGAGAACGGGTGAATTTGATGGGAAATGACCGATGAAATGATTCAGACCAAAAATGGAATCGCCCCTGTGGACAGCAGGTTCACCCCAAATAGAAGAAAAATCACCTCTAACAAAGGAAAATTTTCCCAAAATGTCTGACTTGGAAAGACGTGGATGAGGAACAACTAACTGTGGCAAAGGAAAAAAATCACAACAAACATCAGACATAAGGCAAGGCCGACTCAACTAAAAAGAGAAGCTCTGGTATCTCACAAAAAGTCACGCCAAGCAGCACAAACTTAGAATTAGTGATAAGGGTTGGAAAACATGGGCCTCTATCTAGGAAAAACAAGGCTATCTCGTGAGTCCCTGATATACACACGATACGTGGGGCACAATCGTGAACACCAACCTGCCACAAGAGTGAGTCGAGAGCCCTAGCGAGGTACTAGAAACTTGAACCAACTCTTCACATCTTATCTAGGTATCACCCTAGCTTCGACGCTTCACTAGACACGACACAATAGGATTGAGGTACAACTTTCACTCTCCCTCCTTTATATACCTCGTCAGTAACACGTGGTTGGAATCATCCCCTGGGTGATGAAATCTCGGGCAAGTCCCACTAAAGGAAGAAGATACTAGATGTTTTCTATGGGTCCTCAGGCTCACATGTAGTGCAAGGGGAGAGCTTAGACGAACTAGTACCCCCTAGGTTGACTCGACTAGACTAGAGTGAACTCCAATTTCTCATCACCCAAGATCGTGAAACGACGCAAGGGGATTGGATACGTCAACAACCCACTCACAAACATAGCAAACAAATAAATTTGACCCTCTAATTATTTCTACTTGTGCCTAGATTTGTATGAAAAAACAACAAACTAACTAACTAGAGGTCTCAGACCTCTCGTTCTGCAGCAAATACGTTAGTAATTTTCAATAGCCAATCTTGAACAAACAAGAAACAGTTGTACAAAACATTAGCAAAATGAGGCACACTCACAAACAAATAGGTTAGCGGGTTAGTACCTGAAAACAAAACCAAAATGAAGTCGAAAATGAAAAGTTCAAGTCTCTGTTTTTACCTCGAATTCGCCTATGTAAGAGGAAAATTTGTCTGTTATGGAGAGCAGGTTTGCTCCTATTATCAGCAAATTTGACCAAATCAGGAGTAGGTTCCCCTATCTATAGAAAGAAAGTTTTCCCAAATCAAAAGCAGGTTCGCCTGTTTGAGTGACATAAAGCAAATTCACCCCTTTTTGATAGATAAGCAAATTTGCAAGATGTAGATTCACCTCTTTTGATGGTACGTACGCCTGTTTTACTACAGGTTCACCCCTGTTGCTGCAGATTCACCTGTTTATGTAGCAGATTTACCCTTCTGAGGTGAAAATTTTCCTATTCCGAGTGGATTCACCCCTACGTGTAAACCTGAACCTGCAAAACTTGAAACAACAGAGAACGTGAAAGAACAGACCCATTTGTGGGTCCCACCAGGCATGCCAGAAATGTGTGCAACATTTTTCTCCTAGTGTAAAATGGAAAATGAAACGAAATGCAAACAAGGGAAACACAACAACACCTCAAGATTGGCCTAGTTGAACTTGAACAAAATGAAATACAAAAACCAAGTATGTTACCTTTCCTAAGTTGATCGATTGGATTTCCTTGTTGGTTCGTTCGATTGTGTGCTCCTAGATCGATTTCGACAACATAACGGCTTGTTGTAGCTTGATTTGGATGCAAGGATGGATGATTTTGGCTAGGGATGCAAGATGGTGGTTTCAAAGCTTGAGAGAATGATTAGGGTTGCTAGAGAATGAGATATAATGCTTGAATGTGCATGAGATAGTTAGGGTTACAAAATGGCTAAGTGTTAGTCATTTAGCAAGGGAGATTCAAATGGAGGGTGGAGATTGAAAGAGGACAAGAGATCAATGGATGAGATCAAAGAGTTGACTAAAGGAATTGAAAATTCATTTTTAATGAGCATGGGGATGATAAAAAGAATTTAATATTCCTTAGGAGATGAGAGAGGAATTAAAAATTCCTCAAAAGGGAATTGGGAAGATAAAAAGGAATTAAAAATTCCTTGGGAGATGGGGAGAGGAATTAAAAATTCCTCGAAAGGACATTGGGAAGATAAAAAGAAATTAAAATTTCCTTGGGAGATGGGGAGAGTTGACTAAGGGGTTGATTGAGACTAACTAATCAATGATTATAAGACAATTAGGTGGTTAATGAGGATTAAGAGCCAACTTGCGAAAGTTGGAGGATGTGACACATCCTAATCATGGATTAGACATGTGAACACCCCTAATGACGGGATTAGGAGGTGGATTAGGGTCAAGTGGATGGATGAGAGATAAAGGGAATTAAATAAATGGATTATTTATTTAATTCTTTGGAGGAAAGGAATAAAGGGTAAAGTATTTAATTATTTAACTAAATACCTTAGGTATTTAGAGGACTTTAGGGGTATTTTAATTAAATAATAGTAATATTACTTAATTAATGCAAATAATAGGATATTTAGATGAAAAAGGCTAAATTTGACCAAACATAAGTGGCCAAATTTAGGAGTCTACAGAATGAAATCATAAATGATAATGAAAATCATACTTGTCCTCCTAGTATCTCTCCTAGTTGTGAAGAAGACACTTTGATCAATGAAAGTCATGAGAATCTTAGTTGTCCCTCTTCCCCTAGGGAAACCCTTATTGAGCAAGACAATTCAACCATTGATCATTCCCCTACTTGCGATGAAGTCATTTTGGAAGAACCAATCCTTGAATGTCAAGAACATTCAGTTTGTAGCTCTCCTAACAACTCTCCTCCTAGGGAGGATATCATGGTGCAAGACAATGACAACATTTTGGCTTCCTTAAATAATGATAAAAAGGTGATTCTATATTTCCCTTTATTAGAAATACATCAAACCAAGACCACTAAGGTTATGAATGCACAAGTGTCCATTAGATCCCCCTCGATTAATGGAACTCCTACATACCACATGGGACATCCTAAGAATCCTCTAATTCTTTACCCACCATCCACACAAACCTAAAACTCGAAACAAACCTAAACATCACTTACCCACGAGCAATGTTTTTGCAAATTTTGAGTTCTATCTGGTGCTCATACATATATTACTAGAAACAATGCATAGCAATATCCCTCCCATTAATTGAATCTATTGTGCAGGTCCCCTCATTTTCCCACAAAGTGGAAAGGATTATAATATTGTTAGACAAGAACACTCTGCAAAGATATCCCTATGGGACCTAATTCAGAATTCACCTAATTATTACACTATGCTTCAAACATCCTTGCAACAAGTTGTGGTCCCATCTAGTGCAAACCCAAATGACATAGCAGCCCTGATTCAAGGAATAAATGTTGACATTTCTTTCCACCAAATTGAGCTACCTTCATTGGATATTCAAAAACAAAATGATTCTTTCATGGTAATTATTATTCTCTACAAAGGAAGAGGCATAAATTGAACCCTTGTTGACAATGGCTCACACCCTTAATGTGTAGTGTGACCCTTTTTGGATGAGCTTGGCATGGATAAATAAAAAATTCAACCCTAATTCTTCTCCAATGAGTTGACAATGTAGGAAAACAACCACTTAGTCTTGATCCTTTCTCTATCACCATTTTGGAAGAGCCCACGAAGCCGAGAAGCTTCAATCCCGCGTTATGCCTCCGCGATGTTCATATAATCTCCTTTTAGGCATGTCGTGGATTAGATCTAATCAGATCAGGTGCCTTCTACTCTTCATCATAGAATTAAGTGCAGTAAAGTGTACACACTCGAGCTAACCGGCCAAAACACTTGTTTGAACATTTAGAAAAATAAAGAAAACCCTTTGAAAACACAGTAACACCAACCACCTGAAGTAGAACCCATGCAATGAGAAGAGACAAGAAAATACATTGAACAAGTCACAAAACTATTAGAAGATGATTGTGGTTCCTTAGATTTCAAATATACATTCATGGGAGAGTACAAGATCATAAACAAAGACTCTACTAAGGGAAACAAAAAAGCAGTCATGTCAACACAAAATTTGTGATTGTTCGAAGCATCCGCCTCAACCACTTTAGAACAAAAGACAATAAATTACACAAAACTTTGATAGACAATTATAAGCAACCTTTGAGATCCAAAGTGAATCTTTATGGAAAAGGTTATGAAATCATGAAACAACTTGGTTATAAGGGAAAAGGATGTGGTGCTAGAGAATAAGGTATTTGTAACCCTATAGAGCCTCACATGCAAGAAAATACTAGTGGTCTTGGTTATTATCCTTCGAAAGACATAAAAAAGCCTTCACTCAATATCAAAACTATTACAAAAGATTCCTCTAAGCCAACTTTAACATTAGTGTGCTGGCACATCCTGAACTGATAGACACTAGTGCTCTTGATTGTTATCCTTTGAACGAAATGAAAGAAACAAAGAAATGCTCACTTAATGTCAATTTCATCTTGCAAAAAACAAATGATTTGAATTCATGCAAAAAACAAATGATTTGAATTCATTAGATTTTACATCCTCCTTTCAAGGAGAAAAAAAATTCTTGCAATCTAAACAGTCTTGCATAGGTATGCCATCTTATACTAAGCAATAGATATCTTTATCACAAAATAAATGAACATTTTCTATTGTTGATCAAGAGAGTATCTTGTTGAGACTTCTCCACGATCGCTTGATATCTATCCCTCCAAGGAAACGAAAGAAATTTTACTACAAGAATTCATTTTGTGCATATCATAGAGTTCATGGTCACTCTACTAATGAATGTAATACTTTGTGTAAAAAAATTCAATATCTTAAGGACTGTGGTGCTCTTGCTTGGGTTGAAGCACCTAGTCCCTCTTTTCATTTTGGCTCATCCTTGCTCTGAACTAAGTGGGGCAAGGGACCGTAAGTTAGCCTTGTCCTCGTATGTCACTTGTCACTATCACTTTTGGGTAGTTGACTGCCTTTCATGTAAATATAAGAGCAAGCTTGGGATGTGGATGACATGCATTAAGTTGGATCACATGTGACATACTTGTTCATGACATAGCTCTTATTGGAAACATATGACTTGGCATAGGGATTTATGAATAAGCTCTCATGTCTTCTTCTACTTTAAAGAAATTTCTCACAGTAATAGTGTTAGGAACTGCTTTAAAGTGGGGGCATACATCAACACTCATGTTTCATTATGTGATTTCTTTCTTCTTGTGATGTGTCCTTTTCTTGGTGGTGTCATTTGGCTTGATTTCCTCCAAGAGCATGATATTTCTTTGACTTGTCCTCTCTTGGATACATTAGGCACAGTGTTCCCTAAGAAGAGACCGTGCATGAACAAATCAAAATCCCTTTGAACATACCTTACACTATTTTGCATTTACAACAAATGTTATATGGCCACCTTGAATAACACACTTTGCTTGCCTATGGAACCATCTTATTTGTTCATGAGCTACAAGCACACAATTTTTTTCTTGTCTCATGAAGCTCAAAGTTCATTATTTCATGGTACCTTATCAACATTATCAAGAGGTATAGCTTTGGTATGGTTTGACGAGAAGCCAATTAGAGGCAAGACTTTCCCTTAGCCACTCACGTGTGTGTGAGCACATATCCATCATATGTGTCTCACCTTCTTGGATTACTCACCCAATGGATAGCATAAAGTTTCATTGCCCTAGAGTGAGCGTGCATTTTTGGACAAAAAACTTAGATATAGTCCACATCGCGTTGGACAAACGGTCGAGGCTTGATCCACCTCTTTTTTATTTTTGCTTGTTCTTTTTTTTTTCTTTCTTCCTTTAGTCATTGGAATTGCATGTTTGTGTATCTTGATGTTGTATATGATACAACTTGTGCATGTCCTTTCATTCTTATGTCAGTTTGACTTAGGATCTTGGATCCTGGTGGCTTCACCGCTTCCTCAATCTTTGTTATCCTAGACGATCCGCATTGGTATGCTTGGACCCCTCTTGAATGTCTAATTTTGTGTGAATTTGAAGCAAGCTCATCATCTCACTAAAGTGGGGACTACATGTAATAAGACAAAAGAGTCCCCCTTTTCCTTGCTTACTTTGGGAATAATTAATGATATTTATTCGACTTGATATCACCTTGATCTAGTGTTGTGATGTGTTTTACACATTGGACATTAGGCCTTGGGCCCTTTTAAAGCTAAATAAACTTAACCTTTCCCTAATTTAGTGTTGTAAAGTGTATTTATTGACACCTTCACATTAAATTTAGGAGGCTCGTAAACTAAATGGACCTAATCTAATGTTGTAATGTGTTTTACACATTCACATGGGATTTTGGGCCCTTCTTAGCTAAATAGACCTAATTTTTCCTTAATTTAATGTTGCAAAATGTATTTATTTACACTTTCACATTGAATTTTGGGGCCTCTTTCATTTATGGCCTTAATATCATCACTCATAGGCCCCTAAGACCATATATTGTGCATCCCAAGGCATATTTCAATAAAAAAACCTGGCAAAATCAATAAATAAGCTTAATTTACACACTTCCTGACACTTTAGCAATCAAAATATGCCCTATGGGATCCATTCACATGTTTGGACGAATGAGTCCCATCCAGGTGGGACCCATTCACCTAGCTTGGTGAATGAGTCCCATTTGGCCTATTTTAAGGGTTTTGAGCAGGAAAATTGGGTTTTAAGTTCAAATTTTATATATGTCAGCCTTTAGGATCTAATACACGAGATATTAGATGGATTTTCTATATAAATGAGTTTTCAAATCATTATTTCATTAAGTCTACATGTTATCAAGTCAAGCATTCAAAAGTTAAGCATTCCAAGAATTCACAAGATCATTTAGAGAGCATTCAAGATCATTTTTAAGGCATTCAAGGGAAGAATTATTCATCAATTATTGCAGCAATTCAAGATCCATCATAATGTCAAGCACATCAAGCATCAAGCATGCTATTGTTCTAGTGTTGTGATGTAGCATTGAAGATCCAAGATCAATCATTGTTCTATTCCTATTGTCAAGATCAAGATCTACATCCTTCATGGCCATTTCATGTTGAGTTTCATATTTACAAGACATCATTTACAAGGCATCATTCAATGTATTATTTTCCATGATTCATGTTCATTTTTTCATGTTTCATTCCTTCATTTCATTGTCTCATCATTTGGTTTAATTACCTACAAGGGGTTTGACCAAGGCAAACCCCTATTCACTAACAATCAACAAGTGTTTCTCCTCTTTACATGTATGATTGTAGGTTTATAGATTGAAGAAAAGTGGATTTGAATCCTTCAAAAGTACCAAAATGAAAAAGTTGCAAATGACGTCAAATTTGTCATGAAAAGTTGTCAAGACTCATGAAAACTCAGATCTACGAAAAAATATCTATCCAATTTGCTTGAAATTAGTGGGAAAGTGCTTATTTTATCCATCTTTTGAGGCTTGCAACTTAGTTTTAGTTCAAGATTCTAGTCCTAGGAAAATTTGTGATAAACAGGACTGATCCCCCAAAAGTGGTGAATGAGTCCCACTGTACAAGCATTTTTCCAATATTTTTTGTAGATTCTCATACCCTTTTTTCTAGAAATCTATTCCTATGCAGAAACCCATATCTAGGACTAATTCACCCAGATTGGTGAATGATTCCCCATAGACCAAAATTTTAGGATTTTCAGCATTTCAAAGCTCCATCTAGTCATCTTCAAATTTCCAGGTGCACACATTTCATCTTGCAGCTTGTTATTATGTTTTTCATGCATTTCTAGGTCATTTAGTGAAGTGTTACATCAAACTAGGTTTTAGTGTTTTAATTTACATTGCATTTGTCTTTCTAAGTCTTAACTTGGTGGTGAACCCCTCATTAATCTCTAAACATACCCTAGGATAGTCCCTTATTAGATCTCTTTCCCCTTTGCATTGAGATCTCTAGGGAATCCTTGAATGTGGAGCATAGAAAGTTTGTTGCCCTAGGTCCTAAACCCTAGTGGTGAAAATTTTCTATCTTACACTAATGAACTCGAATCATTGGTGTTTTGTGTGATGACATTGACATTAAGTGAAGATTTTTTATTTTTTTTGAACGATAACAATCAAGACCACTTGTGTTTATCAATTCAGGATGCACTACCATTAAAGTCTGCTTAGAAGGATGTTTTGTAGTAGTGTTGATATTAAGTGAAGGCTTGTTTATTTCTATCAAAGGACAATAACCAAGACCATTAGTTGTTTCTTGCATGTTAGGTTCTATAGGGACATGGATACGTTGTTCTCTAACACCACATCCTTTTCCACTATATGATCCAAGTTGTTTCATGAGTTTATAACCTCTTCCATAAAGCCTCTTCATTTCTTTAGGATTCGGTGGTTGTTGATAGTCTATCTAATCAAATTTTGTCATGTAATTTCATTCTTCTTCTAAAGTGGTTGAGGTGGATGCTTTTGAAGGATATTCAAAATTTTGTGTTGACATTACCACTTTTTCTTTTCCCTTTTTAGACTCTTTGTTTATGATGTTGTATTCTCTTGTGAATTTTCGTTCAAAGCCTAAGGAACCCCAATCATCTTCTAATAGCTTTATGATTTCCTCAATGTATTTTTCTTTATCTTGCACATGTTCCACTTATGTAGTTGGTGTTAATGTTTTCAAAGGATTTTCCTTACCTTTCTCAATGTTAGTTTTTTAAGCTTATCCAAAAGGGATACACTACACACATTAAGGGAAAAGCCATTGTCAATGAGGGTTCTTTTTATCCCTAGCCGATTATGTATAGCTATTATCATAAAAGTGTCATTTTGTTTTTTCACTTCCAAAAGAGGGAGCTCACTTTGGTAGAAAACAATGCTAGCGTTTATTCATTGAATCATGGCTGCTATGTCATTCGGGTTTTCACTAGAGGGAACCACAACTTGTTGCAAAGTTGTTTTAAGCATGGTGTGATAATTAGGTGAATTCTGAATTAGGTTCCACAGGGATATATTTGCAGGAGTATTCTTAAGTTGTTCAACAAGATCATACTCCTTCCCACTATGTGAAGTTAAACAAGGAGCACTAGGAAAAATGGAATTAGGCAAAGGGAGGGATGTTGATGTTGTTTGTCTTGGTTGTGGATTGTTTCTAGTGTTATATGTATGAGCAACAGTATTATCACTCGGTTGTTGTGACACATTATTCTTAGGTGGGTAAAGGATAAGTTCAGGTTTTTTTTGAGTTTGAGGTTTGTGTGAAGGTGGGTAAATAATTAGAGAATTATTAGGACATCCCATGAGGTATGTAGGAGGTCCATTAATCAAGGGGGATCTAATAGACACTTCTGCATTCATAACCTCAGTGGTCTTGGTTTGATGTATTTCTAATAAAGGGAAATCTAGTGTCATCTTTTCACCATCATCTAAGGAAGGAAATTTTTTTTCATTTTCTTCCACCATGATATCCTCCCTAGGAGCAAAGTTTTTAGGAGAACTGCAAACCAAATGTTCTTTACATTCAAGGATTGGTTCTTCCAAAATGACTTCATCACACGTAGGGGAATGATCGATGGTTGGATTTCCTTGCTTGTCAATGATGGTGTTTCCTTGTTCAATAATGTTTTCTCTAGGGGAAGAGAGGAAATCAAGATTTCCATGACTTTCATCGATTGTATTTTCTAACATCAAATTATCTTCTTCACAACTAGGAGAGATACTAGGAGAAGAACAAATGTGATTGTCATAATCATTTAATATTTCATTTCTTTATAGTTCCCTAATGTTTTCCAAAATAGGATAGGTAGGGGAAGAAACATAAAGAGGGTTGACATAGATCTTAAAGATTTGATCATCCAACACCAACATATTTTCCTCACTTAAACACTTTCATCCTCTAAAAAATTTTCACAAGAGGGGAAGATGTTGAGAGATGAATATAGGCTAGTTGAAGTTTCAATGGTTTCTTGTTGTGTTATGTTATCATCATGATTACCTATGGTTGTTTCTTCTTGTTCATCAATTTCTTTCCTAACAAGAGAGGTAGAAGGAGAGAAACAACTAGGATTCTCAAAACTCTCATTGATTGGTTCTTCTAACACCAAAATATCTTCTTCACCAATAGGAGAGATATTAGGATAAGAATGAATATGATCATTAGGAATGTCCAAGTTTGTATTCTCTTTTATTAAAACACTCTCATAGGGAGGGGATATTAGCTTTTTCTTAGCATGCCTAGAAAGGTAAGGTACTAATATTGTTTGAACAAAAATGAAAAGCACTTCTAGAACCATATCATGCAATATTTGAAGAATGTAAACAATCTATATCCAAAGACGAAAATTAATTTTATCCAACATATACAAAACTTTAGGAATGCAAACAATGTATATCCAAAAATGAAAAGCACTTTTATGAAACTTATGCAAATTTTTATGAATGTAAACATTATATATGAAAAAGTGAAAAGTACTTTTATCCATATTATGAAAAGTTTCATAAATGTGAGCATTTTTAGATCTAATGATGCTTATAATTGAAATCAATTTAAAAAATGACTACCCTAAATTGATGTTTGTGACTTAGATACATAAAATAGATGTTCCTGAAACTTTTCAGACTTATAGTATATGTTACCAGCAAGTTTAGGAAGCACAAAAATGAGGTTTTTAACACTTTCAAAGGTAGTTTAAAATTTTGACTAGGACTGATTCACCTAGAGGGGCGTATGAGTCCCAGTGGGGTTTTTTTCAAAAATTTCAAAAAAAATCAATTGATTTTTATGCTTTTTATGTTGTATGATATGTAAACTAAATGCAAATGAAAATTTCATATGATGTTCAATGATTTGAGATGCAAAAATGCAACTTATTTGCACTTTCACTAATCCAAAACTAGAAACTCTAGAATGCCAATTAACTAATTGTAAACCCCAATGCAATGTTAATGCAAGAAAGATCTAGGATGATGATGCACTCCAAATCAGAAAATGAAATGTTCTAAATGAATATTCACCAAAATGTAAGAAAATTGTCATCACTACAGATTAGGACCCAGGGCTACAAACTTTCTATGCTCCATATTTAAGGATACCCTAGAGATCCCAATCCAATGAAGAAAGGGGAAAGAGATTTGACAATAGGATATCCTAAGGCATGTTTAAAGATTAATGAGTGGTTCACCACCAAGCTAGGGCTTGGAAAAATGTATGGAATGCAAGATCTAATGATTGAACTCAATGATGCATAAAACTTCATGAAATGGATTATAAATGCAAATAAATTAGAACAACAAACTGGAAAAGTATAGAGGAGCACCTAGAAATCTAAAGATGACTCAAATGAGCTCAAAAATGTTGAAAAACCCAAAATTTTGGCCTACTGGGACTCATTTGCCAATATGGGTGAATTAATCCCAAATCAAGGTTTCTGTACAGGAACAAGTTTATGGAAAAAGGATATTTGAATCTACAAAAATCTTGAAACACACCTATAGTGGGATTCATTTGCCACTTTTCGTGAATCAGTCCCATTTTGTCACAAAGTGTCCCAAGAGCTAAAAATTGAACTGAAACTTTGCAAGCTTCTAAAGATGGATCAAATAAGCACTTTTCCACTGATTTCATGCAAATTGGATGGATATTTTTCCCTAGATCTGAGTTTTGATGAGTCTTTCAGACAAATTTTCATGACATTTGCAACTTTGTCATTTTGGTACTTTTGAAGGATTCAAATCCACTTTTGTTCAATCTATAAACCTACAATCACACATGTAGAGAGGAGAAAAACTACTTGATTGTTAGCGAATAGGGGTTTTCCTTAGTTAAACCCCTTTTAGGTAATTAAACCAAATGATGAAATAATGAAATTTGAACATGAAACATGCAACATAGGACATGAAACATGAGCAATGATACCTTGAATGATGTCTTGTAATACAAATCAGAAATCTACCATGAAATGGCCATGAAGGATGTAGATCTAGATCTTGAGATAAGTGTAGAACAATTCTTGACCTTGGGTCTTGAATGCAACATCACAACACTAGCTCAATAACCTTCTTGATGCTTAATAATCTTGACATGATAATGGATCTTGAATTTCTACAACAAATGATGAAGAATATGCCCTTGAATGCTCTTGTAAACACTTGAATACACTTGTGAACTCAACGTTTCTATAAGGATGCTCATTCAAATTGCTAGGTGTAAAATGAGTGAAAGAAACTTGTTTTTATACTTAATTATGCAAGAATTCCCAAAATTACAACACTACAAGCTGACATCAGATCTAGGAGGATAAAATATCACCAAGAATTTGAATTAATTTTGATTTTGGGCCACACGGGACTCATTTTCCCAAGGTGGAAAATGAGTCCCATTAGGCATAATTTATGGGACCAAATTCAAAAATGCTTAGGAAGGTGTGAAACTAGGTTCGGGACCTAAAAACCTAGGTAGGACTCATTCGCCCAAGGTGGTGAATGAGTCCCAAATCACTAAATTTGGGCTATACAACTTGAAACAATTGAATTATGATTGGATATTGATTTGTGTCAGGATTTTCCTCAAAAAGATGTATTAAATGGGGTTCGTGGATGCAAAATAAGGCCAATTAAAGCATAAATGGGGTCCAATTATTAATGAAAACCCTAGAAAAGTGTGAAAGTATGTTACAACACTTTACAACACTTCAAATAAGGCATGATTAAGGTAAATTTTGATTAAAAAGAGGTTTATTAGGTTCAATTAATTGATAAAAGTGTGAAAAGTGTGAAAGTGTGTTACAACACTTCACAACACTTTAGCAAGGTACCATTTAAATTCATTAGTTCACAAGGGCCCAAGACCTAATGTGAGTATGTTAATCACATTACACCACTAATTCAAGGCATCATTAAACTCATTTTTACAAGGAGGGCCCAAAAAGTGTGAAAATGTCACCAATGACATTTTTTGACACTACACAATCCATTTCCAAAACTCTAGGAAAGTGGATCCAAGTCTGTTTGGCTCATTTCTTCAACTAATAGTCAATCTAGGTTCACATTGTTGATCCACCTTTCTAATGAAATATAGGAAAAGGATCCTAAAAAATGACCCTATTGAACTTACACATCTAAAAATTAAAAGGGGTTCCTTTCACCTTTTTCTATGTTTCATTTTTGTGAACATGACATTTGACATCATAGCTTTATGATTTGGTAGTCTTTCAAACCCTAGGTCTAGGTTTTGCATCATTTTTTCTTGCACTTATAATTTAAGGTTTCATATTTGCATCATAAAAAATTCATAAAAATTAAAAAATATTGCATCCATATTGCATCATAATTTGTATTAGGGTGTTGTTTAGTCATTTATATCAAATTTTCATTTCAAAATTGTATTAAAAAAATGTCATTTTCTTTCAAAATTTTCATACAAATGCATTTGCATTACATTTGAAAATTTTGGAAAAGTAGTCACTATCAAACCTATTTGCAAATAGGACAAGCAACCTTAAAAAAAAACTTAGAAATTCAAGTTTCTCATTTTTCAAAACCCTGAACAAGGACCCATTTGCCCTTGGGTGACCCTATCCTTGTAAAAGTGCATTAATAGTATTTTTTCACACTTGTATGTCTTTGTTTGCTTAGGTTTTTTGTACTTGTAGATCTCAATTTGAAATTCATAACTATATTTTACAAATCATTTTTCATTTAGTTCATTCAATAAAAGAAAGTGCACTTTTTAGGGTCAAAATTGCATTCAAAATCATCATTTCTAGATCTCTATATCTTGCAATTAGTCAATTATTACATTTTAGATCTAAAATTGCATTCAAATTTGTTCAAGCATCTTGCAAATCATTACATTATTTGCATTTTTGCATCAAATTGGGATATATTAAGCAAATTCTAGAAAATTGTTTATTTTTCAACTATTTGCAATTACAATCAACGTTTTTAAATAGTGTGGTACACAATCAAACTTTGAAATTTTAGAACCCCTAACTAGGACTCAAACACTCTTATGCGACTCTATCCTATTATGCATTATCAAAAAAAAAATTAACAAATCTCTATTACTGTGTTTCATGTTTGCTCATGTTGTCTAATTCTTATTTATGGTCATTTTGTTATGTTTTTTTATCATTTTAGTGTTCATAGTGGGTATAGTGCAGCGTTTTAAACTTGTATGAGTTTCACAACCTACTATCCTATTGCTAATACTTCAGTGATACATAGTTCTAGACTTATGTCATCTCATGCTAGTTTTACATTTGTTGTGGATCACAAGTATTCTAACTCTTTCATGACTAGTGTTGTAAATACTCATCCCATCTTGTACTTTATTCCTGATGCTACCATATTGATGACAACATTACAAACACCCATCTTCACACACATTGAGACTAGATGGTTGCCCATGTTCCTGAAGATAAACTAAGAAAATTGGACAAGGATTTAGAAAAACTTCAAAACTATGTTCGAGTATTGAATGCTTTGTTGGTACAAAAATTCCTATAATTGACAACATGGGGAAACTAGTTCATGATGATCATGGATTAGAGGTTGTGTACAGCCTAGCCCACATAGTTGGTGATAATATACCTATGTAATGCCTAGTTGTGCTCAAGCTTTGGGATATACTCAAAGTCAAGGAGCAAGTCAAGTCTCCCTCTCTATCACCATAGCCTCTATTCCTACATACACAAATCCAACTGTTGCTTCAACCATACAAAAAGCATTGGAACAAAAAGTTGAAAAATAATTCTCTCCACTAGAAATCCTTATGTTTTTGGATCCTCACATGTAACACCTCAAGTTTCATTCCCACTCATATATTCACAACATAGTAGCCCATAAAACACATATACCATTCCACCTTATTCACCTCATTCCCAAAAAATGTCAAGTAATTATTTTGTCATAAACCAACTCTTGCAAAATGTGACATCACTTCAACAAAAAATCTCAAGAATGAACCAAAACCAAAGAGTACAACCATAACAATATATCCAAATGATCCCATTGTCACTTGAGATATTGAAAGAAAAAATACCACAAACATATAGACATCCCTCGATTTGACAAGTACAATAGTAAAGGGGACCCTTGTAACCACATATCTAGATATACTACCATTTTTAGTGACTTTATTTTTGAGGATAAGATCCTAGCTCAAATTTTCCCTAGGTCATTGAAATACATCACCTTGTAATGGTTTTGTTCATTACCAAATAACTCAATCCACTTAGTTAATGAGCTTTTTGATGCTTTCCTCAATCACTTTCTAGTCAACATTGGTCCTAAGATTAACATAATTGATTTAAATTGATGCAAACAAAAATAAGGTAAATTTTTTATAAATTTCATAAATTGCTATCAGTTGATACTATCAAAAGTCAATCTAACTCTTCCTGATGCAAAAATTTCAAAGAATTTTCATTAACAATTTGCAAAAGCACATAAGAGAAAAAGTCCTATTAATAAAAATTTCCATCCTTTATAAGCTTGTGTACAGTGCTTCAAGACTATAAGAATTTGGTTAGTCAGTATGAAGAAGCATCTTCATCAACTCATACTGATAAATCCAAATGTGTACATCAAAAAAATTTCCTGACATTCAAGAAGCCAAATAAAAACTTTCTAAAGATAAATCCATCCCAAAAAACTCATGTTGAACCTCAAGTTGTGGCCATAAGTTCAACCCCATACCAATTTAGGGAAAAAGATAGAAAATTTACCCATCTACCTAATTCCCTTCATTCAATTATGTTGCAACTTTTGGGTAAGAACCTAATCTACTTGCCTCCAATAATACCTATGGATATAGCCAAGCCTCTACCTCCAAGCTTTAACCCAAGTTCCTTTTGTCAATATTGTCGCACAAATGGAAATGATACAAAATTATGAATACATCTTAAACATCAAGATCGAGATGTCATTGATTCTAATCACATTCAATTGGATGGTTTTAATGATAAAGGTGTTGCAAGTATGAAGGTGTTGTCATTGATGTCAACAAGCTTGTGTTGTCATTGGTGAGAGTTGAGCAGTGGTTGAGAAGAGATTGTTGCTTTGATTATTTGCATTATATGTTTTCATTAGTTAAGTTGTCGATGTTAACCTTTCGTATTTCTTTGATAAGATTTTATTGATGGTTTATATGTTGAGGATATTGAGAAAATTGATAAAACAAGGAAACAGGGTGTTGCAAAGGTATTATGGTTTGCAAAGGTGTTCTAGTTTTTCTTTGCATTTTTTCTAGGTTGAAGATCTGCTTGTGTGGTTTGGATATGTTCGATAGAGGTTTTTAGAGTTTCTATAGCTGGAATTTCAACTTTTGGATCGATAGTTAGAGGAAGTTATGTTCACTAGTGTGTGAATTGGTTTTCTAGTGTTGCTTGTAAAAAGGTGTCTGGGAGAAATGTTTTTACTCCACATTTCTCTGTAGTTTTTTTTACAGTCTTACAATTCTCAAGGTATGTTGATAGTGTTGATCTCTTTCCTATGTCAAAAGGATTCATGGTTTTTTTCTCCAGAAGATGGATTATAGAGTTACAGTGTTTGGCAGTGTAGTCTGAATGTACAAGCTATGTACATTCTAAAGGTGTGAATTGTTACGAAGGAGTTTGATGAATTTTAGGTTGATAGAGGAATGTTCTAGATTGTGATGAAGCATGGTATGTGGTTTTAAAGTCATCCCTATATTTTTGGAAGCATGTAATTCAAAGTTAATGTTGTATAAACAGGTAACAGTCAACTTGGTGTTTACACTACATTCAAAGATTGTTTAGTATTGATGAAGGCATGGCATGGTGTGTGACTATTGATTTGGGTCCCAGTTAAGTTTTTTTTTGGTTCTCTTTTTGTTCCTATCCACCATGGGAATGTCTAGTATCAGCCTATTTTGAATTTGTAAAGTGTGAGGTGAGTATAACTACCTTGAAGATGTTTTTCAAGTTGCAGATGGTATAAATCCAAGGTGAATTAATGCGAGATGAGGAGTGGAATAGAGTTGAGTGTTGTGCTATGAAATTAAGCATAGAAGTGTGAATTGCAATGTGAACTATAACATAAGATTATTGAATGCAGTGAGTTGAGGTATCTTGATCTCTTGAAGGATGTGAGTGTTGTTGGAGCTATTGTGGTGGAATTTTTGTTGCATTGAGATTTTCTTCTCTGTGTAACATCTTATCTTATTTTCTTCTTTATATTCTGGATGAGAGCCTTTCTAGACAGTGCATCCTATTCTGGAAATGAGTCTCTTTGTACCAGTTTTGCAATTACTTATATATTGTGAGATAATCCTCATTGTGGTTTTTCCCTTGTAGGGTTTTCCACGTAAATCTAGTGTTCTTTTGTGCATGGTTTTGGTTGTTTCAGTTTCTATTATCTAATTTTCATAACATTCAAAAATTATAATGGATTAAGGGTTTAATGAATGCATGTGGATTTGATTATTGTTGAGGGTTTTAATTTATTAATCTGATAAAAATTGATTCACCCCCCCTCTCATTTATCTTGTTCATTTCAACAATTGGTATCAAAGAAAATTTCCTTGAAGAAAAGCTTAATTAACTGCTTGAGGTAGATCTAGGATGGTGAGCAAGAAAGAGATCCCTATGTTTGATGGCACATACTATGCATTCTAGAAAGTGAAGGTGGAAGGCTATCTGATTTACCTTGGATTTGATGTCATTAAGGCAATAAAGACTGTATAAAACATACCTACAAATGGATCAAGCACAAGTGATGAGATCAAGGCCTATGAAACAAATGGTAAGGTAAGGTTTATTCTTTTGGAAATTCTTGCACATATTGAATTAGTGAAAGTTATGGATCTAAAAACTACTAAAGAGGTTTGAGATGAGCTAAAATGCATTTATGAAGGAGATGACAATGCCAAACAAGCTAAGTTGCAGAATTTGAAGACACAATTTGAGACTTTGTGGATATCTGAAGATGAAATAATTATAAGTTACATGCAAAGGGTTGATGAATTGGTAAGTGCTATGAGAGGTCTTGGTACACATGTCAAATAACCTAAAGTGGTAAAGAAAATTCTCATAACTCTTCCTGATTCTTATAGTGAAAAGGTTTATGTTGTTGAGGAAGTTGAAAATATTAATACACACAGTAGAGATCAGTTGTTTGGCACACTAGCTTCATTTGAGATGAGAAAAATTGGTCCAAATAATGATGCAAAAGTGGATACTTTTTTCAAGAATGGAAAAAAAAAATGAAGATTCATATGGAGATGATCTTGATGATGTGGAAGCTCACTTTGTAAGAAGAATGAAAAAGGGCATTGGTAAGTACAAAGTTAAATTACCTTTCAAATTTTTTAGTTGTGGAAATATAGGTCACTATGCTTTGAGATTTCCAAACAGAACTGTGAAGAATAAGATCAAGGAAGAAAAAGGAAAAATGATCAAGAGGAGCTACTGTGTTAGAGAAGATGTTGGTATTTATGATGATGCATCTAATTATGGAGATGTTGATGATAATGAATATTTTTGGCTTTAAAAGATGAATCTGGTTCTGTTAACTTTGAATTCATGTGAAGGAAAGTGTTTTGAAGAGAAAGGATAAAGATGGAGGTACTTTGGTATCTTCTTTTCATGTCAGACAGGAAAAAACCTATTGAGTTATTGACAGTGGTTGCTCAAATCACATGAACAAAGATAAGAGTAAGTTTGTTAAGCTTGAAAAATATGATGGAGGACTTGTTAAATTTGGAGATGATTCAGGTGCTAAGATTTGTGGAATAGGATCAATCAGTTTAGATGGAAAGCATAATACTAAAGATGTTTACTATGTTAAAGCTTTAAGGCATAACCTCTTGAGTGTTGGAAAAATGTGTAGCAAAGGATACAATCTTATGTTTCAAGATGATGGATGTGAGATCAGAAAAGGGTTTGAAATTGTGATTGCTGCTAGAAAGAGGAAAAGTGGAAATGTTTATCATCTCAAAGGTGTTGATGGTCACTGCTTTATGAATTATATTAATGATAGTGGGCTATGGCACAGGAGAATGTGTCACATCAATTTTGATAACCTAATTAGAATCAGTTGAATTCAAGCAATGAGATATTTGTCGAGGATTACAAAGCCTATCAATGTTGTTTATAGAGATTGTCAATTTGGAAAAAAAACTAGAAGTAGTTTCAATGGAAAGGAACAATCTTCTACCGAAATTTTTGAATTGGTACACGTAGACCTTTGTGGTCCTACAAGAGTGAGAAGTCTTCAAGGTGAAAGATATTTCATGCTTTTGATTGATGATTATTCTAGAATGACATGGGTTACTTTTCTTGGAGAAAAATATGAAGCTCTAGATAAATTCAAAGAATTCAAAGTTATGGTTGAAAATGAGATGGATTTGAAGATCAAGTGTTTGAGACCTGATAGAGGTGGAAAGTTCATCTCCAATTAATTTAACATATTTTGTGAGAATCATGGCATAAAAAGGTACTTGTCTGCCCCTAGGAATCCTCAACAAAATGGAGTCATTGAAAGGAAAAATAGGACTATTCAAGAAGTTGCAAAGGACTATGATGAAAGAAGCTAACCTATGGGAAGTCTACTAGAGAGAAGCAATTCATATTTTTGTTTACATACTTAACAGAGTTCAAGCAAGAGCTAATGGCACAAAGACTCCCTATGAGTTGTGGTATGGAAGGATCCCTATAGTCAAGTACTTTAGAGTGTTTGAAATAAAATGCTATATTAGAAGAGATGATGAAAACTTAGGAAATTTTGATACAAGGTGTGATGAAGGTATCCTCCTTGGATATTCTACCAAAATAAAAATTTACAGATGTTACAACCAAAGGATAAGAAGGATTGTTGAAAGTGCAAGTGTCAAGGTTGATGAAGATTAGACGAATTCAGTGGTAATATATGGATATGAGTCAGGTGATCCTACTTGTGGAGAAGAAGAAAAAGATAAGGAAAAAAAAGTGAGAAATGAAGAGGAAGAAGCTCCAGAAAAGACCCCTAAGACCCCTAAGTATGTATAGAGAAATCATTCTGAAGAACAGATCATTGGAGACAAAAGAAAAGGCGTGTTGAAAAGAAGAAGAGTTTTTGAGTCAAAGGTAAATTATTCATACATACTTTCTAAATTTGAACCTAAGATAGTGATTGAAGCATGCAAATATGAACATTGGATGAAGGAAATGGAAGAACTTATGTAGATTGAGAAGAATCAAACTTGGGAACTGGTTCCTAGACCTAAAAAAAACATTATTGGAACTAAGTGGGGTATTCAAAAACAAGTTGAATGACAATGGAGAAGTGGTAAGAAACAAGGTGAGGCTTGTGTGTAAGGGCTATGCACAAGTTGAAGGAATAGAATTTGAGGAGACATTTTCTTTGGTGGCTAGAATGGAAACAATTAGGATGTTTTTGGTATTTGCAACACATA